>JAQFVV010012539.1:2073975-2673975 GCA_028023455.1 Epiperipatus broadwayi | reverse complement strand
AAACTCTCCATACAGTAGTGCCACCCTGTGCCAAGCACAGTAGTCAATGAATGCCAGAAGGCTTACTCTGGTTGGCACAAGGTGGCAATACTGTACGGAGACTTTTGCCTGTTTAATAAGTTATGTGCTAGCATTAGAGATGGTGATCATGCAATAATATGTACTTGCATCTCTTAAAAGAGTAAAAACTTCTCCAGCATTATTAAAGTTTAATTAATAATTGATTAGTTAGTGAAACAAAATAATTAAAAACCATAAAGAGCATTTATCATTGATCATTATGATGATTATTAATTTCCTCCATTATTATAATTGAGGATTATTCTTTTTTTAATAATAAAAAAATTATTCCTATTCAATGTTAGCAGCTTCACGACATTGTCAGATAACACAATTTTCATATTTCAAATTCAAATTGGATTTAGAAAACAAATGGTAATATTTATTAGACATTTTATATAATTTTCCTATTGTTATTATTCATTTTTATCATTTATTTTATATTGTGTATTAAAGTAATTGTTAATTTTTAATATATCCTATAATGTATAAATACACTTTATATCCATTATTTTCTTACTTTATAAAACTCTGAAATAAATCATTAATCAACTTTGTTCTTAAAATTGCTAGCCTTAATTTAAAACAGTTTGAATTACTCTTAATTAGTTCTTATAGTAAAAAACAATATATTTGCAAATATTTTTATTAATAAAATAGAGTAAATCTAAGAGTACACATATTATTGAATAACCAAGAGAAATTTATTTCTTATTTTATTGAATGTAAATTTATTATCAAAGTATAGAATAGTTTTAGCTTACATAGAAATATATAAAAACTTGTATTCATAGTGAATTGTAAGTCAAGTGAGGGTTAGTTGCACTTTATTTGTATTCTCAGCCATCTCAGTGGCATCTTTCATATTAGTGATCTCACGTGTCTCAACCAAAATCAGAATTGGCTCATTCAACCTGAATGGTGTTCATATAAATAGTACATTTAAATTGCATTAAGAGGTAATGCACAACATTTGAAAAGGCAGACAATATAAATTAGTGTTTCAAGGCAGATAAAAAAATATTCAATTTGAAAAAAGTATTATCTTATGTAGGTGGATGTATACTTTTTTTATAATTTATGCACTTTATACATAATTATGTTGAAGAATAAGTTTGCTTTGTATATTAATAACACTGTGATTTAATACTAATAAAATGTATAACTCATAAAAGTAATATACTGCCAATTTTTGTTATAGTATTTTAGTAAATATATAAATTTATTAAGCACTAGGAAATGATCTAATAATAACATACAAGGCTAAAACCATCAACAGAAGCACCTTAAAATGCATATGTAACAGCCAATCAGATGTAATAATGACTGCACATGATGCAGTCATTATTACATCCGCCACATGCAGTCATTATTACATCTGCTTGACTGTTACATATGCATTTTAAGGGTCTGTTGAAGGTTTTAGCCTTGCACATTATTATAGTATTTTAGGTAAAACTTGAAGGCATTTAAGTATATATTAAACAATTTTTTTTGTGGAGCATTCTATTTATTATCAAATATGATAGAATAGTGAGCAATCCCATAGTTCTAGCAATTGATTTTTAATGTGTTATTTTCTTTTAAATTTTATACAAAATGATATATTGTTATTATTCATTGTTTTAATTAAAATTAATTATGAAAAAGATACTAAAAAGCTAAAAATAATTTGTATAACTTTATCCCACTTAGTGAGAAAAATTTGTCTCCCAAAACTCATCATAAAGCAAGAAGATTATGTAAAAAGCAAGGGATTGTAGAGTTTTTTTTATTGGAAAAAATTGAGTTTATACCTGCTATAAATATTATGTCTTAAATTGGTAAAATTGTATTAACAAACTACTTAACCTATTACATATAGTAGATAAAACAAAAGTCTAAAGTATATATATGACTATGTAAACTATGCTAAATGTGTATTATGCAGATATGTGTTTAAAATATGTATGTAGTCAACATAATACAATTTAAATGTATGTAAAAAAATCTACTTATCTTAAAGTTGCAATTTTCTGAGTCATCAATTGCTCATTTTAAGGGTCTATCATTAAAATCCTTTAATGATTATGGATTTTTTGGAGTACATCAAGTGTTGATGGCTGATGTTCTCTAGAAAAAAAGGAAATGAATGGTTAACTAGTTTCTTTGATTTTCTCTTCAGACAACATATTATAAGATCTCTTTTGTTGATTTAAGCATTTTTAGAGTTGGTATTCTAATTAAAAAAATATGTAACTATAAATTAAAAAAAAATCCAGTATAATTTTAAAAAAAGTAATTTCACTTTGCAAATGTGCAGAAAAATTTACCGAGAAGAAGAGTAAGCTTACAGTTGTTAACAGTATTATGTTTATTCTTCTGCAAAATAGTTAACCCTTTGGTAAAAAAAAAAAAACCTATAATGAAGTTTAATTATTTTTAAAATACATAATCTTATATTCCTTATGTAAAATTATTTAAAAGTAAAAAATCAATGTTTAATAATATATCACTTAACAGTACTATTGTGACCATAAAAATTTGTCATTTATTAACGGTATAAGAGTAGCCAAATTATAGAAATGTATGTTACAAAATTGTAATCATGTAATTAACTTGAAAAAATAAAAATTCTAGCATATTACAAGAGAAAAAAAGTGTATGTAATGCAATCTGTGCTTGTTGTAATCAATATTTAAGGTTTATTTTAACAATATGTATTATGCAAATCTAAATACATATAACTTTATATACAAATATGCTGTGCTGGCATTTTTTCAGCCATGAGATGTAACATTTTATTAAGTGTGGTAGCCATTTACTTTGAAATGACAGAAATTTTTTGAATAATTCATTACATGTGAAGCCAATGATACAAACTATTTAAACAAATATTAAAGGGGTGAATCGTTTTAGCTTGTTTCTATTGCAATTTACTAATTGTTTCAATTCGATAGAAATTAATATTCATAAAGAGCTTAATTCAAAATTGATTGACAAGAATGTTTTAGCTAATAATTACACTGAAAACAATTTAAAATTTAAATATTAATAGTATATAATCAAAATTTATTTTTATTTTTATGCTGAATGAAATTTTCAATTTTTTTCTATTTCTGAAACAAATTACAAGAAGTTTTATAATCAAACAAGTAGATTAAGATTAGATTTAGTAATTTTTGATCATATAGAATTCATTCTTACTTGCATAATCCTTGGAATCATTTTTTTTCCAAAATAACAATTACAATAATTAAATTCTTGTATTTTTTGTCATAAGCCAAGTAAGGTTCATAAGAATTTTAATCCATAAAAGTGAGTAAATGCAGTTTAAAATTCTTAAATGAATGTGCACATTTAAAGGTTTGATACTGTATTAATATATTTGGTTGTTGTATGTCATCAAAATATGATTTTGATTAGTTATTCTACTGAATGAAACACTATTTTTTTTTTTTGGTTTTGAAAATCTTTACTTTGTATATGTCAATAATAAATACTGATGTCTGGCAAAAATACTGAATGAAAATTAAATAAAATGCTGTACTGTACATTCTTTAATTATATTTTAAGTTTTATATTCAAAATATTGTATATAACACTATAATATTGTGTATTATCAATAAACTTTGCACTGTATAATTTCAGATGATTGTCATAATTTTGCTTTTGGATAACATAGCTTTAATAAGTATTCTAAGATACCATCAGTCTTACAAAATGGCCACCATTTTTTTTTTATTTCATTATGATCATTATAGTGGACAATCGATTGTAAATCAAAATAGTGGATACAAATTGATGATGGTTGCAATTGTGAATCCTTGTATAAAGGCCAAGTACTATGTGGGATATAAGCATATATATATATATATATATATATATATATATATAAATATCTAGCTTATTAAAGTCAAAATAGATTTTTGTAACCTTAAAAATTCAAATGTTATAAGTCCTGACAAAATATCTTCAGAAGTTTCTAAAATATTTTTGTGATATGTTAATTTCAAAAATATTATATATTTTGACGAATATATGGAATCATTAAGTTGTGTCACACAAACTTAAGGATGCACTTAATGTTTGAATTTTTAAAAATGATGGGAACAGAAAAGATTGCAACACTTATCTTGGAATATCATTATTATTTAATACAACAGAGATACATTCATTTATTTTTTTGAATTGGTTTCCACAAACCATAGATGCTATCAAACTCAATATGGTTTTAGAGAATCAGGAAACACTATAGACATGGATTTTGTTTCCAGGTAAATGCAAAAATATTTCCTGAATCAAAGAAGTGATATATATATATATATATATATATATATATATCAAGGAATTTGATATATATATATATATTGTAACAATATTTATCAATTATACATCTGTCATCACTATATACTACCCATCTCTCATGTATGTGGGGTATTTCAAGCCATTATTTGGCTTATTTCGAGCCCTAGTTGGTGCGCCATTTGTAACAATATTTTTAAATTAATATAAATATGTATTTGTAATTATTAAATTAATATAAAAGATATGTATTTGTAACTATAATAAATATTTAGATAGAGGAAATTATTAATTATTAGATATATGCCTATCCAATCTGTACCATTTGTAACTATATTAATTCATCATAGCATAGATAAACAAATTATAGAATCACTGTGCCACTTGAAAATATCAGCATTAAAGATTCTTGGTATTTATTTATATATTGGGGCAGTCATCTGAACAATAAAACATACTGGCCATTGTCATCTAATAAAAATAATATTAAATATAGCAACTGAATAAAAGTACCCACTGTGAGATTCCTGGAGTGCCTTATGCTTATCTCCAATACTAGGTTCTTCTAACAAAGAATCCTTCCTATTCTTCTTTCCAAATATATAAGACCATTCATGGTCATATGCACACACGGGTGCTATTCATGACAACTTATAAAAAAAAAATATATTTTATAAAACTAATATTATGAAGTTGGAAAGGGATGATATCACTCTTTATTCAGTTTAGCTAAGTACATGTGTTTTCCCATGAGCGCCACTAGATTGTTTTCAATCTAGATAAGTATCTATTTATAGTGTACTTGAGTTCAAACTCATTCAGTACATATTTATTACACATGACTTGGATGACTATTGAACAAAAATGACATTCTTATCTTTTATCTATATTGATAAAATTACAAGATCCCAATATTAACAAAGTTTATACTATAGATCAAAGATTCTTATAGACATTGCTAGCTCATTAGCGTATATTGATGAACAGACATGTATAATCCTATTAATGGCTTCCAAACAAGCATGTGAAGACCATTATTGATATTGATGGCCATTTAACTAAATTATTTATCACAATAAATGTAATAATGATGATGATGATAATAATATCATAATAATGATAATAATAGTGATATCATAATAATGATTATAATAGTGATGATGATACCAGCCATGGCTTACCAATAAACTCACAACAATAAATTCATCTTTATAAACTTATAGGCATCTATTAAAATTATCCTATTTCATACTGGGATTTAATAATACTAATGGTGATGATTGATCATCATGAATCTCTTTGCATAATATTCAATTTTCTATAAACCCCTATTTACTAAAATATATTCATTACGCTAAACATTAAATTTAATGATCATAATTTATTAATGATGATTGATGGCAATCATAACTTTTATATAGTATTATTTGAAACATTTTTTAACTAATAACATGATATCCATCTTTGATGAGGATGATCTAAATTCATGGACACAACACAATTTTAGCTTTCTATGTTGAACTATAATTATCAAAATTTGGTTATTCTCAAGCATAATCCTTAAATACTTAAATATCAACATCTAGTTTACCTATTATTTTGCGGACGCTTAATATTTGCAAGTGATTGCTCAATATATATGAATGGTAATACTTAATAACTGCGAGCAATGATGATGAATTAAAATGATAGAATTAAGACAAAAAAAAACAATATTCTTAATAATAACTCGGAAACCAATTAAGATATATAATTATATTTTATTAACACTACTACTCTTTCTTTCCTTCTTTAAAGTCAAATCGACAATTAAATAAATGGCTTATTACCATATTAATTCAATAGAAAAATTAATATAAAAATTTATATAAGTATAAGCAAATAAACTTAATATATAGGTTTGTCATTTTTCCTGATATCTCAAAATAAGCTGACTTAAATCAATATTAAAAAAAATACATATTCTATAAATGCTTATTTAAGACTTTTCTTACTCATCATATCATAAAATAAATTTCAGGTGAAACTTGTATATGTTATTTCATTTCCATTCAAATGTAATGCCCTACTTTTCAATTTACCATTTTAAACTAATCATATATAACCTATTTTTTGATGTGTTTGGATAAGCAGTTACACATTCACGCATTCGGTAATGTTAACATATATGTTTAAAATGTACACCCAAAAATTACATATATAAAAAATATCTTTTTTCTTTTGCAACCTTATAGCGAAATAAAATAAAATACATATATCAATTTTCAATATGCAACAAGATAAAATAAAAATAAAAAACATTATAAATGCATATATCTATAGGTTGCTCATTATCATTAACAACTGAAGAACAATTAAAAAAAAACATTTCAACATTACAATATATAATAAAAAAAAAAACAAAAAAAAATAATGAAAAATTTAAGTTTAAAGATTTAAACTATGTTTGTGCTATGTTGTGAGATATTGCAAATAACTATAGATAAACAAGTCTTTAATGTTTCTGTATCAAAAAAGAAAATTGCTTTGACCAGTAAATTAAGGTTTACTTTTAATAAGTAAAAGAATAAAATCGGTTAAAGAAAGTTCATATTTACCCGTCTACTTTTTACTTCTTATTAACGTCCTGAATTTGAATTTTCAGACTGCTTTTCTTTGCTCACCAACAACAACAACAAAAAAAGGAAAGTTATTGCAGATACTTTTAAGATAATGCTGAATCAATTGACTTTGCTTGTTTCTTCAATTCCATTATTATTCACTGTTGATTGGCTTCCTTCTACCATTTAAAAAAAAGTTATTATAAGTACTTTGAATAAGTAGGTACCGGTGGATTTGCTTGTCTCTCTCCTTTAAAAAAAATAATTGCTGTTGACACTTTAGATGATTGAGGTAAATCAACAAAAATTTGATTTATGGCTTCAAACTTGGTTCTACATGGCTGTTATAAATTTTCTTTTCCTTCTATTTCCTCTTCTCCATTCATTCGAAGGTAATGAGCTTTTAATAAGCCAGGAACTAGAAACAAAGCATTCCATATAGCTTGTGTGGTTGGCTTCAAAATCTATCATTTTGTTGGTTATTACTGGATACATGACTTCATAGACAGATCAGCGATTTTGACTCATTCTGTATTAACCAGGAAGCAGAAAAAAATGGTTTAGCAATGCAGAGGCATAGTATTATGCATAACCAAATATGTTAATATCATTTTTATATAATTATTACTAACTTTTAATAAATTCGATCTTGTTCCATTTCTCTCCTCTTCTTTAATATTGCTGGAAATTGCTTTATATCAATGCACATTTCATTTGCTCTTTTTTTTTTCAACTTTCAAAGAGTGAGAAAAAAAAATTAAAGCGTTCACTCCCTTTTAAAAAAAAAATCCGAGCTTACATTTCTGCTTAAGAATAATAACAAGGAAGGACCGACTGAGTTGAGTCTCAAAATAATAATAATAATTTGAGTGACTCTCTCTCTAAAAAAATTAATGACTAATTCATCATCTCTCTAAAGAAATTTAAGACTAACTGATTATAAAAAATTGTTTCAATCATTTATATCGCGAATTTCAACCAAAGAAAAAAAAACATCTGGAAATCTTTATCTTAAAAAAAAAATCAAAGCTTCACAAGTTTTGACGTCGGTCACAATCAATAAAGACTTATAATTGATCGCTATCGTTATCTACATCAAAGCACCTCTTTTGTAAAAATAATCTTAAGATACAGATAACAACAAACCTGGAATCTATAGCCATCAGGAATACATGTAAAAGCATCTTTGTATTTGTACAGATGTATTCATTGTTTCACACGTGTACATTTTTTTTATCTCCTAATCTAACAATCTTAATTGCCTTATTTCACACTTTTCTGATTTACTCTATTTTAACAAAATGAAAGTTAAATAAATTTAACACATATTATTTAATAAAAAAATATTATATAATAAATCACAAAACTGCTTATTCATAATAATAAATCTACACGTATAAATCTCTGTATGTATAAAAGAAAAAAAATTTTTTTTTTTTAATAATTGAATACTATATATATATATCTACAATATATATATATATATCTTTTATTGATATGATCAAGGAATTTGATACAGTTTAAACAGAAAAGGCCTATGACATTATTTGAAATTACTTAAATATCCATCAAATTTATTCATATTATAGTTTCTAAATGATGAAATGATAGAAAATGTTATTATTATAGGTAGAAAATCCAAGGATTTTGAAATGAAGATTTGTGTTAAACAAGGACGTGTAATTGCTTCAATGTTGTTTTCAACTTTTTGATAGTGATCTTTGGAATTGTTCACACGAGTGTTAATCAAACAGGAATAATGATATGATGCAGGTTTAATGATGGAATTTCTAATGTCAATTTAATTAAAAGTGAAAATAGAAATTTTTTTATCTTTAATTCTGGATTTGCAGGATACTTATGATTGTACTATTTTGCTAGTTAGAAAACTAAATTACAGAATGTGTGTATTGTTTTTATTGCAACATATATAATCTTTAATTTATTAATTAATTTTCAAAAAACTTGAAGTTGTTTATGAGTTTGAGGTTGTAAACCAGTTTTAATTAAGAAGAGTTATCAATTTATCTACGATGAGTGAAATGAAGTAACTCAGGAAAACGGCTTTGTTGAAAAATTATTTACAGAAATATTACCTTTTTTTTTTAGAGCTTATGTAAAAAGTTTCAGAAAAGATAATGAATAATGTATTTATTTCAGTTTATAAAACTACAGTACCAAAAAAAATAAATGAGTTTGATATATTTAAAACCAAATAAAAACATATAACAATAAAATAAATTTTGTATATATATTTGGATCCATACATATTGTACCGGTAAAAATCACCATGCCTAATCACACTCAGTAATCCGAATTCGAACCCAGTCCACGTCTAGGAATAAATTCCAAAATGCAAACTAAATTCAAACCCAAACCCTGGCATGACCCACCGATGACAACATTACAATGGTACGGGGTTTTCCCTTTACTAGCTCATCGAAAAAACACAGACTAAATTACCTACAATCAGCTATTTCATAGATATCTTATAGTCGGGATATTGGTACGGCTAATAATTTAATGTATATATTTAAGTTGTCAATACAGACAGCAGGTGATTAACTAGATTTCGAGAGTAATAATGCAAGAGAGACAAAATTAGGTTAGATAAATTTTTAATAAATTATTGAAAGCATTGAATAATATTATTTACAGGTACGGTAAAATTCTCATATGTATTTTATAATAGATTGCTGCTAGTCATCAATAATCGGTTTGTACTGATTAACAAACTCATGCCAATATTTATGTGTTTAAATGGTTGTACAGGTTGATATGAGAATCAGAGTAATTGGAGCACTTAAAATATTTAACTACTAGTTTATATTAAGTTGTTTTATTTAATAGATTCAAACCATTGCGTATGCGGATAAATGGGAGGCGGTTTTATATAAAAATATAATATATAATACTGATGTACTGATGGTTGCAGAGATTAAGGTATACTACAAATAATAACTTGCGGTGCATTGACGGAATACCGGGCGGCTTGTACTTTGACAAGTCTTAATGCCCCCAAATAGATCCGGGACACTACAACCAGCCGGGCTCATTTTCAAACCACGGTGATCCAAGAGATTACCTGGAGAAGAATTTCTTTCTCTCCATGTGGTAGTAAAACGAGACACCAACTTAAGCGAAGGTAAAGGCATTGCCACAGTAACATCGAGGAAGAGTGGTCGGAAGTGGATTTTAAAACGAAATTATATAAAACCTTTTTCTCTCCGAAACATTTTCTACGAAACAGTCCGATATAACTATTAAATAAAACTGGCGAAATCAAACGATCGCAAAAGTAATAATTAATTAATTTCACTCTGAAACCCATAACTCCCCAGATTGTTCTGAAGGTAATAATAGCAAAAATATTCACTTATTATTCTTACTCCGTAATAATATATAAAAAATTATAATAAAATTTTAGACTATTTTAAGTATTGAGATTTGGAGTATAGATTAAAATATTATAACGAAGTAAAAGAAACAACAAAAATATTTGAATATTTCTCAACTCAACATAAATGAAACAATTTTTAGTTCGATAAAAGGAAATTACTTTTAAAATGAATATAATAAATATTATGAGATAAACTTTACTGACTTTAATTAGAGTTGAGAAATATTATTATTGGCATCGTTTTGTTTGTAAAATAAGTAATAGTAAAATATAAATGTATTCACAAATGGATTATTAGTAGGCACAAATCTTAATAATGATTATCTAAAGACTAGAGCACAGAAATATTAGAGAAGAAGTTTACTGACAGGTTTTAGTGTAACATTTTCAAATGGAAAACAAGAAATCTACATGCAATTAATTAGGTTTACAGATTAAATATAAAATTATTACTGAGAGGAAAGTTAAAAAGTTCATGTAACAAAAGTTACCATTCTTTCTTCGTCCGGCTTTTCTTCTTGCGGTGATATGTATGAAGAACGTAGGCGCGCATTTTGAATTTCTTAGAAAGGCATGGTTAATTTAAATGTTGGAATTTGGAAGACTGGAAGCACGGAAAACATTACAGATCAGCGGTATGAAAGATTTAAATTGGCAGAACAGGAATCAGCTTCTTGGACTTTAGCCCATCATTATTGCAGTTTACCGGGCAACTTCTTAATAATGGTTGAAGTGATTCCTCTGGAACAACTACTTTGCTGTCTTGAGACGATCTAAGCACAGCCAAGTCAAAAGTTAGTGTCTCTATTATATTTAAGATGGCTACGGTTGACCTTTCTGCCTAGTTTTTGTTCATAACTCTGCCTCCTTTGATTTTCCGGCCTCCAGCAATATCTAATTTTTGACTATACAATAGCCTTTGCGTTTCTTGATAAGAGTTCTACGTTCGGTTTTCATTTATTTTTAAATTTAATACATGATTCTAAATTGACAAAACAATTACATCGGAATTCGTGAATACAAAAATATAAATTCATTATCTTAATTTATCAAAGTACAAATTAATTATTTTATACATTTTGTACAAGTAAGATTTTGATTAAAAATACTGATCAAAGGAATGTGACTTTTGATCAGCATTTTTAAATGACTTTGTATAATTTGCAAAATTAAAATTTAAAGAAAATATACACGCAATTGAAACTTTTAAATTGAGCTAATATAAATCCACAAACCACACACACACGAATATTATTTATCATGATTTCTGACATTTATACTCATACTCTTTACATTAAATTCTTTTTAAACAAACACAAAATATGTGGCTTGGAATAGAAAAAGTCTCATTGCGGGTAAATAGTGGTTTAGAATTACCGTTCTTAAATGACAACCATGAAACTAAGATCGATTCTTCGATCTGTCTGTTTCAATATGAAAAATTCTACCTAAAATGTTAATGTTTATCATTATTAACCAATGACAGCAGCATATAAGTCTTTGAATTCTAGGTCCTCAGTAGCAAAAGCAAAAATCTTCAGTAGATGGACATACAATAAGAACCTCGTTTTCTCAACCATATTGATATGTATGTGTATGTTTAAATGCGCATACATATACAGATTATTATAATTGTAAAAACTTATGTATGTGTATGTTTAAATCACATACATATATAGATTGTAAAAACTTATAGAGAGAAACGTTAAAAATATTACAGAACTGAAAAGATTTTTTTTAAAGTAGAAATTAAAAGATATAGCTTTTTAGATTAGAAAAAGATATTCTAATAAACAATAGACTAGTTAATAAGAATAAAATAAGTCGTTAATGAAATGAAACAAATTAAGGAATCCAACTTAAATTTTTTTTAAGATAACGACAACCTACAAATAACTGATTTAATTAAAGGCAGAAAGATAATACAAAAATTCATTGTGCAACAGGGAAAGAAAGAATCACCTAATCGAATGTGCAAAGGACTAACCAATCATTGGCAGGCATTCAGGGACAATAAACTGCCGTAGTACTAATCGGATAAAGAAGAAGACACTGAATCTTTTGGAACTTCACTGGTATAGACTGATATATATTGGAGCAGGATGTCTCCCCTTGCAGAGTGACTTCAAGTGCAGAGAAGTGGCCTCCAAGCATGAGAACAGTCAGCATAGGTCTTAAAGGTTGTATTGATCTTATTATTTGTAAATGCCTTCAGGTCGTATAATGTAAATAATTGTATATATTATTAGTTAAATGCTGTAAAGAATCATATAGTAAACTTTATCTTAATATTAACCATTAGTCATTATTTGCACTTGTGGAAGTGTGATATATATATATATATATGTACTCATAAAAGTGCATTCAAAAATAGCTAGACATAGCAATGGGTACAATCGCAGCGCTAATTCAGACTATTAAGTAAATAACAGTTAAATTGGGTAAAAATATAAGCAATGCCAGTAGGCAATCAGTGAATTTGGCATCAGGGAGGCAAGTAGTTGGCCCCTGTATTTTCAACACGTGGAGAAATACTTATTCATCAATAAGGTTAAAGATGAAAAGTATAAGATTGCTTCATTTTTGTGCTTTGTGGGTAAAGGAGTTATTGAGATAGCCAACAGGTTTACTGATCCACTAATTCCCTGCAGAATGTAGATACATCACATTAAAGATCATTTTGGCAAACCATTTTAACCCTCATACCTTGAGGCAATTCCAAGTCAGGAACCAAGGTTGGAAAGAAAGTATAAAAGATTATGCTAGTGCTCTATGTAAGTTAGCAAAGAATTGCATCAATGGACCTTTCCTAGATGAAGCCCTGTTAGACCAATTGCTTACTGTTATGTGCAATGATAATTTATGACAACAATTGTTGGCTGTAAGCAATTTAGATTATACAGAAGCTATAAAATGTGGAATAGCTTATGAATTCATGATCGAATAATCTCATAAATTTTCCAAGTTCAAAAGTAATAGCTAATCGCAAACAGATATTTGTAGAACCATAAGCAAAGATTTGTCAAAACAAATAATGGAAAATACTGCAAATTAGTGAAACTGAGTTTATATATTTCTGCTGTGGGAAAGAGGACACAAAGCCAGCAATTGCTATTATAAAAGAGAGCACTGTAATAAACATAAGAAAAGAAAGAATGTGCAAAAAAGACTTCTGCATAGACATAAATGATACTTCTGGTAGTAATCATACCACAAGAAAAGCACTTGACTATTATCATAAAGATGAAAACATCTAAGAGGGATAGGATAATGGTTAAAATTAAATTATGTGATCAACCTATCTTCATGGAGGTTGACAGTGGAAGTGGTATATCATTGATGTCAGACTGCGATTGCATACCATGACTTCCAAGATAAAGAAAAGACCCATTATACAGAAAACTGGTCTAAAGGTACAAGGTATAAATGGTAAGGCTATTAGATTAAGGGGAATAAATATCACACCATTTCTTATGCTTGCTTATAACTGTTATTAAAACAGGCAAAACTCACTACACATATTGCCACACACTGCAAGCTAGAGTAATCAATGGATGCCAGAAGGTTCATGCATAAATTCCCCATCTAGTTCCTACTCATCCAATATCCCCAGACTAGTTTCTGGCTTGTTGCCTTTGTCAGTGAGAAGCCTTGGATCTGAGAGCACTGCACCTGGATATTAGGATCTTATGCAACCCTCCAGCAGCCACCTTTTATCTCTAATTAACTACAAAACTATTGGTTTTAAGCCAATATGTGTAGTGAGTTTTTCCTGTTTTAATAACAGTTATAAGCAAGCATAAGAAATGGTGATCATGTGATGTTTATTGGCTTAAAACCAATTCTGTCTAATAGAATAGTGATGGCTATGGTTATTAAAAAACCAAAGACACCAAAATGTATAGGTACTGAGTTCAGACCTATATGACTGTATAAGCTAATGAGCTTGGATTGAAAATATTAAGGTATTTTCAATTTAAGACTCATAGTTTTGTAGTTAAGTATAGATAAAAAGTGGCAGTTGTAGAATTGCATTAGATCCTAAGATCTAGGTGCAGTGCTCTCAGATCCAAGGCTCTTCACTGACAAAACCCACAAGCTAGAAACTAGTCTGGGGATATTGGATAGGTAGGCATTAGATGGGAATTTTATGCATGAGCCTTCTGGCATTCATTGATTACTCTAGCTTGTAGTGTGTGGCAATACCTGTAGTGAGTTTTGCCTGTTTTAATAGAATAAAGAGAGTTGAAGTGCCGATACATGAAAGTCAGGGCAAAATTATCATATTATCACTATACATAGAACATGCCCCCATCAACCCTATACTTGGTCAGGATTAGTTTAGCAAAATGGAAGTTAAAACAACATTCTCTAAAAAAGTTGAATATAAGAGGAAAAAAACCTTTCCAGCAGCTTGTAGATAACAAAATTAGGTCAGAGAAGATCCAGAATGATCAGGAGAAGAAACAAACAAAAGATAAAAATGTACTAATAGCAAGAGTAAAAAACAAAGTTGTAGCTCATTGGACAACGAAAGACAGCAGCTACAAATGGATTATGAAGCAGATTTTCAAAGACTGGCTGAATCAACATTCCACTTTCCTTCACAAATAACTATAGAACACCTGGGAACAACTATCAGCATGCAAAGACTGCATTATCAAATGTACACAGATTCCAGTCAAGGGTAGGCAGCACATAGTAAGGTGACTGCAGAATAGTCAACAAAACATTGGCAGAGTAAAAGAACAAGAGCTGAGTCATATCTGATGGCCAGATATTAGGGCAGATCTGAGGAAACATAGAAATAATAATGGTGATACTCAAACAATTACATCTCTGGAGTATGCACTTAGGGAGTTAAAACATAATGTACATCAGCATGCTAAAAGAAAGTTAAAGAACCCCACATTTTCTAATAATTCGGATTAAGTTTAGAAATTAAAAACTGATCTCTGAACTTGGCGGAAGTAATGATATGTATGTGTATGTTTAAATCACATACATATATAGATACTTATAATTGTAAAAAAAAAAAACATATATGTGTATGTTTAAATGCACATACATAAATATATATATATAATTGTAAAAACGTATATAGAGAAAAACTATAAGTTAAAAATATTACAGAACTTGAAAAGATTAAAAGTAGAAATTAAAAGCTATAGCCTTTTAGATTCGAAAAAGATTAATTTTAAAATGAATAATAGACTGATTAATAAGAGTAGAATAAGTCGTTAATGAAATAAAACAAATTAACGCATTAGTCTTAGATTCCTTTTGAAGATAAGGACAATCTACAAATAACTGATTAATTAAAGGCAGAAAGATAATATAAAAATTATTATGGAACAGGGAAAGAAAGAATCACCTGATTGGATGTGCAGAGGACTAACCAATCATTGGCAGGCATTCAGGGACAATGAACTGCCTTAGTACTAATCTGATGATGAAGAACATATTTAATCCTTGGAGCTTCACTGATGTAGACTAATATATATTGTAGCAGGATGTCTCCCCTTGCACAGTGACTTCAAGTGCAGAGAGGTGGCCTCCGAATGTGAGAACAGTCAGCATAGGTCTCTTAAATGTCGTATTGATCTTAATTATTATTTGTGTATGCCTTCAAGTCTTATAATGTTATTAATTGTATATATATATATATTATTAATTAAATGCTGTAAATGATCGTATTGTAAACTTTATCTTAATATTAATTATTAGTTGTTATTTGCACTTGTGGAAGTGTGATATATATATATGTTTGCACTCGCGAAAGTGCATTCAAGAATAGATAGACATAGAACATATGCTTAAGATGAGAAAGGCATTATGCTTTGGTTTGTATAACCAAAACATAGAAGTGTCCTAAAGTTGGCATAAAACTGATATTATAGCAACTGGCATGTATCATAAATATATCTTTTAACAAGCTGGTTAACTTGATTTTTAAAATATTAGGCATTATTAAATTTCACACTATTAGATTGAAAGAATAATTAATAAAAGATGTCTTCTAGATGTATAAATGTTTTAATATAAAAAAGAAAAAGTAAAAGTCTGTTTGTGGATGTTATAGCATTATATCACCTGATTTTATTGGCACTCTGGTTTATAGTAGATTTCTCTATTGTATTGTAGGAAGAAAACTGAAAATGACATTGAGTAGTGTATTGTGAGGAAGAATATGTTATACTAAAAAAAGTAATATCTTTATAAATCCTTGATTCTATTTAGCTGAAGTAATTATTCATTTGCCTTCCACTTGTTAGTAAATCCAACACACTGAAAACTTCTTATGAAAGTGAAAGTTATTTACAGCATATTTGGTTTAATTTACGACTTCTGTATTGAAAAATTATTATAGTGATTATTGTTGCATTCATTATTTATTTAATCATTGATATATATTTAATTTTTATTGATAAAATTATAAGAGATTTTTTATCCTGAAATCTACACATTTAGGAAGATGCCAAGATTAAAAATATTTATGGAATATTAAATACATGGTAATAGAAAATGATTAAACGAAAGTTATAAAAAAAAAAAAAAATTTGAAACTACTATCAAATCTTAATTTAGTATTATACACAAAAAATCATTAAAGTTTATCATTATTGAAAACATCTCCGAAAGTGTAGAATATTTCATAACGACTGAGTGCGCATGCCTATGACTGTAATCATTTTTTATTTTGAATTTATCATAAAAAATTATCAAATGATAGATAAATAAAAGTAATTTTTTAACTTTATTTATATATAATTATTTTAATATTTTTACTAAATTAATTATTATTATATCTGTAGAGTATTATTAATTTGGACTAATATTTAATAAGTATTTAATAATTTTTCTCAATGTTTTATATTAATTAGAATGTTTTTATTACTTTATTAATAAATGTTATTTATTTAAAATGAAATTTTCAGTAAGCAATTCTATAGTAGCTTTATTAGTTTCAAAAACATACTAGATATAAATGATGTCTTCATGCATGAATAGAAAATTATCTAACCATTTCCTTCCCAATCAAACCTAGTATATAATTAATTTATTTAAAGAGAGTAAACCATTTCTAATTTGTTTTCTTTGGCATTATGTGTGATCATCTTTTATTCAGATAGCATTTCAATACATATGTTTATATACACATAAATTTGTTACATGTCTCAAAATAAACTCTTTATTACTAAAGATTCAAAAATGATAATAAATAAGATTTAATAAAATTTGACAATGGAACATGATGTAGATATATTTTACAGAAAAATTAATAATTTACCTTTATTGTAAACAATATGGCCTTTAACATTAAATGGTAAAAATATTTTTATTGATCTCTAATAATGGCAATTTTTGTAATTATTCAACCGTTAGTTTTAGTACTAAACTTTTATTTATTTATTTATTTTTATTTTTCAAAATAATTTTATTTGCACAAAGATCTTCAAAGCGCATGTGCAACAGCGTAATGCTGTTTTAAATATTACAGTTTACAAACATCGCGCTATATAAAAATGATTTATTTAAAATATACATTGTAATATAGAGTTCATGTTTACAATCATGTCTGATACATTAAAGACTAATTAGTTATTAAATTAGATGATGAGTACAGGATTAAAAGTAAAATTTTGTTATGTTACTTATCAAGGGTGATCTAATTTGGCATATAAATCCCATGGCGTGTAAAGTTTAAGTGTCATGAATAAATAATATACATGGTCATTGCTAAATATTTAATTGACTCCATGTTTGCTCATCAAGACTAGGCAGGCATGTTTTTAGATCACTTTCTTAGCTTTATATAATAACTTTAAGAAAATGTCATCAATAGGACCGGCCAACTCTCTATCAAATAATACCTTACATCTAATCTTCCATATGATAAAATTTATGAAAGTGGCTTGTCGGATGAAGCCAAAATTTCCACTTTTGAATGCATCATTAAGGTAGACATTTGAAGAATTGTATCCTGTAATCCTCTGTAGGGCAATATTCCATAACCAAGTCCACCATTCACATTGATAGACTTCAATGAACTCATCAAATCTTCTACAAAGAGTACATATTGTATCAATGTTGTGTCCCCTCTGATTACAAAGAAACATCCCAGTAGACAACCCAAAAATCCACAAACTTTGGTTCCAATTTCAGATATTAATAAATTGGACTTGATTTTTTTTTATATGAATATAAGATTACAAATGAAAGAAACATCTTTAAAAAATCATATTTGTACTTAACAAATATAGAAAAAGAAAAACAATGATAGTACACAATAAGAACAATGAACATTTTCTGATTGGACAGTGTAAAGATGAGTCAGCTTAGCTAGTGAAAAAAAATTAACAATTTTTTTCCCATATGTCATAGCATCAGCTGGGGGATAAACCCACAACCGTCTGCAACCAACTACTTGCTTGCAAGGCAGCTGTGATGACCTCTCGGTTAACAACGCTTGACTTCAAAAATTTGTTTAATTAATTTTATTTTTAAAATGAGTATAAATAAATGTGAAGCCACCATAAATCTAATAAATTCTTTTCTAAAATTTAAAATTGCATTTGTTTTAAAATGTTACAAACATTGCAGAGTATCAAGCTGAAAAGTACTTACAAAAGATATTAAACTTACCACTGCAGTTTTCTATTTAGTGTTATAATTAAATTTGTTAACATATTTTTTAAAATAAAAAATTTTCAAAAAATAATAATTTATACTTTTGTTTTTATATAATTAATATATAAATATTGTGTAAAAATAATCCTAAATATTTAAATAAATTGTGAAAACACTTTTCTTTTACTGATCATTAAGAATAAAACCATTGAGTGTTATAACTCTTGCAGCTAATCTCTTCCAATTAATATCCTTGTAGGTATGGCTCCAATGACTTCTATAGACATTTGTCTTCTTATTTTTTTAAAGAAATAAATCATTTTCTTTTGTCAAAATGAATGCAAATCTGGCAAAATCGTAATACAGATAACTGTAGGAGAGTGAAAAGAAGAAAGACTATCAACGCTCTCTCAAAACAATAACAGACAGAGAGCAAATTTAAATCAGCCTATATATTTTAATGTAAATTTATTTTTAAATAACTGATATTAACTTTATAGAGCAGAAATATCTTACTCATTTCTAAAACTATAATAAATAAATACATGTCACATAACTAATGATAAATAATACTTTAATATCAAATAAATATAATATCATGTGTAATAGAAATGAGTAAGATATTATTGGTCTATAAATTTAGTATCCCATATTTAAAAATCAATTTACATTAAAACATATAGGCTGCTTTAAATTTGTTCTCTGACTGTTATTGTTCTGAATATCTATAAATAAAAAGATTTTAAGTAGAGTAAGAACTGTTTCAATGCCCTTTTTTTTACTGTAAATAGTTATTGAACATGGCACCTAGAGGGCAATTATTATTTAAAAAATATACCAACATTTCAGCTTGTTCACATGAACCATCAACTGGGTGATAAATAGAGTATTATAGTTGTAGAGCCATCTAAGCAGTGATATATAAAAATGTAAAGCTTCCATCAAAAGAAAAATATATAAAATTTGGAAAAATAAAATAAAAATTAGAAACACTTCAGATTAATGTGTTTTTAAAATATTTTTTTTCCAAATAGGAAGAAATTTGCATGTGTCATTTGGTCTATTGAGCATTTCAGTGGCTTCTCTGAGCCTACATTGGTGGAGAGTATAACATCTGGATAGGATCCTAGTATAAATCAACATTGTGGCCTGTATCCATAGCATGGAGGGAGTGTGCTGAAAAAGATGATGATTGCTTAACTGCATTAGCATGTTCACTTTTTTAAGTATTTACTAATATGACAAATGGCACATAGAATTTCATAACTTCAAGAGGGATTGAATCTTTAGGCTTGGTTAGAATGTTACTAATTTTTTGATAATTAGTATAAGCTACTTTTATAATATAGCATTTTAGAATACATCTCATACTGCATTTTGTTCCTTTTATATAAGAAGTACAAATCCTATTAGTTTTTTTGTTTTTTATTTTGTTTATTTTGAACTTGAATTATGGTTTGATGTATAATTTTATTTTTATAACCATTAACTAATAAAATATTATTTATATAATTTTTATTATTATTATTTATATAATTATACACCAAGCCTTAATTCAAGTGCAAAATATTTAAAATAAGAAACAAAAAACAAACAACTGTAAGGATTATTATTCATGTATAAAAGAAATTACAGACAAAATTGGACTTACTCTAAAATGCTGCAATATAAAATTATCATATACTACTTATTGAAAAATTATTAATATTCTTTTACCAAGTCTAAAGATCCAATCCCTTATGGGGATCATGGTATTTATGAAATTTTATGTTGCATTTGTAAAGGTTTTTATATAGACGTAAGTAATCAATGAACTTTCTGATGCAGTTAAGCAAATTGGCTACAGCACTCTCAGTCTATGCTCTGGATTTGGGTTACAATATTGATTTCTTTAATGCCAGGATCCTATTCAGATGTGATACTCTCCACCAATCTTAGATCAAAGAAGCCATTGTTAAATTCAAAAGACCAAATTGTATCAATAGACTTTGATGACACATGCCAACTGAAGAAGTTTTTTTAAAAAAAGCATAATCTGAAGAATTTGTGACTTTTATTTTTTCAACTTTATGTACCGGTATTTTTCTATTGGTGGAACTATATCATTGTTATAAATCACTTTTGACAATGTATCTATGATCAAATTTATAGTATTGTATTCCTCATCCAGTTATTGGCTTGTGTGAATAAACTAAAATGTTAATATATTTGTTATAAAAATTATTCATGGATGAACCTAGAAAAATTATATCCTTTATAACTACAATATGTGAAAATCTTTATATCAGCACACACACATATATGTATATACATCCACACAAAGATTTTTTATCCAAGATTAAATAGACATTTGTAGATTAATTTATTTCTTTTCAGCTCCAATTTAAAACTATTACCATGAGTAATCCAATAATAATACTAAGTGGGTGAACAAATAATTCATCTAACTAATTTCTATTCACTTCATCTTTTTCAGAAGAATAAAAACAAAGAGAAAATAATTACATCAATAAAATATAAATTAAACATATGCTAGAAAAGCTATGATGCTACATTTAAGATAGTCCAATTATTATTTGATAATATAACTCACAAAGATAAAAAAAAAAAACTTTTATTTAAAGCAGTATTTGGAAGATCTCTGTGCCATTAAGATTCCCATATAGTTAAAGGTTGCAACAAAGACTCATATGGCATGTCTTAGAAAAATGCAATCTTATATATATATATTTCTAAATCTTGTGACAATTTCATCAAGAAATATTCAAGAAATCAGTGTAGTAGAATGCAGTGTTCAATACCCATTGGAGAAGATCAAGAATTTTCTTAATTCCTTTTACTCAAACAAATAAGAACTGTTACCAATTACACAATTGCCCACAACAAGGTGTAATTATAAAGATAATGATCTAAAGATTGTATAATAGCTTTACCCAGGGACATTGAGAGTTAAACTCCAAAAATAAATAATCATACCCTTTATCATAAACAACTCCAGATGCTCATGCTATAGGAGACAGTACTGAAACAGAATTTGTTTACATTTGTATTTGATTCAAATTCCAGTTTTAATAATGTCTCTTGACTGAATCCTCTCTATAAGATCTGAGATAGTTAATGCAAATAGTCATTTTTTGCACTAGTCATTTTATACACAGTTAAGAAAGTTGATCATTCCAGTTTAAACACTTACTTTTAAAATGCTATACTGATTATAATTTTATAAAGTGGGGTTATTATTATGTCGTCAAGGATACTTGAATGATGATCCAGTTATGAATCACAATATGCATAGTGTTTTGTAATTGAAATATTTTTTACATTCTTATTTGCAAATTAATTAGCTGCTTTAATTATATGAATCGGCTAAAATATTTTTAATTATTTGAATAAATTAACATATTAAACTTTTTTATTACAATAGACCATTGGTCTTACGTTCTATGTAGGTTGGTGTAGAGCGGCAGAATATGAGCTCAAATCCACGAATTGCGCCTTAGGACCATCATTTCGCGTATTCTAACTTCTTGTGAACTCTGAGCAATAAATCACTTGATTTCGTTATTATTAACTTCATCATCATTAATAATAATTTCAATGATTATACAAATTACTGGTGTGTTTTTTGTTCTAAAATTTCATGTATGTGTTAAAATGTCAATGATATTTTCTCTTTAAGTCTTGCTAATTAAAAAAAGACTGTTTAAAAAAAAAAAAAATTAGCAATCACTCAAATGTCAATTTAAATATTTTCAAGTTAAGTAAAAGTCACACAGTAGTTTTAATTAATCAATGTTTTTATAACTGACAATTCCTTTCTTTTTTCAAATCTATTACTGAAAATTATTTCTTTAAATCGTATCAATTACAGCAAATTTAATAATAAAAATTATTTATTTTAAATTTAATCAAATATTGATGTAATTTTAATAACAAATGTGATTTTCGCCTTGAGTATGTATTATATATTATTAAGTCAATAATCAATTAATACGAGAGTCATTTTTGTTTTTTATCAGGGAAAGATACTAGATTTGATGCCATAGAATTAATTAGTTTATAGATATATTAAACTACCTCCATACGTATTTTATGTTTCAGAATTATTATTTTTTTACAAATAATTTTTAAGACCAATCCATCAACTACATCAGAACAATATTTAACAAACACTAGCAATATAGTTTAGAGTGCTTTATTTTGTGACAGCTATTCAGAATAAACTAACAAAAAAAAAATACTGTTTACACAAAATTCAATTAAGGAGACTTTAATTGAAGATGAAAAATAATAGATCCTGCTTATGTGTGATATGTCATAAGCATAATATTATTTTATTTTTTACCCTGCGTGCATATTTTACTACACGGTAAAGTGGCAGTTTGAGATAAAGATTCATAAGTTACAAGTTGCTCTGCTTTGTCATTTTGGATGCTGAAACATTATATGATGATCTGAATATAAGTCATTTGATTACTTAATGAACTGTTTAATGTTAAATAATTATCAAAAATGTGACAGATTGTTAGGATCATAACGAAAGAGATATCAATGACATAAGCATCATAGTAAAAGTTGAAATTTTAAATCTAAATAATAATATTCAAGTTATGGCTTTATATATATATATATTCTGGTTCTTCTCTAATTGCAAATAAGTAAGTTGTGATGTCGCTTGAGTTCTTTTTTTGCAATTAGAGAAGAATCAGAATATTTATATATACAAAAAGAAACATTATATTATATTTGAAGAGATTTGAATATCATAGTAACAGGATGTCCCCATGTGCTTTGACCTAAATATGTTTGACTGTTATCTCAAAAATATTGTTGCAGCATTCAACAATTCATTATCAAAATTAGTTCTGACTTTAGAATCAAGATAAATTAGGGAAAGACTATGAAAGATATTCTATTTTAATCATCATGTAATAATATCTAGATGAAAGAAATAAGTACTTATGTCAGATTGAATTTCATATAATACAAACATTTATCAAACATCTTAATACTTTTCAACCCATCACAACTTTATTACACCCTCTGATATTAGCTGAAACTAAAAAAACAAATGAAAAATGAAGTGCAATATAAGTTTTTATGTCACTATTAATCTGGTAACCCAGACATTCCAGTAGATTTAGACTTCATCATGCAACAAAATGAATGTGCATCTTGCAAACTATGAATAATTTAGCCCATCTTTAAGCATCTGCACACAAGACTCAAGAGTCATCTAGTGACAAATGATGAGAAAAATACTAGACCAACATAATGTCATTGCCAAAAATTAAGATAAAATTATAAAATTACATTGAATTCATAAGATTTATTATGAAATTAGAATCATAATAATCCAGTTGTTAATGCAAATATAAAAAAAATATGATGAATACTTCTGAAGGGCTTAGGTATACATCACACTGACAGCAACTTTTTAGCATTCAAAATGTCTTGATTATACAGATGAAAATTAAGCCTACACAGTCTGAAATAGAATGTACTAACTAATTCAAGTAATGATACCAGACTCCATTATCTAAGAAAAGATTAGAAAATATAATCTTGAATCTGTTGAAACTTGTACTTTTCAGTTACAATGTAGATAAAGAAATAACATATGGTTGAAGAAAGGTTTGTAAATTTAAGGGATTATCAAATAAACATCTTTAATATTTATATAATAAAACAATTCTAATTTAATAAATTTACTAACAATTTTTTTTAAAAAAACTTCCATAGCATTTTATTATTAATAAAATAGAAATCAGGAGAGGAGATAACAATCCTAGCCAATAAAAAAAATCACTAATGACATCAGCATTATTTTATTAATCACCATCATTTATATTAACCTTATTTTCCTTAGCATATAAACTGGCATTAATTAGCTCAGATTTTCTCAAGACATAAAGAAAAACTGCAGTCAACCAATTAATTTTGTCATGCATTAGATATCATTTTATGCATTAAAAAGGGTGACTTCCAGTGTTAAATTATCAGTTTTTTATGTTCCTAAAAATATCTTTATAAAATTCTGAAATAAACTGCAATGAGTGCAAAGTTTTGCCACTTGATATAAATTTATTCATTTATTAAGATTCTCATTAATGATAGATTCAATTTTTTCCCAACATCACATGAAATATAAATTTACCAGTTACGATATAGCAAACATCATCACTTTAAATTTGATTGAATATCAATAGTACAGGCATTAAATGTTTTTTCATGGATAGAATTAGTCTAATTATTTTTATATGAGCATTCTGAAATAAACCTTCTTATGACATCAAAATCTTAATGATAAAGATTACTAGTTCTGGTTTAAAATTACACTTTTCCTGCCAATCAATAAAGATATTTGTTTTGCTCTTAATAAATAATTTATTACTTATTTTGCATCTTAGAAGAATATGGTAGTTCAAAGAATGGGGAAATGTTTATATATAATGATTAGAAATGCAGAAATATTTCCCATGTAATAGAAACAACAGTATCATAATTGTTACTAAATACATCAAGACACTTGACATTACTTTATATCTAGTTTACTAATGCATGTAAAACACATTGTGATGTCTGAAAATTTTCTACTGAGCAGATATTCATCTTATTGTCAGTGATGAAATATGTTGAAGGACAGGTATTGAAAACTAAAACTTTCATTTCCATTTACTTGTTAACATTTTATACTTTATTATAAAAGTATGCTAGTTATGCATTTTGTTAAGTATTACAATTATTTGTTTGTGCAACAAACGATCGAATGATGCAGTGGTAGGGTGTCAGACTCTAGACCTCAAGATCTAATGGATCACGGTCAGCTCTGCCACTTCTATATTTGAACTTCTTCTGAAATTTTAAGCAATAAATCTATTTTATTATTTTTTTAATTATTTGTCACATTAATTTTAATAGGAAAATAGAATTGTCATTAAGAATGAAGAATTACACTACTTACTTTTAATGTATTGTGGTTAGTCCTGTCCAAGATCAATATAATATTGCAGAAGAATATGCTTCAAATTTGTTTTATTTTACAAGAAAGAGTATTAATGGTCATGATTATCTTACAAACATGATAGATTATCAAATAAACTTTGCAAAAGCATTTAACTTCTTAAATTCATAATTATTACTTCATTAATCTCATTTAACATATGAATTTATTAATTATAAAATAATAGATTCATATTAAATTGTAAAAAAAATCATGAGGTTTTATATAACTTGAAGAATTACCTAAGGCTCCCTATTTACATTTATATAGCTCTTATCTATAATAGTTCCCTGTTCATTTTATGAAAAATAATTGGTCTAATACTAGGAATATATCATAGTCTTGGATATTTAAATACTGGTGGTAATATTGGTTTCATTAAAATTATATGTCAATACACATTTAATTGAAATATGCATCTCTGAATTTATAATATGAACTGGATCTCTCATTTTATTAAAGTAATCAGTGCCATGACATGAAAATTTCATCAGCAAGAACTACCCTTTATCTTCTCAGATATCCCTAAGAAAGTCTTGGAAAAGTTAAAATTCATCAATCAAGATTATTATCACTAGCAATATAAAATAAATAAAAATTAAATGAAGTAAATGATAATCTGTAACTCAAGAAATTGCAATATGATGCTACTAATAAAAGTATACTATCATATTGCTGATACGGTCAGTCATGTATATCATGATAACATTCTTATTACAATATCTGCAGTATTATATAACAAACCACAAATAAAATGGCGATTAAAATACATTTTCATGACTAATTTCTTGGTAATTGACCTTCACTGTAAAACACATTTTTTAATAATAAATACATTAAACAATTCCCTTTTTTTTTTTTTTTTTTACAAAATATTGAATTTATTTTTGTATCAACTAAAATATATAAATCCCTCGGTATTTCATCTATTTAAGCATAGTTTTTTCCAAAAGCTATATCATAATTTTGGAAAATAATAATAATATATATAGTAAATAAATAAATGTATAAATATATACTATGCTCTTGGGAGCAAAAACTATATTTAAATAGTTAAAAATAGTTGATTTTATATCTTAAATTGATTCAGAAATAAATCCAATATTTTACAAAATATTAGAGAAATTTGTTAATTATATTTATTAAATGTACTGAATCAAATGAATTATAAGTATTTGAAAAAGATAATTCTATTACATATTTTGTTAATTTGTATAAAAATAATAAAACAGTTGTTCATTATTATTAAATATATAAACATTGTTCATTAAACTGGGTGAGTAGTTTTATTGTATGAAGTTAACGTGCCAAATATTTAAATGTTAAAGCTTTCACGTGAGTATGTTTGAACGTTTTCTCAAATATGTAGCTACAATACATTAGCGATCTATTATCAAAATTAGTTTGACTTTGGAATCAAAAGAAAATATACATAATAATTTATTTTATATCTTAGAGAGTGCAAAGGTTATATTAATAGTAAAATCACTTATTTTTTTGCACACGGTTTTTTTTTTGGGGGGGGGTCATATGTGTGTGCGTGCGTCTATAAACATTTTACCAAAAATGTTAGTATCTATTAAAATATAATGATGAGAAATGTGAGCGAAAGACACATATTAATGGTTTTATCTCTACAAAATAATGCAGTTTACTTGAAACTTTTGAATGTTATTATCTAAATCTTAGAGGCATGTAATATTTTTTAATACATAGCTTAATTACATATTTTATCGAATGTTTGTGTGCTGATTAAAATTTTATTCAAGAAGTATTCTTACTGTATATTTTTAGATCGTATATTTGTTTTAATTGTAAGATATATCACAACCTATCGAAGGCTATCGTTTTATATCAGAGAGTTAATTAATAGTTTATTGTATCTTTAATGAGAAGTAATAAGCAGTTATTCTGCTTCATTATTTCTATTAAGGCATATCATGGACATGAGGTAATAAAGAGTGGGATAAGAATGACGAGACAACGTTCTGCTTGGTTCTAGTTCATTTTATCTAATATACATATCAATTATAACATTTATCGGTTTATTTTCCTTCTTGCAAATATTTGATCAGCATTAATTTTATCAGAAGTTGATCAGATTGAAGAATTGTATTAAAATGAAATAACCCATGATTTTTCTAACTCTTGAATAAAAGAAAAATGCTACCTTGTGTAATATTTAAGATAAAACAGACATTATTACTTACCCATATAAATAAGCTTCAGTAATTTATTATGTGTTTCTAAATGTAAGAAACTAGAATAAGTTAAATGAATGAATACTTTATTAGTATATATTGTTTTGTGGCCAAAAATAACTTTTACAATAAAGCTTCAAAAAAATTAAATTGTAATGTCATCTTCAATATATACACCCATACTCTGCTTAGTGTTCGACCATTAAGCAAATATTTATTCACCTTAGTGATTATCATCAATGTGTACACCATATTTTGATTTACAAGTGATTATTTACTATAATGATCCTTTAAAAAAAATTATTTAAAATGCTATTTTGAAAATGATGGTCATTTTGTAAGATTGATGACATTATAGGAAAACTAGCAACACTCATGCTAAAAGTATACAGTATAGAGTTTATTCATTGTTCAGAGTACAATATGCAATATTGCAATATGCAGTATTTTGATTATAAAATTAAAATATGATTAGTGTATATTTTATTTCATTTTTATCTAATGTTTTTGGAAGACAGTTTAATTACTTCAAAATTTTTAATAAATGTGATTCATTTTATATAATAAATAATAAAAAGCCCATTTTGATAATGTTCAACATTTAAATGTATTTTATATTATGTTTTAAAATGTGTACCTTAGCTTAAAAACTGTAAATTCTCTCACTTCCATGGAATATAATTTTTATTAATGATATTTTGCTTGAAGAAAAAATTACAATCATTGACAATATAAACTTTGTTATCATAATTGCAAGTTATTTTTAGAAAAAAAATGATTTTGTGCATTATGCAATTAATAATCAACTTAATGTGATCAAAATTATTAAATAAAAGTGTAAAATATCATTTACTGTACATTACTTCCTTAATTTAAAATCATAATATCAGTATTTGTTTCAGATATTTCAAAGTCAATGATGACATTATTGCAAAAGTAAAAATGTACAGTGCTGCAAAAAGAAATACAAATATTCAGTTTAAAACTAAAATAAAATTTTGGTTATATTATTCCATTAATAATTAATTTTAAATTGTGCACTATATTAATTAAAATATTCAGTCAATTCAAAACTTTAATTAATTTTAAAATACCATCATTGTAATTCTAAAATATTTTTAATAAAAGAGGAAGGGGATGACTTCATGAAATATGCAAATAATAATCAAGTTTTTATGAGTAAAAGTTCCTAAATCTAAACTAAAAACAAAATTTCCTTGCTAGATTTTAAATCATAATCTCATAATTTTTAGATATATACAAGAAAATGGTAACATTATTGCAGACTTAAAAAATTATACAATTAAAAAAAATAAAAATTTCATTCAGCATAAAACTAAAAATTAATTTAAGTCATATATTATTAATAATTAATTTTAAATTATGCACTATACACATTTTAACTAAAATATTCAGTTGAACAATTTAAATTAAAGCTTTTATAATTACTAATTTCCGGCAAATTAACTGGTGTTATCATAAATGTATTTTTGGTATTAAAAAACAGGAAGGAAAGAGATGATTTAATGTATTATGTATTTAATGATAAATTTTATATAATAAAAATGTAATACAAATAAATTAAAAAGTTTCATTGTTTTAATTTTTATTTTAATGGTTCCGATTTTTGACATTACAACATATTATTCTAAAAATTGTTAGGATCTTCCAAAAAAATGACTACCATGCATAATAAAATGATACCTTATGCCATAAAAAGTACCACAGCTAATGTATTTGTGCACAAAAGGTTATTTAGTTATAATTGCATACAACAAAAAGTCTTAAATATTGATTGCAATATGCAACACAGAATATATATATATATATTTCTTTTAATATGTCAGAATTTTTATTTTTTTTAATTGTATGATTAGGTCACATATAATTTTATGACTTCATTATATTTATGCTGTTGCTATGTAACAAGTTTTTATTGTCATAATAGTACTGTTAAATGAGATATTATTAAACATTACTTTTTTAAATTTTAAATAATTTCACACAAATAATATAAGCCTATGAATTTTTTAAAAAAAACACTCTTCAGTATTGATTTTTTTCCAGCACAATAGTTAACAATTTTGTAGAGGAACACAAAAATTGTCAACTGTGAGTTTACTTTTCCCTTTTTGGTTTACTTTTTTATACATTTGCAACCATTTTCCCTAGCGATATCAATTTTTATGGAAGCTTACAACTATATATGTTTTTTGGAACCATAACAGCAACTATTAACACAAACACCACATGACTTCTTCAATCATTATAACCTTCAAGGCTTAGTAACTTCAACAACTAAAACAGCATTTTGAAGCCACTTTAGATAAAAATCCAAATAAATTCATGATGATAATATTGAAAAGCTTTTGCAATTATAAATATAAAAATTAATTAACCAAGAATTAATGGTATTATATTTAGAAAAAGAAGAAAATGAAAAAAAAATCATCAAGCCTATAAAGAAGAACCTGGACATCCAAAAGCTGATGGAACTGATATCATATTATGAGATAATAAACAGCATTTTTGATAACTTTGACCTCAACATAGAGTACATCTAATCTAAAAATGTCTTAAGTAAATGAGACCCTATTGTAACCTTCAGCCTTCAGATCTGCTGCTTCTATTTTTGCTCCTAGCCCACATTGAACAAATAAAACCAACTACTATTTAACTTTTATACAAAAATATAAAATTTATTTTTATCCCAGATTCAAATCATATCATTGCCTTAACATCACTTACCATAACACATTATTTATTCTTATGCAATTATTTTAAACACAAATCATACCTCAAAAGATACAGTTATAACATAATAATGAGACTCTTTTATTTCAATTCCTTTTATTCAAAAATATGTGACAACACTAGTGAGGCATTGGGTAAGAAGGGGATTTTGTTCATAATCAAAGATCACCTTAAGTTTTCTCATAATTAAACTAAAGATAATCTAATCAAAATAATCTTAAAACATTGAAATAACTTCAATACTATACAACTTGATCTTTAATGAAGTGACCTTTATATACTATGTACTCTTATAACTCAAATGTTATTTTACTTGTGTGATATAGATTTTGTGATTATGCGGATAATGGTAATGAGACAAACTCAGACATTAAGAATAAAATCAATGTTTTATTAATAATATCACATATAATAATTATAAACAACTTATGGAAGTAATATAATTTATATGATATATAAATAATTTAAATGTTCATTTATTCAAAATAAAATTAATTACAATAATATTTTAATAATCTACTTAAATTCTTAAAAAAATAACTATTACCTCTGAATACATAAAGTTCTTTCTTTATTTCAGAATCTATGATTCTAAATATGTCATTAGTATAAGAATCTTTCATTCATGTGTTTGTTGTCAACAAAAGAAAAATATAAAATTGGGGAGTCTGTTTAATTATCTATATGCCTATACAAAATAATTACTTAAGTTTAAACAAAGAATGTTTTATCAAAGTCTTTGCACATCCTATATACATGCTATGAATGCTAATACCATTATCATTTCAAAAATTACATTAATAATATCAAGAACATATAAGATAAGTTCAAAATACATGTGCCTGCAATATCTTATCACTAAAAACTAATAAATAAATCAGTAACATAATGGAATAGTTAAACATCCACACTTATCTACAAATGCAAAATGAGCATCAGTATCACATCACTTATCTAACAGAACTTGATGGGAATAAACTGTCATATACATATATCTCATCTATGATAAACTGTACTTTAGAAGCTTATTTCAAAATAACATATGAAAATAGTTGCAAACACATACTATTTGCTATATAATAATAACACTATAAACATGATATGAAAGATTGATAAAACATTACATTAACAATAAACAAAATATATAATATAAATCTTTATTTACCATAATAATTATATATATAAAAACCTTTTTCAGTAATTCTAAATTTTCCCCCCTTTCAATATAATGCCTCCTACTAATACTAACATGTATATTATGTACATGGCAACATCTACTGACATTTCCTATAATTGATTATTTTTATCAATTTATTTATATATTTCTCATTATATTACTTTCCATTCCTTATTCATTACCCAATCATTCATTAAATCAATTGACTTTTTGTAAATGTTCATACATGTATTTATATTATATTTTATATAATTTGTATCATATATTTTCCTTCTATTTATTTCCTTTATATAATTTAATGGTCTTATGTTTTTAATAAAATCTATTTTATGTCCAAATTTTAAATAATGAATATATAATGCAAATCTATCATCCCTCCTTTCAATAGCACTATTATGTTCTTTTACCTTTGTTCTAATTGCTTAGATATTTGTCCATAATAAACCATTTTACATACTCTGCAAATAATTTTATATACTGTTCCCTTTATATATTTCATATCATCTTTAATTTTATAATTTCCTATTAATATATCTAAATTTTTACTGTTAGACCATCCTATTTTTTATATTATTATCCATATAATTTTTATTTTTAATTAATATATCATAAATTTTAAGTATATATGCAATTTTTATCCATTTTATATTATTTAATATTTTATTTCCTCTAATATTATTTTTATTATCATATAATATATTCCTAATATTTCTAGGATTATTTCCATAGCTAGAATATAATTTAATAAATTGTTCTTTTTATACTTCAGCAGTTATCAAACAATTGGAAATTAAAACGTAATATAGAAAATTATATTCTTAAAACTTTTATTGATGAAAAATACAGTATTTTATATAAAAAGATTAATAAATTTAAAAATTTAAAGGTTGTTATAAAAGAGACATTAATAAAAATAAATGCATGAGATAAATTAATGGTTTATTTAAATGGATATATGATAAAATGGAGTAATAAAATATTATTAAATAGAATAAAAAATCGATATGGATATGGACAAAATATTGAAATAAAGCTAAAGAAGTGACAGAATGTAAAAGATATATTAATTACAATAACAGAATAAAGGATAATTTTATAAATCTAACAAAATATAAATTCTCAATGGAGCAAAATCAATTATTAAGCTCTTCTTATTCTATACCATTTGTGATAAAGACATTAAAAAAAAGATAACTACAGACATAGAATTAGCAAATATTTTTACTGCAGATAAAAGGAAATTAAACTATTTATTAAACAAACAATTAGGAAACATTAAATGTTCACAATGAAAATATAAATATAAAAAAACTATTAAAGAAATAAGAAATATATTATTACGATCGGGGTGTAGGAAGTTTCAGTCTTACCATATCTGCAGTACAGGGTGCCACCAGGCTATTTGAACCTGTAAAATTTATAGAGTAGGCAGATATGTGCTGTTAAGATCTAACTTTACATATTTTATTCCAACCATCAGCCCTTGCCACTAGCTCAGGGAACAGCAGAGATAATGTATACTTACTTATTAAAATATATTTTCAATATTAAAAAAAATAAATGCCACTTCCAGTAATAACACACAAAACATTTATTAAACATATATATATATAAAATTTAAAATTATTATTTTAGTATAACTTTAATTTTTTTATCATAAAACATTAACTTAACTTTAGATTTTAATTTACAATTTAACCTTTTATTTTAAAAGTTTGCACAGATAAATTTAATATTTATTAGAATGTCAAGTATGAATAGACTACATAGATTTTATTTGAAAATAAAATATTGTATCCCCGATTTAACCTTAGACCAAAAATTCGCAGTCAAACCAATGCCAATCAATCTGATATATCGATGTTTTCAATGCAGCATGAATATGACAGCACAATACTATACTGTTATGATATTAGTCTCTAATATCATAACAGAAAATATATAATGAAAATTCATATTGCCAGTCCCTTTTATTTTGGAGGCTTCCAAGAGTTCAAACTTAGCTTGTTAAATGTCTATACTTTTGTAGCAAACTATTTCCATGGTTCACTGGAAGTCTCTTTTTTTAAAGCTTATAATTATTTGATGGTGATGATGATAATGAGTTTATTTGCTTCAGTGAAAACCATTTGGCACTGGAACTGTTTCCTCCCTTCCTGTTAAGCATGATTCATCTAATAAATGGAGTATATCAGTTGTTCTCATATCTATAATTTTGCTTGGGGTTTAAATTCAGTCAATGGAATAATTGTACTAGATAATTTAATACTTATCAGTAGATTAATTATTTTCCTTCAGCTTTCAAATGCAGGTAAATGTTAACTTCTATTTGAAACATCTTATTTTTTCCCAATCAGTCATAAGGTGTAGAATATTTTTGATTCAGACTTCTTTTTTTATATGATATGCTGGCTCTATGATTGGTTAGGGGATTTCCCCAATGAAATACATATAGATTTTTAACCCACCATCCTTATATTTTCAATCTTAAAAATTTTTTTTTATAAAAAAATGATTTCAAATTGATATGTTGTAGAATTAAACGCTTGCCTTTTCCTAGTTTCAATATTTTAAACAATCTCCCACTCTAACTGATTTTCCAGACTGGTTTTATACATTTTTTTCTATTTTTAACCAACTCATTTAATTAGATTCAGAGTGTGACTTTCTCTAGAAACATATGAAAATTCATACTACCATGATTTTCAGATGAACTTTGTTTTGAAAAAAAAATTGTATTAATCCCTTTTCTTCACATCTCCATCATAACTGTAATACCTGAAACTTTTAACTTTGATCTAAGATGAGAAGATTTTAAAGTTAGATTTCTCACATTGTCTAAGCTCCAACACAACAAACAACCAATCTTTATAGCACAAAATTGTTGAGTAAAAAATATATATATAATTTAACAGGATTAACTCTTTTTTTTCTTTTTCAACCTTTCAATAAGTAGATTTTTTATGAAATATATCCACGCACACACTAACATTCAAATCATTTATAAAACCGGGCCTATTAAAATAATCTGAATGCTTTTTTAGAAAGTGTACTTTTAATATTAAAAATTAAATCCTTACAATTTTGAACCCCAAATTATAATCATAGAAAAACAAAAACAGAAACAGATAATAATAAAAAAATAGCAGAATTAATCTAGCAAGTGCAGACTACTTTTAAAGAAAGTTAATATTTGAAATGTAAAATGACAAACAAGCTTTGTCCACACAAACACTCTATATAGGTGTTATAACCTTACTTTTAAAAGAACTATTGAATAATTAAAAGGTGTGTACTACTCTTCTTGAGTTTTGTCAACACAGAGACAACTAAAGAACATAACTGTTTTCTCCACTCTCTTTCTGTCTTAGGCTTTTGGGTCTTGATCCTGTAGGGTTTAAACAAGGGTGCCCTACAGCTTCCTTTTCTATATAAAAATGTGATGATGGTTTTTGTTTCATATTTTCTTTCATGCATATTACTACAAATTTAGCTACTGACTAAATTGAAATGGCACAATATATATATATATATATTCTAACCTCCCCCGTGCATTCTCACCCCAAAATATACTGTTTATTACGAATATTACGGGTTCTAGCTCAGTTAACAAATAAATAAATGAAATATTCAGCATTAATTAAAATGATTACTAGCTCTAATTTTAAAATACAAATACTATTCAATTTTAAAATGAATTAAACAAATATTTACTATTTTCATGAGACATGGAGTGACAATACAGGGAACGAGATAGACTACATTGAGCCATTATCCACACGATACTACCTCAATGGCATAAGAACACTATCCCCCCTTTTTACTATACCAAATAACTAACTCATAGTATTCTTATGACTTTCTGAGCTCTATTCACTACGATTAAAATAATAATCATATCTTAATCTTCTTTATAACAAGAATCTAGCTCAATTAAATAAAATGAAGTAAAATAAAATAAAATCTCAGGTTCATAAATTGTATTCTAACTGATTTCAAATTACGGTAGTAAAATATGAAAAGGGAATTTTATGTCATAATCTACTACACAGCAACTAATAATAATAAAAATAATAATAACAATAATAATATAATATAATCTTATTTCTTCCTAAATGAAATAAATAAATACGTACGTGGTAGTATTTTAATAATCTGACAACAGAATACGTGTGGCAACATTAGCATATAATTTAATGTAATATTGTGGCAACCGACTTATGACCAATAAATAATATAAAATTATGATCTTTTAATTTTAACATACCAATAAATTCTCAAAATTCTTATAACACTTTTATGTTTACCTTTTGTGCAAAATTTATATGTCTGTTTCAATTATAAATGTATCATGATTTCATGCATCCATGTGGAGAAATAACAACTCGGACACAAAACTTTAAAACAAATTTAAAACAAAGTTTATTAACAACATAAATAAATTAACAATATTTTTACACTATATACATTGAATATCCCTTACTTTCATATCTCAACTTAGTTTATTAGTTTATAAAATGAAATCAAAATATTATTTACTTTTCCTAGTTAAATCTTTTTTTTTTTAACACTTAAGAAAATACAGTATTATTACTTGATTTATTATTATGGTTAGCTTAATACAAAATGCATTTCTTATATGATTATCACAAACACTTTTCATCCCTAATACTATTAAAATTACATTTTTTACAAAAATTTACATTCGTAATAAAATTCTACAAAATAACAAAATTTAGTTTCATTTTGGTTGTATGGAATCTTACAAAGTCAAAACACTATTCTACATTTGGTATTAGGTTTTTATTATTCATTATCCGATGTTTATTAATCCTAATATTCTCATTCAAGCCTTACTTCGGATGCTATAATTATAACTATTAATATACCATGCACAAGTATATGTTTATTATACCTTATTGAATTTTCTCTTGATAAATATGCAATACTCATTCCCTCCAACATTAATATTTGAAAAAAAACATTCAAATTTTATTATCACTTTTAAAATACTTGGTTTAGATTTCTTTTCAAAATCTTATATTCATTTCTGAATTAATTTTACAATGTATTATATGATTCTTTCTCTCTTTATGATATTTTGGACTTTCAATTTTAAAGTTACACAATTCTATACATTTAAGCAAATAAACTATTCTTACATAAACGATAACATATCTTCAGTTCTATTTTATTCATTATTTCTTTGAAAATATCTTTCTGACCGATACAGATTCACGAAATAAGGATAGCGAAGATAGATGCATAGGATCAAAATACAAGTAGAATATTACTCGTCATATACCTTGACAATCATGGCACAGTGAATTAAAAGACACTACAGAGGAGTGACCTTTACCTGTCTACCAACCTCTATCATAGGAACGATGCTAAAGCTATTTCTTCAGCTTTATTCTAACATCAAAAGTTTAAAGATATGCAAAACACTGTCCAAACCATATGTGTTCAGTCATAGGACTTAGTTAACTATACTAAATCACACAAAACTAAATATGATCCAAATCCCTTATATTTTCCTATTTCTTAAAAAAAAAACATCATCTTGGTTTCCTCTCCACTAGTACTTCCAAGACACTATCCGATCTTATTTCTCAAGATTTTTTCTATACTGTACATCGACAAATACATATCTGCATTACTAACAATAATAAAATTCGTTGGTATTTTAAAACTATTCCACTGTTCTATAAGAAAATCTTTTTACTACTTTCCTCCATATATTTAATCATATACAAACTATTTAAATATCTGAATACTTTATCACATGAAAATTCAAAAGAATCACACAATTGTTCTGTTAAATTATATTATTAATATACTTTAAATAAATTGTTGCATGCATATTCCGAATTACTCCTATCTCATTATATGTTAAAATGTTGCATAAAATGTGTACATATAATTAAGACTTTCACACTTCATTCTTAGGTCAATAGATGATCTAAAAAAAATACATTATGCATTATAAATAACTATTAAAATTACCAAACGACCTTTATCTCCTCAATCGCGTTCCGTAGGCTTCACCATCCATTTGATCCTTGTAGATATAAGATTCACATCCATACACTTTATTTTAAACACTATTTCTATAATTTTATCAAGCTATTATATTTAAATTTTAATATTACTAAATTTATGTTTTATGTTTTCCCTAATCTCACATAACATTTTATATTTTAAAATAAATTAGTAAAAAATATTCAAACTATATTTACTGTACTCCTTCATCAAATTTTCCTGAAAACCGTTCATACTAAAGCCAAAAAAAAATTGTTTATCATTTCTTTTCCATTCACTTAATGTTCCTCTCCCTGCTTGTTCAATTTTAAGGTAAAACAAATATTACTTCGTTCAATAAATATTCATGAATGATAATCCTTGGTTTTTATAATATTTAATACAATTATTAATTATGATATTAGTTAATCCCGTAAAGAAAACTTCTAAATATTCTCTTCTAATATTTCGTGCTAATATTTTCTCCCGCGCGACTTTTACGATGCATCTTCTCAGTACTTTGATTTAAATATTCAATAAAACTTTTCGGTTTCCATGGATTCATTTCATTAAGTAAATTAGATTTATATTTTCCAAATCTTTATCTTTATTAAGCATTTCTCTAATGAACACTTTATAATATTTTTAATTCTTCTTAGAGAAAGTTTTTCTGTTCCTTTTTCATAAAAACACAATAGCTCTTTCATATTATTATTCTGTAACTTTTTTCCTTCTTTTAAAATTCTGGTACTATATACTTTGTAATGTTTCCTTTAAAAAGACAAACATTCTTTCTCCATTATAACTTTTACATAATTTTTTCTTTATGGTATATGCATCTTAATTTTTCCATAGAGAAGAATAAAAAAAAACTTCGGAGTAGCCTTTTAAAATTGTGCATCATAATTTTTCCTGATGGCAAATAACTTTTCTTTTAAGTTTTCTGTATAATGTCCAAATTATATTTATCTGAGTTCTAATGATTTTCTGGTTGAACACAAATAAACTGTATTCAAGGCACTTTACAATTATTTTTACTTTATCAATACTTTTAGGTACTTTTTTCTGTAGTATTTCCATTTTACTGCAAGGTTTCGGCTAAACTTGAATAAAAACCCTGGTAAGAAATCTTTTAAATTAGCCTTCCATTTAAAGGCGGTTCAAAATATTATATTTTAAAACAAAACTTTTAAAATAAATACAAAATTTTTAAATTATAACACTTTTCTAGCTTACGATCTTATACAGCTAAAAAAATATGTTCCTCCTTCCTTTACTTACACATTCCTTCTCCCGCTCCATCTAATTCCTATTTTTCGTCTGCTAAAATACCTCCGTTGATTGGTTAATGACTTTTTTAGTGCGAACAAATTTACACATTTTTAGTTTTATAATAGATTAAACTTTTTAAAATAAAGAATTTATGATGTCATGTTTTAAAATATTACTTAGAATAGTATTTTTAAACTCAATTATAGTTTTATCAAAATCATTTAAACTTTAAAACAATTATTAAAATAACATTCAATATTTCAACTTTTAGTTTAACGATAGATAGCAATTACATTTAGTTTTATAATTCACAAACTTTATTATTATATTCTAACAAGCGTGTGTGTGAAGGTATATAATATACAGTCACATGATTACTAACTTTATCAGATGATTTTTTTTTAATTTACGTCTCGGTCTAAATTACCAAAACTGATATATTTTATAAAAATTTGGAAAATAATTTAAAAAATATAGAACTAAATATAATTCTCACCATCCCAAAGTTTATCTTAAAATATATTAGATTAAATTTGAATATTAATTATAATTATAATATTACATATAGCATTTATTTAATTTATTAGTTTTAAAACATTACAATTGAATTGTTAATATACTTTTAACTATTTATAGCTGTATTATTTTATATGGCCAGCTTTTACAACCATAAGCAAGGATATAATTAAGCTTTATTTAACTGTTTTTGTTTAAAATAATCCATTACACTTTTACATACCAGGTATTTTTCAGCCTTAAATTGTACTATAAAGTCTAATCAATCATACAATTATCAATATATTACACAAACGTATTTTAAAATTTAAAATTTTTTTAGCAATTGACCATTCTACCTTATTATGACCTATAGATAAGGGCACAATATATATATATTGTACCGGTCGAAACCCACCACCACCGCAAGTCAAATCGGATTGAAACTCAGCTGTTCTAAAACTGAATTCAAACCCACCTCAACAGCTCAGATAGCAGAAATCGACGGCACAGTGCCATGCACCAAGAACTAGCTCAACGGTTGGTGAGGACTAGAGACCCTTTTACTGACATGAATATCAATTAACTTTGACTACTTTTAAATCGAATCATATGTATGTTCGGGTTGCTAACACAGACAGCGAGTATTAACATTTAAATAATTATAAAAGAATGATGAACTGAGAAACCAAGTATGTTAGAAAATATTTAATAAGAATAATTTGTTTCGTTTCCATAAAACATAGAATGCATTAATTACCTCTAGTCTTTAAGAGAATTTACAAATATAATAAGAGTGGTGGTCCTTATCATATGCCAACAATTATTACACAACATAGAATTCTATGTCTATGCCCTCAACGAGAAATATAAAGGCGGATAAAGGTATTGATTAAGAATGGAAATGATTGTTCTAATTTTATTACGGTGGAATGTGAGATTTATTTTTACGTTCAGAAATTTATTCATGAAGAGCAAAACGTATTTTAGGGCATAATGTTAAAATTGATTTGAAACTTATTGAATTAATAATATATTTGAGAATTTGTTCGACTTTAATTTAAATCACTTCATCACGAATTACGAGCATGGAGCGGGTTTTACCGGAACAGAGATGCAACGGTACTGGCGGCTTACGAGGCAGAGAGTAAAATTGAAATATGATCGCTAGTCGATGATTGAAGTCTTATGGCGGCTTGCATCTAACAAGTCTTACGCCCTTTGACTAATGAATATGAAAGGAGGTACTTTCTTCCTTGAGAAATTTAAATAAGAGAATATGATCACCGACCAGCCTAACGGAGCGGAAGATTGCAATGCGTCAGCAACATTCGACGATGATGACTTGATGGTCATCATTGAAAAATAAAACCCAGTAGAATGCTCTACGTGATGACTTGACCAATTAATTAAAGTCAAGCGGGCTTTTAAGAAAACTTATTTGAAAGTATTTGGAAACTATATTAACTATGCCCTAACAAGGTGCTCTTCCTGAAGCTAAAGAAAATAACAAAGTGGAATTAAAATATAGTTAACCCTTTATCGACCCGTTTTGCAATAAAAATTTTCAAAGATTATATTGTGGAACAAGAAATCAATATTTTAACCTTATGTGAGTATAAAAAAAAACATTTGCAACTTAAGAGCTGGGGACATAGGTGGAAAACGGAGCTAATAATTTATTAGTCCAATTATAAAAATAGTAAACATGTAATATTTCTTTCGACTCGATGATTGATAGAACTTATAAATTTAGTTCTAATGGGCGAGAATTACTATTTAAAATTAATATATTATTTGCATGAGGCAAATAGATCAAAGGAGCTCATCGAGTCGAGAGATTATTGGCATATAATTTTAAATACGACATTAAAGCACACACATATATATATATATATTAAATGAACCGCCAGGTAAGAAAAGAAAAAGTTTAAAGACTAGAGATTGAAAGAATTACGCTATAGATTTACAGTAGCATTTTATAAATATTTTACATTGAAGAATAAAGAGCTCTTAAATAAGAGGAGAGTAGAATAAAGTTCGAACTGGCCAGAAAGTTTAACATTCATTTAGAAATATATTACCCTTCCGTGCTGAGTCCTTAATTTACACCTCCAGGTTGTTAAAACCTAGGCACCATTGATTGATTACTGGAACAGCATTTTAATAGCTTTTCATAATTTTAGCAGCATGATCGGTCTGGAAAAGATTCAGCAGCCCCATTGAAGATTTTTCAGGACTTTAGGAACCGTAGCCAGATTCCTGATGTTTTAGCCCTCTATCATGATGAAATACAATTTATATGCACAGAGTTCACTGCACTACTCGACAACAAAAGCTAGCCTTTTTCCTGACTTTTCAGGGCTATATATACTGTTCACTGATGCCTCCGGCTAGCGCTCATTTTATTATCAATGTGTTTTTTTTTAATTAGTTGTTTTCAAATACATTCCCTCGATAAGGCTTTCAACTAATTAGCTTGAATTCCTTCTCTAATTGAAAATGAATTCTTAAAATCTGAAAATGATTTAATTAGAAAAATGAATCCTTATCTTTTTCCAATTCATAAAGCTTTACTATTGTTTTTAAGAATTTTAAAGCTTATCGAAGGAATGTAGCTTTTAATCACCGAAACTTTACAAATTATTTAAAGGTGAAAAAAAAACAAGTATTCCCGACGCAATGAAACTTTCGAACAATTATATATATTTAATATTTACAAATATATATACGCACAATCCACGCAATTTAATATATATAAATTCATGAATATTTTATCATGAATTTATTTAGAGAATTGATCAATTTTAAACTAAACTAATTAATTTTGCTATGCATTTGAAATAATTTATTCATTATGGAAATTAGTGTGGATTGAACGTATAAAGCCCCATTGCATCAGAAATTTAAGGTTAGTATTAGGGTAAATAACATGAAGCTAGGATTGAACTCTGATCTGACTGCTTCATTTCTTTTCACTTCAAAAAAAAAACAATGAAAAAAAAGACTTTACTTATGCAGGATATAGTTGCATAAGTGTATAGACTCTGGGAGAACAGCCTGAGCATGAATAATATAACCTGCCCAAACTACAAAAACTATACATGTCTCACTGTGATCAATATTTTGAATATTCAACTTATATTAAGTTTAATAAATCGGTCCGTTTATCAAGTCTCATGTTTCCTATGGTCATGTCAGTTGGTCTTCTGTATATATATATATATATCTGTCTCTACAGTTTATCTTACTGTTTCCCTGGATCAGGTGGTACATATTGTTTTAACTGTCTCGCATTGTAATGGTCATAGTCCTGGTCTTTCCTGGTTGGCGTCAAGTTCCCATAGTCTATTGCAATCAAAAAGTCTATGGTCTTTTCTATTGACATAGGGCACATCCCAAGCATGACTCTTTGGATCCATGGGGGTAAATGATGTCTAATTGTCTGGATGATGTGTTGGTCCTCATATTTGAAGGCTGTGAGGGATTTGAATGTGGTCACTTGCTGGATGAAGTAAGCTGTGTATCCCTGTCTGTAGTTTTCTTGATACTTCTGTGTGTTCAGTCTATGCAAGATTCCCTCCTGCCTTTCCTGACTCCAATATTTTTTTAAGATGGCATTTTCATATCCTTGGATCGTGGTAGGTGGTTTTTTTAATAGCTTCCACCATGCCTTGGCAGCTTCTCTTAAGTAGTGGCTCGCTATGATAACCTTTTCTTTTTCTGCTACAGTGTATAGGCAAAATAAATCCTTAATGCTGTCTATGTGATCTATTGGATTTTCTCCTGGACTTCCCCTAAAAATTTGAACTTCCACAGAAGATATAATGGATGGTCTCGGTAGATTTCTTGGACTCATTTCGGGGTTTGTCTTCCATGAAGTCTGAACATCTTCTTTTTCCCTCTCTGTATTTGGATCAGCTTCTTCCACTGTTTCGTGACTGACCTCATCTTCACTGTCATCTTCTTTGCTGTCCACAACTTCTTTTGGTGTGGTCTGATCATCATTTTTTGGAGCTTTGTAAGTGCCTATTGCTTGAGGATGCTTTGCCATTTCTGGGTTGGTTTGGATGCCTCATGCTTTCTCAAGCCTTAAAATTCTTTCCATCATCATCATCATTATTTTTCGATCTTCTCTCATTTCTTCGAGGATCATATGAAAACTCTCTCAATCATCTTGAGCCGTCTTTCTGCTTTGATGGTTGCGCTTTTTTTTACTGATATGATTCTTAAAAGTGATCTCTCATTCACTGGGGGTGGTTGAAGGCACATCACTATCATCAGTCAATCCTTGATCTAATTGTTCTTCCATCTTTGCAAGTGAATCAATATAATAAACAACATGAATTAACTTATAGTACTCTCTGTATGCTTAAAAAATATTTTTTCTTCAGTAATTTTAACTAGGTATCTGACTACAGGTCCGTTGTCCCAATCTTCATTAGCTGCTGCATATTATTTCCCCAATCTATGTAATCTGCTTTTTTTTTTTTAGTTTACCTACGTTTTGTTGATAAGCTCTTTATATTAACTCTTTGAGTGAGACATGTATTTAAAAATATCAAAGATAAGAAAAAACATTATTCACTTTCCCTTTGTTCAACTGTTCTGTTCTCGCATGTCTGAAAAATAAACTATACAGTAATATACAAATATTATGTATTAGCAGGTAGAACAAATAATTCTGTATTGAACACACTTGGTATTTATTATGGCGATTGACCCACTACTGTGCTGACAATCAAATTTGCTGACAAATTTATTTATATGGGTGCCAGTGAGCAAAATGAAATCAATAGGGCATGTGATATAACCCATTGACCCCCAAACCACATATGATTGACTTAATTTTTGATAAATCAATTGAATTGATGATGAATATTTATTAATGAATAACAGATAACGTGTTCCTGACCTGAGTTTAAATATAGGAGTTTAAATATTACTAAGCATGAGGCTTCACACACACAAAGAAATGTCAAAATTAATATTACAAGAACTTATATTGATGATATTATTCTAAATCTTGCTAGCATGAAAGCGTGAAAACCATTTAAGCATTTTGCCAACTGCATCTGGCTGCTTGGTGTACACAAAGGGTCTTCACCTGCTTTGAGGTTACTCTAGAAATTATTGTCATTAAAGCATAATGTCACACTGCATCGGACCGCTTGACAGATAATTCCCAGTTTGAAGGTCTTCACCTACTTTGAGGCTACTAAAAATACAGAGCGAACATTAAATATATGTGCTAGCAAGCAATACTGTAAAATTAAGACTTTTAACATGATATCACAACGGATTATCTTATATTATAAAACTAAGATACTAATTAATTTTGACATAGAAAAACATTTCATTTATGACATAGACAAATTATTTCACTTATTTTACTCCTATGCTTTGATCTGCTCTTACTACTTTGCTAACGATATTTTCTTACTGTCATGAACGCGTATAAACAAACGTATAATATATATATATATGGATATATAGTACACGTATAACTAATTACACATATACTTAAATAATTATTCTAACAGTCTTTTGTATTTAAAAAAAAATATTGAATACATTTAACTATAAAGAAGAGAATTAGAAAGTGATATTTTAATTTATTAAATCATTTCAGTTATTCATTATAAATCGCATAACTTTTTCAAATATATAAAACATTCTACAAAAATATCACTTTAAACATTTAATTTATTGAGATCTGAGTAACTAAAACAAAATTACTATCTCCAGGGCATGTGTGGGGTTTATTAAGTCGAGCCCCATGTTGGGCGCCAAAAACATAACCATGTACCGGTCGAAACCCACCACCACCACAAGTCAAATCGGATTCAAACTCAGCTGTTCTAAAACTGAATTCAAACCCAACTCAACAGCTCAGATAGCAGAAATTGATGGCACAGTGCCATGCGCCAAGAACTAGCTCAACGGTTGGTGAGGACTAGAGACCCTATTACTGACACGAATATCAATTAACTTTGACTACTTTTAAATATAAAGGCGGATAAAGGTATTCATTAAGAACGGAAATGATTGTTCTAATTTTATTACAGTGGAATGTGAGATTTATTTTCACGTTCGGAAATTTATTCATGAAGAGCAAAATGTATTTTAGGGCATAACGTTAAAATTGATTTGAAACTTATTGAATTAATAATATATTTGAGAATTTGTTCGACTTTAATTTAAATCACTTCATCATGAATTACGAGCATGGAGCGGGTTTTACCGGAACAGAGATGCAACGGTACTGGCGGCTTACGAGGCAGAGAGTAAAATTGAAATATGATCGCTAGTCGATGATTGAAGTCCTATGGCCGCTTGCATCTAACAAGTCTTACGCAGAGAGTAAAATTGAAATATGATCGCTAGTCGATGATTGAAGTCCTATGGCCGCTTGCATCTAACAAGTCTTACGCCCTTTGACTAATGAATACGAAAGGAGGTACTTTCTTCCTTGAGAAATTTAAATAAGAGAATATGATCACCGACCAGCCTAATGGAGCAGAAGATTGCCCTGCATCAGCAACGTTCGATGATGATGATTTGATGGTCATCGTTGAAAAATAAAACCCAGTAGAATGCTCTATGTGATTTGAAAGTATTTGGAAACTATATTAACTATGCCCTAACAACGTGCTCTTCCTGAAGCTAAAGAAAATAACAAAGTGGAATTAAAATATAGTTAACCCTTTATCGACCCGTTTTGCAATAAAAATATTCAAAGATTATATTTAAATAAATATATATTAGTGGAACAAGAAATCAATATTTTAACCTTATGTGAGTATAAAAAAACACTTGCAACTTAAGAGCTGGGGACATAGGTGAAAAACGGAGCTAATAATTTATTATTCCAATTATAAAAATAGTAAACATGTAATATTTCTTTCGACTCGATGATTGATAGAACTTATAAATTTAGTTCTAATGGGCAAGAATTACTATTTAAAATTAATATATTATTTGCATGAGGCAAATAGATCAAAGGAGCTCATCGAGTCGAGAGATTATTGGCATATAATTTTAAATACAACATTAAAGCACACAAATATATATATATTAAATGAACCGCCAGGTAAGAAAAGAAAAAGTTTAAAGACTAGAGATTGAAAGAATTACGCTATAGATTTACAGTAGCATTTTATAAATATTTTACATTGAAGAATAAAGAGCTCTTAAATAGGAGGAGAGTAGAATAAAGTTTGAACTGGCCAGAAAGTTTAACGTTCATTTAGAAATATATTATCCTTCCGTGCCGAGTCCTTAATTTACACCTCCAGGTTGTTAAAACGTAGGCACCATTGATTGATTACTGGAACAGCATTTTAATAGCTTTTCATAATTTTAGCAGCATGATCGGTCCGGAAAAGATTCAGCATCCCCATTGAAGATTTCTCGGGACTTTAGGAACTGTAGCCATATTCCTGATGTTTTAGCCCTCTATCATGATGAAATACAATTTATACGCACAGAGTTCACTGCACTACTCGACAACAAAAGCTAGCCTTTTTCCTGACTTTTCAGGGCTATATATACTGTTCACTGATGCCTCCGGCTAGCGCTCATTTTATTATCAATGTGTTTTTTTAATTAGTTGTTTTCAAATACATTCCCTCGATAAGGCTTTCAAACTAATTAGCCTGAATTCCTTCTCTAATTGAAAATGAATTCTTAAATTCTGAAAATGATTTAATTAGAAAAATGAATCCTTATCTTTTTCCAATTCATAAAGCTTTACTATTGTTTTTAAGAATTTTAAAGCTTATCGAAGGAATGTAGCTTTTAATCACCGAAACTTTCCAAATTATTTAAAGGTGAAAAAAAAAAGTATTCCCAATGCAATGAAACTTTCGAACAATTATATATATTTAATATTTACAAATATATATAAATTCATGAATATTTTATCATGAATTTATTTAGAGAATTGATCAATTTTAAACTAAACTAATTAATTTTGCTACGCATTTGAAATAAATTATTCATTATGGAAATTAGCATGGATTGAACGTATAAAGCCCCATTGCATCGGAAATTTAAGGTTAGTATTAGGGTAAATAACATGAAGCTAGGATCGAACTCAGATCCGACTGCTTCAATATATATATATATATTATGCCCCTACAAATTGCCACTCTGTCCATAACATTTCTTAGATTACTATAATTACAATGACCAGTACAAGGGTGCCACTAGGTATATAGCCTAGTAGTAGATCACAAAGAATCTTCAATGATCATAATATTAATTTGTTTATGCAACATGGTCACATAATAAATTTTAAGATGTAATATTACATGGACTCTACTAATTATACTTTAGGTTTGAACCATAGAACACTTAATTGTTAACATTATAACTGAATTAAAGACAAAGTCACTTAAGTATGATTTAAATATTTATTATCTTCATTTTAATAACTGCTTTTCCAATTCACTTTTTCAGAATATTCCAACTGAACCAATGCAAAATTTAAAATTAAGAAACATAAATTTTAATTTTATTCATTTTTCTTTTTAATACAGTTCTTTTTTAAACATTTTATATCTTTTTCCTGAGAGAACTTGTACCACATAAAACATATAAGTCTCAGGGCAGTATCATGCACTACTCAAACCTTTTACATTTCATGCTAAATATTTATATTCAATCCCTTAGTAAATGGTGCACATTTCCATTCTTTGCTTACAACCATTGAGTATCCTTTATATATATATATATATATATATATATATATATAATATAAAGGATACTCAAAACCTGATATATATATATATATATATATATATATATATCAGGTTTTGACATAAAGTTTTTGTGTTTGCTTATGATCAAAACTCTTAACTGAGTGTTACCTCTCACATCTATTTGTCTTTCCAGATTGAGCAGTTAACATTTTGGGACTCTAAACTGTACAAACACTGAATTTTAATAAATAAAAGTTAGTAAAACAGCACCATATTCCCCCTTTTTCTTTATTCAACCAAAATAACATAAAAACTTCTTTTTTAAACCCCTCACTCTATTGTTGAAACTTATGTAAAACTAACTCAGTTAATGAAGTCTAGATTTCTATTATGCTAATTAGAATAAAAGTTTTTTAAGTAACAGTTCATATTCACCATGAACAATCAGCTGTTTCCCTTTCATCAATTGGGTACTGTCCAGGTATATGATTTCAGTACTGAACTATTAGCATTAAATATTTATTTTTGTCTACTGGCTCACATATCCTTTGCTAATTTGTTGAACTCATTCTTTCTGTATTTGGTAATCACTCAGGCAGCTCCAGAGTGGCTGTGAGACATATTTCCTTGAGGGCGAAGTTTTGATGTCCTCTATACAGAAAACATTTTTATAGTGCTGTTAATAACACTTTTTATCAAAAGTTCTGGAGATGTTTTTTTCTTTTTTTAAGAAAAGTAAACTCTGCAATTTATATGTTTTTTCATGAACCAGATTCACACTTTTCACTTTATTTTTAAATACATTTTAACACTTCGAATTGTGTCCTTTTATTCTCATTGCATTTTTAATTAATGGAAAAGTTATTGATCAATTAATTAGCATAATAGATAGATTCTAGCAATATTTTTAATTACAAATACTTTTTTCATCTCATATTTCAACAATAAAGTTAATTGCAAAAATCTATAATTCCCCCAACCCACATTTTCCCAAAAATTGCAATAAAAAAACTTTCAGTGAAAACAAATTACAAGATCTAATTTTATCTTGAGTTATAATAAATTAATAAAATGAAGAAACCCTGATTTCTTTGAGATAACAAAAAAACTCCAAAAAGACTTCAAAGATAATTTATTATTTTAAAATATTTTTATAACTACAAACACTTTTATTAAAATAATATATATATATATATGAAATGGCAGAAAATAAAATTACAAAATAAATTTACAAGATTAACTTAACTGATAAAAAAATTACCAACCCAAAGCCAAGCACATCTAAAAGTTATCTATTGAGTGGAAAATCTGAAATGTTCAGACATTTTTTCAAACCCAGCTATCCAACTCAAATAGCTATATGGGGCTGATCGATCTTCAGCCATATCATATACTAGTAGTCTTAGCAATATAAAATTGCATAAGATTTATGGCAGAGAATATAAATAGTCAAAATAAGAGTCATAGATCACATGATTCTATCTCTTAAGCTTGTAAGTTATAAACAATGAGGATTGCCAATTCCTCTACAAGCTTTATGATAAATGCTTAGCCAGAGCCAGCACTTAAAATATATCTGTCAGGAAACCCCAAACCTCTGAACACGGATTTGAAGACATGTAGATGTCTGAAAATTTCAGATTTTCCACTCATTAGATGAACTTTTAGATAAGTGCTTGGCTTTGAGTTGCTATTTTTAGATCTAGTTTCTGAACCTACCCTGGTACCTCTCTGAGGAGTACCAAAGCATGAAACATGGTCAGGGGTTTGGGGGGTTTCTGACAGAGCTTGTAGAGGAATTGGCAATCCTCATTGTTTATAACTTACAAGCTTAAGAGATAGGGTCATGTAATCTATGACTCTTATTTTGATTATTTATAGTCTCTCCCATAGGCTTATATAGCTATTTGAGTTGGATAGCTGGGTTTGAAGACATGTAGTGTACCAGTCGAAAAACCCACCAAAAAAACTGAAAGTCGGATCCAAACTCAGCTGGTTAGCTGGTTCAAACTGAATTCAAACCCAACTTACCAGCTCAGATTAGCATAAATCAATGGCACAGTGCTATGCGCCAAGAAACTAGTTGAACGGTTGGTGAGGATCAGAGACCCCTGAACTGACACTAATATTGGTTAATCAATTAACTAAGATAATTTTTAAATTGAATCATATGTATATGTTTGGGTTGCCAACACAGATAGCGAGTATTCACATTAAAATAATTATAAAAGAATTAAGAACTAAGAAACCAAGTGTGTTTAGAAAATATTTAATAATAATAATTTGTTTGGTTTGGATTTTAAATAAAGATTAAATTAATTAATTCTAGTCCTTAAACAAAGTTTATAATTATAATCAGAGTGGCGGTCCTCATTATATGCCAATGAATATTATGCAATATTGGAATTCTATGTTTATGCCCCCAACAAGAAAATAAAAGGCAGATAAAGGTATTCATTAGTAAAGGAAATTTTTACTCTAAAGGAGTAATTTTATATGAAAGAATGTGATATTTATTTTCACATTCACAAATCCATTCATGAAGAGCAAGATACATATTTTAGGGCATAACTTTAATTTTTATTAGAAACTTATTTTGAGATAAAACGGAGAATTTGTTGGACTTTAATTTAAATCACTTCATCATGAATTAATGAGCATCAGAGCAAGCTTTACTGGAACAGAGAGGTAACGGTGCTGACGAATTATGAGCTATAAAGTAAAATTGAAAGATGATAGCTAGTCGATAATCAAAGTCCTATGGCAGCTTGTGTCTGACAAGTCTTATGCCCTTTGACTAATATGAATTGGAGAGGAAACACTTTCTTCCTCGATAATTTAAAGTAGCAGAAATATTATCACCGACCAGCCTAACGGAGTGGAAGATTGCCCTACGTCAGCAACGTTGAAGATGATGACTTGATAGTCATCGTTTGAATACTAAAACCTATATAGAATGCTCTACATGATGACTTGATCAATTAATTAAAGTCAAATGAGCTTTTAATGAAAACTATTTTAAAGTATTTGCAAATCATATTAATTATGCCCCAATCATCGTGCCCTTCCAGAATCTAAATAGCAATTAACTGAAATTTGAATTCGAGTATATTTATTTGATTCCTTTATCAGCACTTTGCAAAAAACATTTTAAGATTATATTTGAATACTAAATAAATATTAGTGAAACGAAAAAATAGCGGTGGCATAGATTAAAACCGGAGCTAATAATTTATTATTAGCCAATGATAAAAATAACAACCATTAATAATTTCTTTCGACTCGATGATTGATAGAACTGTATTAATCTAGTTCTAATGGACAAGAATTATTATCAGAATTAATATTATATTATTTGTGTGAGGCGAATAGAACAAAGGAGCTCATCGAGTCGAAAGATTATTGGCATATAATTAAAAATAAATGACATCAATAAAGCACACAAATATATATATATATATATAATAAATGAACTGCCAAGTAAGAAAAGAGAAAGTTAAAGATTAGAGGTTGAGAGAACTATGATATAAATTTACAGTAGCATGAATAAAAGGTTTTATAAAGATTGTTACATTAAAGAATAAAATAGCTCTAAAAGGGAGTGTAAAGTAAAGTTCGAAACTGGCCAGAAAGATTAAGGTTCATTTGGAAACATATTACCCAATTCTTCCGGGGCTGGTTCTTAGTTTACATGTCCAGGTTGGTAAAACCATAGGCATGCATTTAGTCGATTACTTGAACAGTATTTTAGTAGCTTTTTATAATTTTAGCAACGTGATTGGTCCGGAAAAGATTCAGCAGCTCCATTGAAGATTTTTAGAGGACTTCAGGAACCGATAGCCAGATTCCTGACATTTTAGCCCTTCACCATGATCGAAACACTATTTAATTTTATAATTTAAAAAAGCACAGAGTTGACTGCACTTCTCTACAACAAAGATGGCTTTTTTTTCTCCAAACTTTTCAGAGCTATATATACTGTTCTCTCTGATGCCTTCAGGCTAGCGTTTCTTTCATTATCAATGTTTTTAGATACATTGGTTGTTTTTAGATCCATTTCTTCGATAAGGCTTTCAAACTCATTAACTTGAATTCATTTTCTAATTAGAAAATGAATTCTTAAAATCAGGAAATGATTTTAATTAGGAAATCCTTATCTTTTTTCTAATTAATAAAACTTTAACTGTTGTTTTTGAAAAGGGAAAATCTGAAAGCTTATCGAAAGAATGTAGCTTTTAATCATTAAACTTTAACAACTTATTTAAAAATAAAATCAAACATTCCCGATGCAATGAAACTTTTAAACAATTATATATATTTAAATATTTACAAATATATGCGCACAATCCACGCAGTTATAATATATAAATTCATGAATAATTCTATCATGAATTTATTAATAGAATTGATCAATTTAAATCTGAAACTAATTATTTGAATACACATTTACGAAATAAGTTATTCTTTATGGAAATTAGCATGGATTGAACATATAAAGCCCCATTGCATCGGAAATTTAAGGTTAGTACTAGGGTTTGAAGTGGGCTTATGGCTAGAGGTCATGAAGCTAGGATTGAACTCAGATCCGACTGCTTTGTAGATGTCTGAAAATTTTAGATTTTCCACTCAATAGATAACTTTTAGATAAGTGCTTGGCTTTGGGTTGGTATTTTTAGATCTAGTGTCTGAACCTACCCTCACACCTCTCTGAGGAGTGCTGAATCACAAAACCATGGTCAGGGGAATGGGAGAGGGGGATCCTGACAGAGATATTTTAAGTGCTGGCTCTGGCTAAGCATTTATCACAAAGCTTGTAGAGGAATTGGCAATCCTCATTGATTATAACTTACAAGCTTAAGAGATAGGGTCATGTGATCTATGACTCTTATTTTGATTATTTTACTTAATTGATATTTTAAAATTAAGTATTTTTTATAAACACTTATCTAAAGAAATAGTATATAACACCAGTTCTATATCTAAAATTTAACTTATTAAATTATTTGCCATGTCTAATATATAAATTGATTTATTGGAAGGAAATAATATATATAAATATATCTACATTATACACATACATAGTTCTTTATGTGAACCTTATGGTTACACTATATAAAATATGTTAATATAAAAAAAAACAAAGAATCAAGTCACCTATTTATTTTAAACTTTTTCTCTAGAGATCATCAGTGATCAATACTTCATCTACCACTTCTAAAAAAATACAGAACCTCAAAGGATTTTAAAGGCAACAACAGACCCTTATAATGATCAACTAATAACTCTGAAAACTGGATGATAATGAGTAATATATAGATTTAAGTTGCATTATTTAGGATACATACATATTTTAAATGCATACCTGTCAAATACACACATAACACACTTTACACATGGTTATATTGTATACTAGAAGGCTTTTTTATTGCTATACCACAAATATTCGTTTAAATAGTTTGTTAATACAATATCCACATTTTATAGTATAATTTTTATCTATAATAAGCTAAAAAAAATTCCCATAAAAACCATTGTTATCTCTTATTTTTATACAATTTTGTTTTATGATGAGTTTTGGAGAACTGATTGTCCTTGCTAATTGGGGTAAATATATATATAGAATGGAGCTCTACGTATGCTATATTTTATTTCAACATTCGAGTAAGTGGCAAGAATTAGTTGATATTTTGTTTGTTTATAATTCTATAGAGTCAAATCATTATTACCCTATATAAATGAAAAACATTTAAACTAACACATACTTTTATATACATATGTATGGATATCTTAATATACACATACATCTGTAATTCATTCTCATTTTAAAATTAGTTCAGTATATTGTACCATTTTAAGGTATAATGTACAATGGTGTTCAAAAGGAAAGTGTGATTGCTTAAATAAAAGAGTAATTATAATATATTTATTATTTTTGTAGTTAGTAATCAAAAAATATACATATATGTATGAGACCACCTGAAATTATATTTAGAAAATGTATTTCTCTAAGTTAGACATTTCATCTAATCACCTTTAATTATAGAATGAATGCAAATGTTTTTGTTCTAATTAAAGATGGCAATGAGTATCTATGAACAATCACATTATTTCAGAGCAATGTGTACTTTAATCATATAAGAAGTGAAAGAATATAAATAAGTTATACAAATGGTACACAAATATAATTTTACTTTTTTATTTGTAAAATATGTCATTCATTCAGTTATAAAACATTGTTATTGCTTGCTAAAATAGGAATAGAAATGTTATATAAATTTTGTTAATACTTTTAAGATAATTAGTAAAAATAAATAAATAGGTGTAAAAATGAAATTCTTAGGAAAAAAAAATTAAGGTGGATTTGAATATGCACAGGAGGTAGAGGAGTGATATTAAATGAAAAACTCTGGAGAACAGATTATTGTGATTACTATTATGGCAATTATGGTTAGGATCAATCAATGATAGGACATTTTGAGAAGCACCAAGTGTAAAAGAGAAAAGAGTATATATATAGTAGATTGTTAGCAATATATTATAGTCAAGTAGAAACTTTCACCTTGAACAAAGTGAAAGAGAAAATTCAAGGGTAGATTCATTAATCATTCACTGATTATACCTGCTGACAGTGCTGCTATTGTACTTCTCTAACTTTCATTGTCATATATGTGTAACATTGAAGATCACATACACACACGCACACACCTGTAGGAACATTAGACCAAGAATCCCACACATTAGATTTTTTTAATGTGAAATCCATGTTTATGGTAAATATCTTAAAACCATATTTTGATGTCAAACACTAAAGAACTATTTTGGTAAGAAAATAAAAACAATAATTCTCTACATATTAACGCATTTATGAAATTCTTAATAAAACATTGCTAAAAGAAGAAAGACTTTGATTTTAAGAACTCTTAAAATAACTGTAAATGTTATACTTATTTATTCATAATATTTACGTATAACCTCTATAAATTATCAGTGTTGTGTTAGATATATATTAGTAAATTAATAATAAATCATGTTAATTAATCTGTAAGTATCATATGTATATGTCTTATTAGTACTTTACAATTGGTAGTAATTAATTCTCAGTTATGAGTGTAGTTTTTTTTTTATTATTCATCATTTTATAAGCGGCCTTACAAGCAGTTGTCCCGGGTTAGTGGGTTCACTTCCCCGCCGATGCAATGACACATGAAAAAAAAGTTAAAAATAGCAATCTCTTTAATTTTATTATTCTGTTAAATCAACATTTGTATATATAATTTAATTAATTTCTAAATAGAAATTTGAAAAGTCTACCTTTTATGAGTAATTATAAACTTCAGATAGGGTCCTTAGTAATCCATCACTGGTGCCCATAAAAATAAATAAAAGCTGTCAAGAGTTTATAGAATAATTATGGCTAAATCTAATAAAGAACCAAATATTATTAACTTAGAAGAATTTGGATGGCCAGAAATATAATTCTGTTCTTTAAGCAATGAATTATATTATTAATTTTTAGAGGATATGATTTGGACATACTAGTATTTAATATTAAATATATTTGGGAAATTCCCGATAAGTTACTGGTTGGTCAAACTGAGTATTTAGCTTCTTATAAATTGATTATGGTTAACATATCTATTTAAAAAATATGTAAGAACAAATGATGCCAGAAAATGGTGACCCAAAATGAAGCTATGAATAAACCCATACTATGAGAAGAATTGGGATCATTTTGTAAATTTAAAAAACATTTTAAAAAAGCAGGTACAATTTTTTTTTGTATATTAGTTTTAAGAATGTCTATTTGGTGGATGTATCTTAGGAACAGGTTGATTAGGCAAATAGTTGGTGAAGTTAGAAATCAAGGAGTAAATGTGGCACTAGGGGTTAGGAAATCTGTGAGTGTAACACTAAAAAGGTTAGATTTAAAAATTTAGAGTTAGATAATTAATTTAAAAGGAAAAAAAAAGAAAAATTGTTTATGACTCTTACGAAGACAATAAAGTCAATAGATTTATATATATATTATAAAAAAGCATAGTATCAAAGTATATGAAACTAAAGAGTGGAAAAACAAGAATTAACAAGATATCATAAGACAGTGATAGAGAGACAAAAGACAATGTTTCAGTATTAGTGGAAATGTTTAAAAGAACTAATAAAGAAATTTAAGAGCACAAAAATGAAATGAAGTCCAGAGCAAAACAAAAAAATTTACTGGGAATGAAATGACAGAAATCAAGGTTGAATTGAATAAACTCTTTGAAGAGAGTACATTAAACATGGTAGATGATAGAATAAGTAAAGTAGAAGAAAAAATCAAATTGGTACAGTTGGAGATGATTGATGACAAGAAAGAGAAAGCACAAAAAGTTCAAGATATAGGAAGACAGAGAAAAAATAAGATGAAATTCATCATGAACAAGATCACTTCATTAAAAAGGTATAAGTTGAAGTGAACAACTTGGCACAACCTGATAAGGAAATGAAGAATCAACAAGAAGACTGAACTACATGAGCAACCATAGTTACCAGTTTGATTAATTGCTTTTTTCTGCAACCATAAGGGTGAATCACCCATCGAATATATAACTAGCTTGTATAAATTTGATGGCCAAAGGAATCAAGCCAATTACAAAGACAAACTCAAGCTTGGTGGGAGTTCTTGTTTGCGAAACCAGTCAACTTCACCAATATGAACAGGCTTTAATGAAATGTTACTGGAATGAGGAACACCAAGAAAATATAAACCAAATGCCAGTCACAGGAACTGTACATGCAATTTTTTCAGAAAAACAAGTTACCAAGTTATGAAGATTAACAGCATGTCTGCTGATAAAAAAAATTATTTAAATAGTGAAAATAAATTTTCCTAACTCAGTTGAACATTTGTTAATAGGCAGTGGTATGAAACAATCAAACAAGTGGCTAAATTACTCAGTGCCTTTGACAACAATAAGTCCAGCAGTGAGTAACCAGTATCCAAATCTTATAATACATTTCAAACTAGAAAGAATGATTACAAATTTAACACTCTAAGCCTAAAAAATATAGGTAAAAAAATAAAAAGTCTCTAGGCAAAGTAAAAAGACAAAAAACAATTTGTTGTTGTAATGTAAATAAAGAAGAAACCTATTTGTGGTCTCTGCCTCCAGGGGAGAAATTTAAAGTTTGGAATGAATTCCCATAAATAGATTTGGATGTTAAATGGAGGGACTGGTATGAAAAGCAATGAGAGTATTCAAGATTTTTGTCACCTCAACTGCATTTGAATTGTAAGATTATATAGCAATTGTATATAGATCCAGATAGCCTATGCTCTGAAGACCAAGAATATGTCCAATGAAAAGAAATGAACAGAAAAAGAATAATGAACAAATAATTTAGTTCTCCTGGGCTTGTCTGGCCTAGGTTGTAATAATAGTGATAATGGAGTTGTCATTATTGTCAGCAGAGGAATGTGATCAGGGAAGTTTATATTTCTACATTATACACACATAGTTGTAGGAAATTCATCCTGAATGGCCCAAGTCTCAGAGTGGCTGCAGGTGAAAACAAAAAGACTAGGAACAACAAGCTTATAAGGTTCTTGGGAATTGATTGAGTGAGTCTCTAACATAATAGACTTAGTTTTCCTTACTTCTTTCTGAATGACCTACTTGTACATTAATAGTGTGCAAAGTGAGAACAATGTCTCATTGATTAGGTTGAAGAAAAATATATGACCTATGGCATCTCTTATATGTATCATTCATGTGAAGCTGGTTTCAAATTCTTAATAAATTGCTCAAATAAATATATGTAAATTTTCCCTGCTTATAAATCAGTGTATGAACTGCAGGATATATTGGATATAAAAAAGAAAGAACAAAAATCTTTTATATATATTTTTTATTTTGTGGTTAGGAATAAAATTGGCTAAAACTACCAATTTGATTTTTTATTTCTATCAAGAAAGTATTGTATCGTGTTAAGGTACAATGTATATTGGTGTTCAAAGGGAAAAGAAAGATTGCTTAAGTAAAAGTGTAATTATATAATAGATTTATTATTTTGTAGTGATTAATCACAAAATATACCTAATTGTATAAGATCACCCAGAATTATATTTAGAAAATATATTTATCTAAGTTGAAATTTGGCATTCGATCTAATCACTTTTAATTATAGAATGAATGTGAATGTTTTCACACCAATTAAAGATGATGACTGAGTGTCTATATACAATCCCATTACTTCAGAGGAATGTGTACTTTAATCATATAAGAAGAAAAATAATATAAAGAAATTAAATAAATGGTACACAAATATTATTTTACTTTTTTATTTGTATTTTTTTCTTTTTTTTTTTTTTTTTTGTAAAGTGTTCCCTTCATTCAGTTTTGAAACATTGTTATTGCATACTGAAATGGGACTAAGAATGTTATATAAACTGTATAAATTGTTTTAAGAGAATTACTAAGAGAATAAACAGCTGTGAAAACAAGATTCTTAGAAAAAAAGAATTAGGTAGAATTAAACATGTGTAGTAGGTAGTGGGGGTGATATAAATGGAGAAATCCTGGTGAACAGATGATGATTATGATTAAGATCATTGAATGCTAGAATATTTTGAGAAGCACCAAATGTAAAAGAGAAAAGAATATATATAATAGAACATTAGCAATATGTGTAGCCAATTAGAAACTTTCACCTTGGATGAAGTGAAAGAGAAAACATGTGGCTATATTCCCTACATATATTCTGGTTGTATCTGTTAACTATGCTGCCATACTAGTACCTTGACATTCACCATATATATGAAATTCCAAAAATCTTTATATATACACACATCTCAAGGAATATCAGACTAAGGATCCTATAAACTAAATTTTGAAATACAAAATCATGATGATCATAAATATCTTAAAACCATATTTGATGAAGAAACTAAAAAAAACTACTTTGGTAAGGGAACAAAAACAATAATTTGTTGTGTGTTAATGCATTTGTGAAATTCTTAATAGAACATTGCTAAAAGAATAAAAACTGATTCTAAAAGCTTTTGTAATAATTGTAAATTTTATACTTAATATTTATCTAAAACATTGATGAATAATCTATACGAATTATCTTAGTGTTGTTTTTATATTTAGTACATTAATAACAAATCATGATAATTAATCTGTAGGTACAATACATATGTGTGCCTAATTAGAACTTTAAAAGTGATGATGATTAATGCTTATTTAAAAGTATAATTTTTTTTATTAGTTATCATTTTATTATTTATTGATTAGAATATGCTTTTAAAGTTATAAATAGCAATCTCTAATTTTCTTATTCCACTGAACAAACACCTGCTTATGTAATTTATTTAATTAATTTCTAAATAGAAATTTGAAACTTCTACCTCTGTACAAGTAATTATAAACTTTGGATGGTGCATTTCTTGGAGCATCACTAATTCTGGTGCCTATGAAAAGAAATAAAAGCCATCAAGAGTTTATAGAAAAATTGTCTAATTCATATAAAGTGACAAATATTTACCTAGAAGAAATTGGATGGCCAGGAATATAATTGTGTCTTTTAAGTAATAAATTATATTATTAGTTGCTAGAGAACGTGAGTTGGTCCTACCAGTATTTAATATTAAATATATTCATGTAATTCCCAATTAGTTACTAGTTGCTCAAAATGAGTACTTGGCTTTTCATGATATGATTAAAGTTAACATATCTATTTAAAAGATATGTAAGGACAAAAACATGGTACAATACATATTCTTAGTCTTTAGTAGAAATATTGAATACTTTTGCTTTTAGAATCAAAATAAAAATCTGTAAGAAGTCTTCTCTTTTGTATATCAATCTTTGTTAATGATTTGTCTATCCTATGTTGTTAACTAATAAATGAAAAGTTAACCATTTTTCTTTTAAATAATCTAAATTTACCATGAGGCTTCTACTACTGATTAAAAAAAGTGATGCAAACAATATTTTTATAGATTTCATCTAGTTTAACTAACATTTTTCTATTTATCCCCCCCCCCAATTTTATTAATGATGAGTTTTAAAAAAGAAAATTTAAATAGTCATTGCCAGACATATTAGTATTTTTTCTAAATTAACAATCATCTATAAAAATATTAAATGGAAAATATTTTAAGTGAAATAATTGGCAATAACAGTTTTTTAAATCCAGTAAATTACTTATTATAATATTTAAATATCTAAATTATATATAAACCTTTACAAATTCTCTCATTTTCTTTTGTTTCACATTTTTTAAAATGCTCAACCTTTTACTTCTATATATAATTTATAATAAAACTCAATAAATTGGACTGACCTTTTTCAATTTACATTTATAAATAAATAATATTCTAAAAAATTGCATTTGAATTTTTTAAATCACCAATGTCTTATTACAAACACTCTTTCTGAAAAATGAACAAATTCTTTATTATTGTAAGTTTTTTCTTAAATGCAAATAAATGAATGTAAATTTGTGATAAATCTACCAAATTCTACTTTAAAATTTATTTGCTTTACAATTATGAAAATATTTGAAGAAACTTCTAACCCAGAATCAATTTTGACAGGTGATGATGTTACACAACTAATTTAAATTGAGCATAGTAAAGAAGAAAACAATACTCTTAAAATGATTATTTTCTTTGATATCAACAAGTAAAAATGATTTATATTTGTTGACTGTCGGGGTTTTTTTTCAATTAAAAAAGTCAATAAATGAGTTATACTTGATAATGTACATTATTAAAAAATCCTACACTAATGCAAGTTAATATAAAAGTAAACATGTAATCTTTAGTGGCAGAAAGTACCATACTTTTTGCTGAGAAAAACACCTAACAATTTTTATTGAATGTGATAGTTATCAAATTAAAATCAAATCTATGCACATACATTTAATATGCAAAATTTGAATATAAGTGAGATTAAATTGATTAATGTTTTTAGGCACATGGACTGTGCTACTAAGACATTTTAATGTGAACTAGAAATTAAAATTTTATTTTATGTTTAAATTATAATTTTTATTCATCTTTTTTTTCAGCTAGCAAATGGTTGAATCAGAAGATATTGATACAGTGAATGTGATGAATCCAGTGTATACTAAAAGAGTGGCTGGTAGAATAAATACAAAGAGAGTATGTTACATGTTGTACAAATTATTATTTTCATTTTTCAACCAAAATTGGGTCCTTTTTTAGGAATTAAAACTAAATAGTAAGTTGAAACAAAATTAATTTTTTTCAACCTCAACTGGGGTTTTTGTATTTAACTTAAAATAAAAGCATGAGATATCCAGAAAGTAATTAATTCAATCACTGATTTTTACAATTAGTGATTGAATTAATTAATCTCTGCATATCAATACTTTTATTTTCATATAAAAACTCAATGATCATTAAAAAATGCAATTATTTATTTTTTACATGCAATAAATAAAAGCATTTATTATAAAATATTTTATATGTATTATTTTTTTTATTTAAACAGCTTTCACTCAAAACAGTTTTCTTTTTACTGAACTTTTCCTTGCACTTCTGATTATATTTTTCACTCTGATCATTAGAAAGTCAAATTAATATCACATTATTGTTACCCCAATAAAAAAAATAAACAATGGTTGTAGACATTGATGATGTAATATGCATTACTTGAAATTTATCAAGTTGCAAAACTCTTGTAGTACTATATTTATTATTACAAAATTTCTTAATTACTTACTATTAAAAAGTATATACATATATCAAAAAAACCTATTAGTCTTGGCTATCACTTCCTACATTATATTAGTTATTATAGATCAGAAAACATTGTTATCTTCAATCAATTATTTCTCCAATAGATTATTAATTCCATTAGCAATTTATTTTTTCAAACCTTATATTTTATTGCTAAGATAGAGTGATAACTTTAATTAAATTGATGATAATGAGTTAAGCATTTATCAATAAGAAATATGGAATTTGGAAGACTGAAGTTTATTGTGCATGCTGCATATCAAAAAAAACAGAGATTAGTTAATCATATAATTACAGATCAATATACTTCTGGCTTGAATTTGAGCTTAAATTATTTACTTTTTTAATTTGAGGTATTTAACATGAGAATAGAAAAGGAGTGACAGATGGATGCCATATTGATTTTAGTTTTGGATATCAATTCGTTATTGATAAAGGCAAAAACCATAAAACAGTCTGCAGATAAAGATTAAAATGCATTACTACTGATTACTTAAGTTTACATTAGGTGGCGCTAGAGTAAAAAATTGTTATTTCTAATATAATAAATATGTATACATCTTATTTGTAGATATAAATTCATCAATATTTTTTAATATTGTAATCCAATATTTAGACAAGTACATACATCTGTTTGTGTTTATATTAACGGTCCATCTTTACACTACTTATAACCTTCTTAAATAATGTGTATTGTATAAACACCACGGAAAATTATTGTTATATATTTAGTGATTAAAATGAAAAGCTATTAAAATTTTGAAGAGCATTGTTAATGAATTTTACTAATTTACGAGTACATTAAATAAATTATTTAATAAAAGTAATCGCATTCTTTGCTGTGACCTTAATATGCTGCCTTTCAAAATCTCTGATATTTTTCATTTGGAAATATTGAGAAAACAGTTTGTCAGATAAATGTATCAAGTCTACAAAATTAAATACTGTCACTAAATCTTTCTGAAGTTTGTTAGATATTATTGACTAAATTGAAAAATAAATCAGTCAAGACCTTCTTATGAAAATTTTCTGACTGCTTTTCTACTAAGCTTTTACTTCTGTTGATCGTAAGACAAGTGCTATATTTATCTCTGTTGCTCAGAGACGACCAAAGTTGTTTCTGCTAAGGAGAGAAGCGTCTGTAATCTAAGCAGACACTTGTTTGGATAGTTCTGAAATGACCTGCTTACATTTTCTGTTTATCAATTCTAAATTTTAAGTTATTTTCATACAAATTGAATGTTTGTTTAAATAGAAAACGTGAAATTCTTGTTAAACAAGAACGTTTAGATGCTTAGCGAAAGATAAAAGAATGTAATACATATATGTATATGTGTGTATATATATACATTTGGACACATGTTTATATAACGATTTTGATACATGAGGGAAAAAAGACAGGTTCATTGAAGTAGAAAAGCACTTCTTGCCAGACAATTATTAAATCATTTTCATTATAATTGATGCCCTTCACCGTTTGGTGTAAAAATAGAGGAGTTAATTCTGGAGTTAAAGGTCTGTGAATCGCATTTCAGTTTTATCACTTCCAGAGCTCGATCTTTTTATAAACCCTAAATAATAACCCACTCAATTGTTATTCTAAATAATACCTTCCAGAAATTCATTATATTTTTTTACAGCGCAGCCATAATACAATGTGCTTATACCTGTGACTAGATTATTTTGTTTTCCTTCACTACTCATTTCTAACAAACGTATAATACAATGCTTCAGTTGTACAGATGTTTATATCATTACTTATATTCCAATTCCGTTTTTATACTCATCGAACCAATTGGAAATGACTTATATAATCATTCCTAGCAGCAAAAAAAACAAAACACCGATATCTAGCAATTAAGATAATTAGGGTAAAAGTTCTCATGATTAGTGATATCTGGCCAGAATGTTTAAATAGATTTTCATTCTCAAATAAATAGTCATTGAAGGTTCTTTTTTAATCACTGATGATTTTTTGTTTATTTAATAGCAGAAGAAAAGTTTTTAATGGTTATAATAAAATTTCTAATGCTATAGTTTTAAAGCTATTATATCCTATTTTGAAAATTTTCCAAAGATCCTATCAGCATTTATAGCCCTTCTATTTTTAACACTGCAGAAAACTTGTTGTTGTAGTTATCCCATCTACCTGTCTCACTCATAGCTTAGAGTTTAAAGCCAGATCAGATAAATATTGGAAAAAATTTCAAGTCACAAATAGGTTTAAATTTGTTTCTTTCAAGGAGGTAATCCATAACTAATTCAATTAATATTCTAATGTTGATCAGCACTGAAACTGTCAAAAATAGAAAAATCATTAGTATATTTGAAATTAATCACCAAAAAAATGAATTTCTAATTTGCTTTTCAACGTTCAAATTTGACCCCCCTCCTCAGTATCAAACTAGTATTGCCCTCTTCACGCATGATTGATGAAGCTATTTTGGCTGATACAAAAATATAGATAAGAGAAATTGATAAAATGAATTTGTAACTTTTAGAAAAAGAAACAGCTCTGTGAGCTGGAATAAGCTGAAATGTAATTAAATAATAAAATCAAAGAATAAAATAAAAGATTTTGAAGGTCAGTTATTGGAAAAGTGGATAGTGTACTGTACACCAATGGTTACCAACCTTTTTGGGGATAAAGTACTGGTAAATTTTAAGCAAGAAGATAGCGTATATACAATTTTTTCAAATTTGTACATGATGGAATATAATAGAATTTAATAGAAGACTATGTATTTGTTTTTATTTTATTTATTTATATGTCGTAGCACTTTATAACAAATATATATAATATAAATAAAATCTCCGTTAATTAAAACAAAATTGTAATCATAATTATATATATATAAGTGTAAAGCATAAAAGATTGCAACACATTTAGTGAGAGGTATACTTTAAATACACAATGTAAAACTATAAAAAATTAAAGAAAAAAATTTGAACATATATATCACAAAATAAAAATTATATAATATAAATATCACAGAAGTGTAATTGATTAATACTCTTTGGATAGTAACAATTTATTTTAATTAGTGTGAGGTTTTCATGTGTTTATTTTTAACAAGATTAGAAATATCTGGCTCAATTTTGCTCACTTTAGGTCAAAGATCAGATTCAATTTTGAGACAATTTCTATATTTGTTTTTTATCGCAATCGTAGCAGAAGATCCATTCTCACACAAGAATATGATACTAAATGATATTAAAAATTTTAATGCTTGTTGAGAGAGTTTCAGATATTCAACTCAGATAGACAGCCAAAATGAAAACAAGCCAATACTCTGAAATTTCAATTTCAATCCACCATCAGTAATAAGACTTATAAAAGACTCTTTTGCAATTACATTATCTGAAAACTTCTCTGTAAGTACAAAGGGATTGTGGGTCCAACTTTGAACAGTAAAATCTATGGTAAAACATTTTTGAAAACAATTATATAAAGATTATAAATAGTCCTGCATGTCATTAATGACTCAATCTGTTATTGATAAATTGTTTTCTTCTGAAAAATTATATAGGTGGAAAACACCCTGAAATTCCTTTTCTTGATTTGTTTTTTTGAGAAATGGTAATTTATTTTTAAAAGCTGTAATTTTATTGCTAAGGTCAAACAGAGAAGTGTCATTTCCATGCAAACTCATATTTAAATCATTTATCTGTGAGAAAATATCCAATAAGTATGCTAGTCTAAATAGTCATTCCTTATCAATAATATAATCTTTTATTGAATCTCCTAAATCCATAAGAAAAGTATTCATCTCTGAACATACCTCAGAAAGTTGGCTGAGGACTTTGCCTCATGAGAGCTACCAAACCTTGATATGAAGTAATAGCATTTTATGTTCACTCCCTATTTCATAACATAGAATTGAAAATAAGTGGCAATTAAGTGTTCTTGATTTTATCAAGTTAGCTATTTTTACAGCTTCATTCAGAACAGACCTTGAATTTGCAGGAATATATTTGCTAAAATTTCCTGATGAATTATACAGTGTGTAGATTTACACTCTGGTCATTGTTACTATATCTGATAACTTTCCAATCATTATACAAGCACCATCTTGCAAACGTCAACACATTTGTACCAACTTACATTGTTGTTAATAAAATAAGTATTGACTATTTTGAATATTTCATCTGACATTGATCGGCAGGTAATGACTTACAAAATAATATTTCTTCTTGAATTTCATTGAGAAAATCAAATCTTACATATATAAGTAATTGTGCTTTTTAGAGATGTCAGTACTTTTGTCAACTTGCAAAGAATAAAACTGAATTCTCTTAACCTCTTGATTAAAATATTTTCAATATTTGATGCCATATCATCTATTTGCCTTTTTACTATCTTGTTTAATAGGGACACTTTATCAATTTGTTTGGTTGCTTTTTCTCTAAGTACAAAGTTCACAATATCTTTAGTTACTGGTAGAAACAGAGTTTTTCCAATTGTGTGTGTTTTACTGCACCTGCTATATACAAACTTGCTAAATATGATCCCAGCACCCAATTGGTGTTAACACTGGTAAAAAAAGGCGCAACTCTTTTTCAAAATTCACAGTTGTTTTTTTTTTAAAAATAAATTGGTTTATCTTTTAAGTTTTGATAATGGGATAACACATGTCATTTCAAAAGAGAAGGCTTTAAACATCTGTTTGATAAACATTTAAAACATAATACACTGTGGAATAGTGTCAGTTTCTGTACCAGATTTTATGGAGAATCCATACTTTATATGGTCAGGATTATACTAATCCACTATCTTTACATTTTGATGTTGATGGTTCATCTTTGTTCATATCTAGTGATTTATTTTCTTTTGATTTGGAATAACCACATCCAGACTCCTCTAAAAATCTCTTCATATTAAGGCTGCTGATTTCCCTATTTTAAATGTCAATTAATATAATAATTAAAACAAATAAATATTTCTTGAAACTTATGTTTAATATTACTATATTAATTGTTAAATTATAATGTTTTAAAATTTATTAGACTGTACTTCAAAGAATCAATAAAAGTCACTATATAATTCACAAAACAAAGAACAACTTATAATTATTTTCAGTACATTTGTGCTGGATATAACACTACAAATATCCATTACTAACAGATTTTATAACTATAGCACCACCATATAGGAAAAATCACAGGCTATTAAAACATGAAACATTATTATTTTTCATCAAACTTTTATTTTGTTTTACTTTTTACTTAAAAAAATGTTAATATAAAAAATTAACCAATTATACTTTTATGATTTTTTTTAAAAATAAAAATGTTTTAAAAAAATTATTATATGATATACATAATATATTTTGTTATTATTTTACTTGTCACATACCAGTAACTTGGTATTCGCATATCGGTACTAGTATGTATACCAATGGTTGGGAACCACTGGGTTACACTATCTCTTTACATATCTTATCTTTCTTTTTTTCAAATATTCACTACTTTGGAAATCTTACAATGTTGAGACTATCTACTCAATTTAGGTATTTATAATATAATCTTTTAATCACAAAAAAAATATAATCTTTTATAAATTCATTCATGGGGAAAGTTTCTCTATTACTTATTCTAGATACTTCAGGTAATTAATAAAATTAAAATTAGATGCATGTCCAGTACATTCAAAAAGAGCTATAGAGATTTACAAGGAATATAAATTATTAAAGTAGCTGTTTGTATATCTGTTTATCCTGCAATTATAATTTTTTTTTTAATTTTTTTTTAGATGTAATTCTACCTAATTTAACATTTGACTTATCCTAAGATCAAAAGGTCACATCTTCATAAATTTATATATCCCCCCCCCAATTAATCAGTTTTGAAATTATTGTGTTACAAATCACATTTTAAAACTACTATGGGGATGACAACATTATCTGCTGCAGTTCTTCTGTTTTTAACATTATGGAGATCTGCTTCAACTTCATTAAATTAGATAGTGAAAATCATTATGATATGATTATTAGTTAATTTCCCTGCCATGTCCATGATCTATGTTTTGAATCCAAGCCAGGTAAATGGGAAATGTTTTCAGTTCATAAACAGATTCAGATTTTTTCTCCATGTAGATAGCCTGTAGTCAATTTAATTAGCCTTTCTACATTATACCTTTTTTTTCCTCCCCCCCCAAACCATTTACAAAAACCCCCCCCCAATTCCCTTTAACTTTTTTTTTTTCTATTAACCCCCCCCACCCCCCTTTTAGAAATAAAAAAAAATTTTTTTTAAAAAAAAATTTCATTCAAAAAATTTAACTCATTACAAACCACCATAAGAAAAAATTAATCTCAAAAAAAAATCCCAGAGAAAAAAATAAAACATATAATAAAATTTAAACATTTATCTTCCTTTTTTATACAATTTTTTTTTTTAATAAAAAATTCAGTAGAAATGAAGAATTTAGCTACTCTTAGACAGAGAAATAAATGTTCTATCTAGACTGGCTGCAAGAGTGTCAATATAATGTAGCCTATGCTATTGATAAGAAAGTTATTTATACTTTTAGGAATAGTGAGTCCATGATGCTTTAATCTTTTCACTGAATATCTCTGATATAATCTAAATAAATTAATCCTATGGGTATGGCATTAAAAACCCTCATTTAAATTTTTCTGTTAATATTCCACGATAATTAAAACAATTTCTATTTATGTTAAAAATTCTATCATCATGCAAAACAAAATTTTATTCAATATTCGTTAGGGTTATGACATAATTTTTCAAGGCCACATTTCATTTTTAAATTACTGCAATTTGGTCTAAAAGTGTCAAACTTCCTTCATTTACCAATCTGTTTAGATAACTGCATAAATGATTATTACTATTTTCTGTACAGTTCAATAAAAGACTATATCTCCTTTGAAGTTTAAAATTTTCAATTATTCTTAAGTTTTTTCTCATTCGTTGAATTTGTTCTTTTCTTTATGATGCTCGACATTCTTTTTACTACTTACTCAAGAAAAAAAAAGTTACATGATTGCATAATAATTAATACTAATAAATTAAAAATAATACCAGTACTATATACTTAAAAAAAAACACACAAAAAAGTTTTTTGTCCTTCCTCAATTGAAATTCTTCCATCTTCTCCATTCTTCCATATCCTCCACAATATCTTTTGTTATCCAAGGACATTAGATTTCTTTAATTGAATAGTTCTTATTTTATTTGTTTCTGTTTTTAGTAATTTTTCTTTAATGCTACATCAATACTTCATTCCACAGCATTAATTTTTTTAATTATTTTTTCATATATTAAACTGCATCTTTCTTTCTTCATTTCATTCAATTTATCTAAGTCCCATAAATAAAATTATTTATTTTTATACAACTGATATACAATGTCTACAGTAACAACTATATTTTCATACATTTGCTAAATATTATCAATACAAATTTGCTTTTGAAGTAAAGATAAAACGAAAAAAATTTTCTTAGCTAAAATCATAAATTTCTCATTAAACAGCTATTTGTTTAAATATTATATTAGTTAAAAATACCTTTAATATTATTATTTCACAACAACAATTAATGAATATTATGTAATTAATTAATAATGATTTATTATTTAAATTATTGATTTACTTTATGGAGGTCATAATCAAAAATATTCAGTGGTCACACATGTCAAAGGTACATTCATTATTCATATGAACTGGAATGTAAAAATAAATTAACAAGCATTATCAATTTGCCTTTATTATATTTATATAATAAAGTACACGATATATTTATTTATTTTCATTTATAATCTATAAATTATTTTCATTATGTCACCATTACTGATTTCAGAGATTGTGATATCTCTTCAGATACAATTTTCTAACATGCATAATACATTTTTAAAAATATGTTTTCTAATCAAATTGAAAGCTTAAACAACAGTGATTAATATTGGTCACATACAAATACACAGATATGTATGATCTTGAATCTATGCACTTAATATATATGACAATATTTTTTTTAAATGTTTTTATTTTTCAGATCATCCAGGTCTTTTGGAGGATTAAGAAATCCTAGTCTATGAACACATAAGTAGTATATGAATATCTAGAAATGTTTAATAATTAAGGTTTATCTTGATGTAAAAACTTTATTTGTTTTAAAAAAAATTTAAGCCATAATATTATGAATAAATGCTTATTTATGCTCTGAGCCAACATAAAAACAAACATTCAAAAACATTCTGCATTAATATGAAACCATGTTTAAATAAATCATTTTGTTCTAAACATCTAGCATGCAATTATAATTAAATTTCTTCCCCACTCCCCTAACTGTTGGTTTAAATTGACTCTATGTTTGGTTTGCTGATAATTAATAAATAACAATTCAATTTAGGAACGAAGATGGTACAAGTAGAGTTGCTATAATAAGAAAAGATCACTTTTTAAAATTTAAAACTTCATGCTGACATTATTTTTTATTTAACAATTCTTATTTATTGATTTGGCTTATGTATTTTTTTTTTATTTATAATAAAATATTATAAAGAAAGAACGATTCCAAACAGGAGTAGAATCATCACTAGCTTTATTAAGTCTCAACTCTGCTAATATACTATAATTTTAAGTGTTATTAAGTATGTGAAACATATTTTGTTTTTGTCAACATTTATATAGATTGGTTATTGATAAATTCCATTTATGAAACATTTGTTGATGAAATTCCAGTTACATCTATAAAGGATAAATCCAGTTGGCTCTATTATTGAATCTAAAAAAAGAAAAAAATTTGGAACATCATAACAATTACATTTTGATGCCATAATTCTTTGATTTTAGAGTCTTGGTTTAACATCAAAATAAGGATTTTGATTTGATACAAGACTTAAGTAGTAAAACTATATCTTGAGTTATTATAAATATGTGATTTTTTTTTTGCATACATTGATGAAGCTCTAATTATAATATAAGGTTTAATATGCCAGCTTAGTGCTTTCAAGATTTAGTATTTAAATCTCATACTCATAGCATTATGAATTAAGACAGTTGTGATTCATTGTACACATATGCAAATGAACTTCAATTTGTAATTAGTTAATCCCTTGTTTGGAGAGAGAGCAAAGCATGCCTCTCTTCTAATAATGGCACTGAGGTCATTTGCTATGTAAAACGCTTCTTTGACTTTCTTTTGGCATCATTCTTCTCTGTGCAAATTATTTGGGCAGAACTGGTTTCAAATATGTGGCCTGTATCTGCTTGGTGGTCCCAAAAATCAATGTTCCTTTCTTTTTATTTTTAACCCTGTTGTATACATAGTTGTGTTGGTAAATTCTTGTATTGATGTTAGACCAAGTCTCACCATAATAAGATATGGGGCAGCCTAATTGAGGGCATGCTATTTTATAGACCCCATGAGGCACTTGATCTTTTTCTATTTTATCCTTGGAATTATTTATTAATTGCGTTGTTATAAAGTCCAATCTGCCTAACAGCCTTTTAATTATTTAAAAGCATCTTCTTATATCTGGTGGAAAAATATGTAAAAAAAAAAAAAAAACAGGAAGCCCCCATAAAGGAATTGAATATTTATTGAATTGTCAAAAGTTTTTTTTCATACTGTGGCAAAGAATTCACCAGCATAATAAGATAGTGATAAAGAAGCTGTCCATAAAGTATTTATACCACAACCTGAAGTAATGTCAGATAGATTTTCAAGGATGTTATTCCTAGAAAGTACTTTTGAATGAACCTTAAATAAGAAAAATAAAATAAATTGCAATCAAAATTTACTTTTCATATGTGTGTGGGATAGAATTGTATTTCAGTTTATTATTGCAAAATTTTACATTTAGGTTGCAAAGTTATTCTCTTCTGTATAGATCAAAAAGTGAACAAACCCTCTTTATTGTAATAAAAAGATCATATACTTTGAAAAAGATTTACAATTTTTTCATATCCCTATTCAGAGACTTTCCTATTTCAGGAAATTATCTCTTTTGAAAAATAGCAATATTATCACTATAAATCAGTTCCCTGTATTCTGTTTTAGGAAGTTCACCAATTAATATATTAAATAAAATAAATGTGAAAAAAGAAACCTCAAGCAGACCATTCCGTAAAATTTTGTATCTACTATCATTTTCATTTAGTGTCATTTAAATGTTTTTATCGGAGAGAATTTTGTCAAGTAAATTAATTGTTTTTATGCATTTAAGAATGTTAGAAACTTAGAAGAAATTCATTTTTTCAAACACAATCATAACTAAGATTAGATCATTAAAGTTCATCCCTGTTTTTAATTTATTTTAAAAGATTTTTTCAATATGAATTGATAAAGACCAATCATATTCATAGCAACTTCTTCCTTGCCCATATCCAGCACACTGTATACCTAGATAGCTCTCAACGAATGGAAAAATTCTTATTAACATGATTCTTTCAAAAATTTTGTAAAATTTACTTAATAATGATATTGGATAATCATTTTTTGGATTATTTCTAGATTTATTTGCTGTTAAGATTGCTGCAATTTTTTATGCTAATTTTTTGAAAAAATTTGTGTATAAATAATAGTATTCAATTGTTTTTACAACAATGTTTTTACATTAGATCCTAAAATTTTTAAAAAGACTGAAATTATACTATCTGCTTTGGTAGCCCTAAACCCACATATTCAAGTTCACTAACAGTTAAACATACTTTTATATTAATGATAAGGAAACTTCAAAAAGAAGCTTGCAATTTTGCTCTAATGATACTTTTTCTTATTCTGGCAATCTTAGACTTAGAAATCTGATATATAAAATTGAAAACTTCATTAGCAATATTAATATTAGTTCTTTTCAAATGAGTTTTATATCCATCAAGCTTTGCAGTAGTGACCAGACCTTGGGATTAGATCTTGTAAACTTTTGCTTCTTCATGCTTTCTCGTCATTTTGATCTTCTGGCATTATCCAGTGATTTTACATGTTTGTCAGTAATTTCTGGATTATTGATAAACAAAAATTGGCTCTTCACCTTAAAAGTTGACAACCTGCTTGATCCTCATTTACATATCCATAGATATTACTATGAGAATTGAATCTTTTATAAATATACAAAGTGAAAAAAGATCTGGAATGGAAATGTAAGACAAGTTTTTATTGGGTAGTTTGTAAATATTTCATATATAAAAAATATCTATCCAAATTGTAAATGCAATATCATTTGAACTATATTAAGCTGTTTGCTTTACAAGACAGTGTGAGACAAAAGTTATCATACTATGTTTTCAACATATTCTATCAATAATCAATACAAATACAAGAATTTTTAAAAAATATGCAGTATTAAAAGAATGATGAGATTTTTTGAAGCACAATTACATCAACAATGTACTGAACAATTAATTTGTAGTGATCTCCATTTTTGTTTTTGATATATCCTCAATGTTGTATTGAAGTAATTTTATTGTATTTATTAGGTGATGAGAAGGTTTCTCTATAGAATGTATACCTGACACTTGAGATGTTCCTTAGATGCCAGCACCATATAATCATTTTTATTTTTATTTTGAGAGGCTCTGGTTCTCACTTTTGTAGTCCAGATACTACCACTGACATTCACATTAATGGTTTTATTGCATAATCTCATAAATTTTCGGTTTTAATCAGGAATTCATCAAGATAAAATCTGGTTTTCATATGGAATGTGAAGACTACTTCTTTAACATGCTAATGCATACTACTTGCTGAATGGCTACAGGAAGGCTGTCATTCATTCACTCTACTTGTTACAATAATTCATGTTAAGACAGAAGAAATATAGTTATTGTAGATTTACTTCTTTTTATGAAAGACTTAAATTTAAGGTTTTCCTTTAAAAAAAAGACAATTTTTCTTCACTAAAAAATCTTGTGTCTCTTCTATTTGAAGCTACTTTTAGATATTGGAGTGACTCCAATATACAAATAACAAAATTAATTTGGAATTTAAAATCAATCTCCTCTTTGCTTTTTTCTTTATTAACAAAATATTGTTTTCAGATTTATTCTTAATTAATTAAATAATATGTTAAATAATATGCAATTTCTAACTACTATAAAATAATACTAATAAATTACTAATCTCAGAATGGCAAATGAAGATTTGGGAAAATTCTTATTCTGTTGCTACAATTTTCAATATCATCAATTATAACTCAAAGATGATCAGAATTCTATTATGATAGTTATAATCAATTACAACATATTACATTTCCACTCATATATTATTACAACATATTAGTAGAATGTTATTTTTAAAACCTTCTATTTTAGTAACTTCCTCATTGCTTAACTATTTGCATAAGTTAATAAATAAAAAAAACACAAATATATTAATAAAGTTATAATTGAAGATTAGAACAAATTGGAAATGGACGATATCTTGAAATAACCACATGTTTATGAATGCCAAGAATTTATGATCACTAAACAGATAATTTTACAGAAAAGTGAATGAAAGAAAGTTTACATATATATCTATCTATCAACCTATCAATACATTTATTACTCTATCTATCTATCTACCACCTATTTATCTATCTACCAATCAGCCTGACTGCCTACTGGTCTGCCTGCCTATCTACCTATCTATCTGTCTGTCTATTCACCTATCCATCTATCTATTCACATATCCATCTATCCATCCATCCATCCATCTATCTATATATCCATACATCCATACACCTATCTATCTATCTATCCATCTATCTATATCTATCCATCTAACCATCTGTCTATTTGTCTACCTATCTATCTATCTACCTCTATCTGTCTATCTATCTATCTACCTACCTACCTAACTACCTACCTATCTATCTACCTATCTATTTGTCTGTCTATCCATCTATCCATCTATTCATCTATTCATCTATCCATCTGTCCATCTGTCTGTCCTTCTGTCTCTCTCTCTATCTCTCTCTCTATCTATCTATCTATCTACTATCTATCTGTCTGTCTGTCTGTCTGTCTGTCTGTCTATCCATCCATCCATCCATCCATCCATCCATCCATCCATCCATCCATCCATCCATCCATCCATCCATCCATCCATCCATCCATCCATCCATCCATCCATCCATCCATCCATCCATCCATCCATCCATCCATCCATCCATCCATCCATCCATCCATCCATCCATCCATCCATCCATCCATCCATCCATCCATCCATCCATCCATCCATCCATCCATCCATCCATCCATCCATCCATCCATCCATCCATCCATCCATCCATCCATCCATCCATCCATCCATCCATCCATCCATCCATCCATCCATCCATCCATCCATCCATCCATCCATCCATCCATCCATCCATCCATCCATCCATCCATCCATCCATCCATCCATCCATCCATCCATCCATCCATCCATCCATCCATCTATCCATCCATCCATCCATCCATCCATCCATCTATCTATCTATCTATCTATCTATCTATCTATCTATCTATCTATCTATCTATCTATCTATCTATCTATCTATCTATCTATCTATCTATCTATCTATCTATCTATCTATCTATCTATCTATCTATCTATCTATGCTTGCTAATAATGAATGAAAAAAAAAATGTAATGATAAAATCAAAATTTATTTTTATGAATAAATTCTATTATTAAAATGTTATTAGCATCTGAACTTTTGATCTCTTTTCAGATGTTAATATCATTACATTGTTGCAAAGAAAATCAACATTTTTTTTTTTTAGTTTTTTTTTTTAAATAAAACTTTATGATAATTTGCTGAGGATTAAAATGATTTTCTTTGCAACATTGGAATAAAGTTATCTTTAAGTTCTACATTTCTGCATTTTTGCTTAATTCAAAAAAATATTTTGAAGTCCTCTATAATTAAAAAAATTTAATTAATTAACCTGTTGACTACTGAAAATGCCCCATTCATTTTTTTATGCGTTTGAATAAAATGAAATTTTGACAATAATTATATAACACATAAGCGTTGGTGGTCGAGAGTTCAGCACACCTGCCTTGCAAGCAGTTGTCCCGGTTTATCGGCTTCGCTTCCTGGTCGATGCTATGGCACATGAGGAAAAAAAAATAAAAAACTATAATAATTACCAGAAAAAATTTTTAATTTTAAATTTATTCACAAATTGTAAATTTTGATATGCTAAGAAATAGTATAATCATAGCCTCAATATAATCTTAAATCATAGGTAGAAGACTTTCTATTAAAATAATTATATATTAATTTGTTTTTATGTATTTATTTAATATTTTCGTTTGGTAAAGAAAAAAAACAAAATATCTGAATTTGGTCAATTTATACAAACCTGCACATATGTATACATAAACATTGCATGGAAAAACATACATTATAATTATTATATGATCAATTTTTTTTTATAAACTAATATTTAAAACTTTAATTAATGTTGTTCAATAAATACAATGTTATTTTCTTAAGCAATTTTCATCAAAATAATTCATTTTCATATAATCTAAAACTATAATTATTAGTATTGTATATAACTGAGAATACCAATCTATTTGAAAAATTTTGCACATGCATTCTTCATTATTTTTCTATATAAAAAGATATTTTAAAATATAACTTACGCAAAACATTTGCAATATAATAACAAAACTATAATTTATTTCATCATTTTACGAATACCATTGGGATTAGAAAGAAATTATCTACATAATGACATATTATATGTGAAAGACGTGCTATGTTTTATACTTTTTCAAAAATAATCTTTTAGTAAATTTTGACTTTCAAAAACTGACAAATTTTCATAAATAAAAGAGATTTAAACTTCATTTGCTTTAAAGCTAATAATATTTGATAAAACATGATATGTTGTTTCAAAATAAAATATTTATAATTTATATTTAAATGGATGTTATTTATTTCTTTTCATTTAGTTTAAAGTTTGTTAGATTCTAATTTAACTATAATTTACATTTTAATTTATTTGTTCTACTATTTCATTTTACACAATTATTTTTATTACCACATTTCCAACTGATTGCATTTTCCCTAAGTTTCATATTTTAAACTTTAATTTTAATTTAGTACCATGAAATATTTAACTAAAAAAATTGTCATGCATAGTCAGGAAAAAAGTTCTGGTAGGGTAGGTTTAGTTATGTAGAACAAGTGAAAGTACTTTTAGTCATGAAATAATTTGATTCTTTGTTGAAAATCCTCCTATTGCTCCTGGTATTTCAGAAAATATAATGTGTTCATCAATAATCAATTACAATTTTTTGTATTATCACTTTCAATCAAATTCAATTCTGTGATTTTTTTTTGTATAAGTATCTCCAGGATGTTTGATATGTAGTCAATTTCAGGTAGGTCATATTTTGGCAATAAAGTCATCTCTAAAACCTCATCACCTACCCTGACTAATTTATTTGAGAAATCAATCATACATTGACCCATGTGTAGGGAGTCTACCCCTAAAATGATTTCATGTATAAGTCCATTTAATATCAGAAAAACATGATAGATAATTGTTTGGATAATCTTTAATTCAATCCAGATTTGTTTTTGTGCTAATTTAACTTTTCTATTGTTAGTCATGGTAACATATATTGACGGGAGCAGTAAAATCTTATATTAGGGTTTTTATTCAAAATCCTATCATAAAATTTTTCAGATATTACTGATATTTGGCCATCAGAATCTAACAAAGCCTTCACTAGCAAATCCTCAAACAAACTTTCTATCATGGAACTGCCTTGTAAAGTGTAGTTTGGTGCTTTATCTTCTCATGAACACATTAAATTAGTGATTTCCCTATTTAGTGTTTTATTCTTGTTCATCTTCTTTAATATGGTTCCTTGAGAGGAGGAACTATCTTTCAAGTAACATTTTAGTTTGTTTTTGGAGTGACTTTAGATGTAGATTTATTGCATCCTTATTTTGGTGGTTTTTGTGAGTTATTGATACGATCAACTATGGGCCTTATATCATATTGGTATTTGTTGTTTGTTCTTTAATTACTATTATTGGCAAGTTGGTTTGACTTGCCTTTCCAATGGTATGGATCATTGTTGTTTTTTCTCCTTTTATAATTTAAAATATTGACTTGTATTTCTTCTTTGCTTTTTTCATGAGTTTTAGTTGTCATATTATGATTATTTAAGTCAATATTGTTTAATAAGTTTGCCACTTGTTCAATACTTTATATATTTATACTGTGTATAGATTATTCTATCCTTAGTGGAAGATTATGTTTTACTATTCTTATTATCTGATTTTCATTCAGGTGATATGTATTTAATGTTTTTAATTTGGCTACTTGTTGCCTAAAATACTGTGCCAGGGGCATTTTCTGTACTTTTCCTATAACAATTGATATGATAATGCTCTTTGTTTATCTTTGTTCCAAAAGTTTTTTATTAACAAGGTCTAATAATCATTATATGTGGATGGGTTTGAAACAAAGATTCCCATAATGACAGTGCAGTATCTTGCAAATGGCTGTAGAGTACAATTAATTTCTCTCCCTCTCATAAATTATTGTTGACTGAGAAATATAGATTGAGATTTTATATGTTCAAGTGGGGTCTCATTTGCGGATCCCTTAAATGTTTAAGCCTTACAAACTGATTAAAGGAATTCATTTATGTAACATTGTTTCTAATACTAACTTCATTTGAGGCATTTATAGGTAGTTTTATGATTTGATTATTGGTAATTGTCCTGTTTTCACTGAAAATACTTTCTTTTATGCTGCTTACTTGGGGTAAACCCCCTATTTCTTTGTATACCTCACATGGATTATTTGCATTATTCTGTTTGTCACCCAAACCATTAATTTGTTTAAAAATAAGATCTGGTTTTCTGTGTTTAGATCATGTTCACTTTCAAATAGTTTAACCTTCATATATCTTGAACTTGTTTCTCTTTTAATGTATTTAATTTATTGGAAATTTTAGACTCACTGCTGTTCAAGTTTGCTATTTGGTTTTGTAGATCATTCTGACTTTTGATTATAATGTCCTTATTTTGAGTGAGTTCAGCTTCAATTAAATTTTGCCTGATTCTTATACTACTCATCATTTTCTCTAGATTTATCTTTCTTCTCATAATTCTTCATTCTATTATTTTCTTTTTCCATGGAATGATATATTTCTAAGTACATTTTCTCTATTTCTTTATTCAGTTGTAATTGATATTGTTCATGGTTTTTAACCATTTCAATTGTCAAATTATCATAGATGTGTGTCATCTCAATGAATTTATCATCAATTTTGTTTTCTATTTGTTGCCCAAATTTGGTAAATTTAATTTGATTCCTTTGATCTCTTTCATCAATATCCTTTTTTATTTCTATTATTTGTTCTTTTACTTCTGCATTTTGTTTATCTATTTTGTCAGAGAAATCAGCATACTGTTTGTCCATTTTACTATATAAATCCATTTTCAAATCAGCATACTGTTTTTCTATTTTGGCAGATAAATCTACTTTTAAATTAAAAACATCAGCTTTAAAATCAGCCTTCTGTCTTTTTATTTTAGTAGATACCTCAGCATTTATGTTAATAAACATTTGTTGCATCATTATCATCTTCTGGTTGAAAGTGGGATCATTTGGGTCTGCTCCTTCCTTTGTGTTTCTACATTCATTGGTGTCTCTTGATGTTGGATTATTTTGTAAATAGCCCCTCCCCACCAATATTTGTCCACTCTGTTCTACTATATTTTCAAAAGTAGAAATTTCTAAACTATCCCTAATAAAAATTTGCATCTGTTTAACCTGGATTTATTTCCTTTCGATTTCATTGCTAACTTCTTTATCTGTTTTCTAATTCTATTCTCTTAGTTATCATCTGATATATATCTATTATATTTTATCTTTGTCTGTAAAATAGCTTTATGCAATTTAACTCAAACTAATTCTTTCTATACATGTCAAGTAATTTGATAGAAATCTATAGAGATGTTCCTGCATTTACTACGAGTTATGATTTAATTTTGATTTGATCATCATTTCATTTATTTATTTAATGCTTTATTTCATATCTCATTTTATGCTTTGTTTATTTGACTGACTACATGACTATTTTATTGGTATCTGTTTATTGCTGTTTGTCATTTGTCTAGTTATTAAAACTATTAGCAAATTATGAAATAATCATATGATTTCAAGCCCTAAAGTTTAGAAGCATATGTATACAATAATATAATCATATGTTTTCAAGCCCTACAGTTTGGTGCAGGATGTGCTGAAACTTGTAATCTCAATATATGTCATCCATGCCCAATGATTGGATGTGCCATATGTAATGGGACACAATGAAAATTGTAATCTAAGTATATGTGATTCATGCCCAACAATTGGATACACTATACATAATGGAACAAAATATATACTGTCATACTCTTATTTAAGAGCCCCACAGATTTGAGCAGCATACATAATAGGATAATCTTTTCCTCTAGAAGAGGTGTAGGTAAATATGATTACCCATATGATCTTCAATGTATGACATTAAACCTGATAGGGCAAGTCAGTTATCTGATGATTTATATGGGTTTTATGAAATGGTTCTATGTTAATTACTAATTGAGTAGAATGGAATTCACACTTACATAACTTCCCTTATTTCCCCTCTTCTCGATCCTCATTATGCCACAGAGTTCAAACTCAGGAAGAATGTACACATACTCTAATTCAAGATATAATTATTCTGTATCTTTATATGTGTGTTGAATATGCTTATAGTATGAATTACTGGAAAATAGAAAAATCAAATGACAAATAACTAAATTAACTTAATATTTAACATTAATTTTGATGATCCATTTCCATTCATGATTGTTTTATAACAAAAATATGTGTTTTAATTAATTTAATAATTGTGTAGGCATGATCATCCTTTGTTTGTGTTCATTAATTATTTACTAACCCATATCTTTGATCACTATGAAGGATGATCATTCACCCTTCTAATTTAATAATTTCAACTTTACATCAAATACAATATAAAAAAACTATATTTTAACAATTAATTCTGCTAACTAAAATTTCTAACATCAGTTGCTCATTAATTTCCCATCTGTCTATTCATATTTTATAATTTGGTGAAGGTTGTTCTTATATTATTAGTGCCTTCTATTCTGATGTCATATAAATATATGATAGAACAGACCAATCATCCAAGGATTTAGTCATTCATTCTGAATAATAAATAATTAATAATTAAATTAATTAAGACAAACATTGAAAATAAAAAAATATTGTAACTGTCAAAGTGTGAGCACTTAATATTGGATAAGAATAAAGTCTCACTTTTCAAGTCAATTGACTAATGTATCAATTGGAAAACAAGTTCAGGAGACTGTGCCTAAATTTTATTATTAAATGAAAAATAAAAAAATAAGAATTGATGACCCCTCCTTCCCACTAGAATAATTGATAGTTGGATGGATTGATTCTCTGTTTCAAAAGAAAGAAACCAATATGACAAGAAAATAAGAATTAAAAAAAGGATTATAAAAATATAATTTGAGACATTAATCATAGTCTATCCATAGTTCAAAGTCTTGTAGTTTACACTGTGAAACATATGAGTATCTTTGCCTTTAGAAAAGTTCCTTACATGAACTGGATGATAGTCCATTGGATAAACTTCAGTCACCATCTAGATCATCATGCTGGTGATTCAGACTCTTTTATAATAATCTTTCCTGTTCTGAGAGAATTTCTTTGCTTGATTGTAGATATTTTTACTATCATGGTCATCATGATGTTAATTTGAAATGATAATCATATCTGGAATCATGTTTGCATGATGAGAAGTTCCATTCCCACAATGTTTTATCATTTCCTAGCCATGCATGATTTGTTGTTTTCTAGCTCATCAGATTAAAATGTAAGCTTTATGGAAATCAGTAGTGGGTTTTTTAACTGACTTTTCAAGTTGCAATTGTAGTGCGTATGAGCTCTATTATTGAGGACAATTAAGATGATAAACTTAATTTTAGAAATTTAAAAAGTAAATTTTTTAAAGATGTAATTTTTTCTTTTTTCTTTTTTTTTTCTAAAAAGAATGAAGTTGTTCTATATTGTCTTACTTTTCACTGATTGTTGTATGATTTTCCAAGATGCAGCTTTTATTTTCATTATTGAGACATCACTAAAATATTTATAGAATTTTATGCTGTATTAATAAATAAAATTTAAAAAATAACATTAATGGTTTTTTTCTTTTGTTTTTTTGAGATTTTTACTTGCTTGGGTTTATAGGTTTGGTGTATATATACATCAGTAATGTCAAGAATATAACTGATAATTTTATATAAAATCGATTAATATATAATTAATAATATCTTAAAGATTATGTTGGTGGGTTTAGTCTTTAATATTGGTGTGATTTTTCTGTTGTCAGATTAATGTATCCTTACAATATATATATATATATAGAAGAATTTTGATGTGTAACAAAATATGAGATTTTTATTTAATTGTTTAATGTAATGAAACTAATTTAAATTCTTTTGAAAATAAAAAGGTTCACTGCTGCCTTTGGAAGGATGACTCAGTTGGTTAAAGCATTATCTTAAAATTCCAAAATCAAGAATCTAAGGATATAGGTTCGAATCCCATGCTAGTACTGTCACTGGTCAGGCTATCAACATCTGAAGAAGAGAGGAGACTAATACCTTTTAAAACATTGTGCATATCCTAACCTGTTTGATGTGCTACTACTAACAGTTGAATGTATTTGGAATAATTAATAAAGTTAAATTTTTCTAAAAACATTCAATACATATATTAGATGATGGAAATAGTCCAATATAAAAATACAACTAGAACACCATCATCACAAACCTTCAGAAAACACTAAGGATTTATTCTATTTATTTCAGTTTGTAGCAGATTTTGGACAGTAGATCAAAAAATTGTAGATCTTCTAGTTATTGATGACCTTCACTGAGGATCAGTATTGTACTTACAATCTAATTGTCCCTTTTAATTTTCTATACTACCAAGTTTAAAATTTAAAATACATGAAGACAACTTACTTATATAGTTATATAGAAATATTTATTTTTAATAGTCTCAATCTTTAGGGATTTATCCACCCTTTTAGCCTACAAGCTAGTACTCTAACATTAAAAAAAACATTATAAGATTTTGAAACCAGAAATTACTTTGCAATGTAATGTGATGCATTGGGGCTTCTCTTTTATCAGAGTCAGTAATCTCACAGTCACTATGCCCAGAAAAACCTGTTAGCCATCTTACTTTCTCTTTCCATTCCCCACCTGTGTTTTTTCCATATTCTTTTCTATCCTACTCCATCCCACCTAATGATAATTGATTATTCAAGCTAACAGTAGATACATCTGGAGTTAAGTAAAATAGAATAAATTACTGAGTCTCAAATCATTGAATGTAATTTTAAAGGTCATGTGATATTTCATTATTATATAATGAAAAAATATAAACATTAATGTTAAATTAATATTTTGACATAACATACTTTATACAATTTTTTTCACACAACATTTGAATGAACAGCAATTACTTCCTAATTATATAATAGTATATTTCATTTATTCTTTTTTTTCCATTTATTTATTATTATGTTATTAATATCATCACTCTAATGATTTAAATCTTTATAGGATTTTAACATAAGATAATTAGCCTCTATAGGTATTTTTAGGATTTGAACATAAGATAATTTTCTTCTATAGGTATGAAGAAAAAAATATATCACGTGTAAAATTTTAAAATGACTAATGTAACACAAATGAAAACATTATTAATTTTATCAATTTGTAAAATATATATATACAAAAGTGACATTTTGATTACTTCTGATCAGATCCTAGATAGTAATCTAAAAGTTTAAAAAAAATTAAACTCACGATTTATAGGATATTTATAACTAACATCTTGATTAAGTAAAGGTACTTGAATAAATTCTTCACTATTGAAATGTATAGCAAAATTTTATTTTGCTTTAAAATGGCAAGATGTTTAGTGTCTAGACTTTCATTTCTAGAGGCTTGCCTATAGACAGCATATAAAATTTGTTGTAATTCCAAGTAAATACTAATTTTTTAATCCATGCTAGTTTATTTACAAATAAAGAAGTAATATTTATAAATAAATGAGGTGTTTATTCTAACAGAAGCAACAATAAAAAATGTATCAGTTTTATCAAAGTTATACATTCAAAAAACCCTAAAAATCATTACTTTGATTTATTTATAAATCATGTGTCTGCAGCTTCACTCACATAAGTGGAAAATTATTAATTAAAAAAAAAACACTTAAGTATCATAAAGCTAAACAAAATTTTCAAATTTCTATATATTATTATAAAGGAAAGGATTACCATTAAGTTACACACAATAGAGCTGTCTTTATTTTAAATATTTCTGAGTAATTTTAGAGATCTAAGTATTTATCGTGGGTGGTAACAGTAATTTGAATTACATTATAACATGTATTGCTAATGGTTACTCTGTTCAGATGATCAATTCATTGGATGTGTTTGTTTTTTAATTACTTTTAAAAGTAATAGTAATGTGCACAATAAATTAACAATTAGTCTGTCACAATATTTTAAAAAATTTTCAAATATATTTTTATTATTTTTATATATTTAAATTTAAATGTTTATTTGGTTGTTTGTTTGTTACTTAAAAACTCCACACTAATCTTCTAAATACAGCCATTTTTTTCAGTGAACTGATATATTGATAATCTTCTAAATTTCTAGAAAGTATTACTTTTAGATGACTAAAGGTTCTCTAGAAATCATCTGTAGTACTAACTTACAAATTCTTTATCTGCTTGTGGTAGGAATAAATTACAATTTTTTAAAAATATTTAACTACCATAAAACAAAAATAACATAGCCTATGTAGTTCTCCAAAAAAAAAGGAAATCATGCAAGATTCATCATAATTGGTATAATATTTGTTGAGTTATAAAGTAACAATGAAACAAATAAACTTTCAAATATTAGTATTCATAAATAAATAATTCATTTATTATGCTAAATTTTGGAATAATTAATGAGCACATGTCACTCATTTTTAAATAACAGAGATGGTTTATTTATTAATGAATAAATACATTTTTTATTTATACAATTAATGCATATATTTTTCAGTAAAAACAACAGATTAGAAAGTTTAAAATATTTTCTGGTTCATTTATAAAATGTGGAAATATTTGTTCATCAGATTATTTGAATAAATTTGAGTGCAAAATGATTTCATTTTTGTTATTTTACTTACACTCTATCATATTTATATTTATTAAAATATTTATTTGAACAATTGAGACAATTATTTATACACAACTAAATATTTACAGAATCATGAAGGATGATTTAGGAAGATCTGTGAAAAGGTGATGCTGGTCACTAGACATGCTTTAATATTTCAAGATACAATCAAGGAGGACACTTTCTCCAGCATAAGGATGTCCATTTTTCTAACCTTTTCACTTTGGCTGACTCGATGCAAGTTCATCTTTGGCCATGTTCATCCTAGTGCCTACAAAACCTTCATCGATATTCTGAAACATATTCATGACAGAGATTGACTGCTAGCTCTGGCTGGCTTTATCATGAAACTTGGGCCAGAGTAACACTTGTGGGCGGATAAGTGTCCATCACGCTAGTGGTGTCTAGGGTCTACTGCAAGGTACTTACTTATTAAGCTCAGTTTCAATGATTAAGAACAATCTATTGCAAGTAATATAAATTGGAGCGAGTATAATTTTATAGTTATCAGTTCATATCATTAGTTTGTAAAAAAAAAGTCTAATCATTATTGTTATCATCTTATAGTTAGTTATTCAACTAAACTGTTTTTATTATTTATTCTATTATATTATGTCTGTCTGTATTATTAATGAAATAATATGTTAATAGTAAAAATATCTAACTATTGTGATTAATACTAGCTAAAAGACAAAACACAGACACCTTCCCAATTGATCTGTTTATTAAAACCCATTTTCTCTTTTTTTTAAAAAAAACAACAACACTACAAACATTTCTTAAACCCAATCATTAACTTTTCTCTTCCAACCCTTTAATAATTATAATAAATATAGATGACATTAATAAACAAAATGAATTAAGAAAACGTCTACTGTAGTTAATAGTACCTAGAATAATTTAAACTAATAAAAATAAGCTGCAGTGTTCTATTAATTTAATAATGACAAATTTAGACCATGTGGTTAAATTATATAAAAAGAGATGGAAATGGAAATGTTCTCATTGGTTAATAGTTCTCATTTTATATTGCTTAAAAAAATCTGAACTCCCTCGAAATCCGTATTGGACTTATCTACTCCCTTATATCCCACATGTTATCAGTCAGCTGTTAAAGGGGCAGCAACCATTAACAGAAACAGGAAGTACAGCATCAAGTTATAAAGAATTTAATGATTTATTTGTCCAGCTATTAGTGTTACTCCCCTCTTCTTGAATTTCTTCAATTATCGTCTAGTCTCAGTTAGTATCTAGGACACAAAATATATTTTCAACTATTTTTAGGATAAGTAATGTTTGAGTTCAATCAATATTAAACTTATTTGTTCTTTGATGTTTAAAATAGGTAAAAATGGCATTTAGTTTTTCTAATCTAACATGTTTTATTTCAGTTAGTTTGCCGAAATAATTTATGATTATTTTCGTTTTAAGAGCATTGAAAGTAAACTTTTTAAATGCCTCCTATATTAATAATAAAAGGTTTTTTAAAAAAAATATTCAAACAAAAAAACTAAATTGTTAAAACTTTAAAAGGAATATTTGACGAGCAGAAACGTATATATATATAATCATCACTTTTTAAAATTTAGTAAAAACTTTTTATCAGATCTTAATTGATTCAATAAGGTAAAGAAGGGGGGGGGGGGGAGTGAGTGTGCAAAAATATTTCGAGGTCCAGAAAAAAAATTGGGGATTTTAAAATGATTTTTAATATAACAACTTGCGATTTCTCCTCTCCTCCCTTCTTGTTTTTTTTTTTTTGAAAAAAAAAACTTATTTGCAATATTCGTTTTCTTATTATACAAAAACTTATTAATGACAAAATAAACTGCATTTTAATTTAAAAGGATTTAAAACAATTATTAAAATAATTGTTTTGTTCCATTATTTTATGAAATCTAAGTATTATGGATCAGAAGTTAACAAAAAAAAAAAACAATTTCACAATCCGCAGGCCCACAGTATATATATGCGATTGTTTTAGCATTATCGGATTACATACTTATATACAGGAATTGACAACCTTGGCACTAATAAAAGGCTTTGAACGTTCCATCATCAGATTTTCGATGAAATGGAAGGCTGAAGAGTTGTGAGTTGGAATAGTTTGAAGCCTGTCCATTAAAGTATGAGGATTGGCTATCTTAATATAAAGCTGAGCACTGATTATATATATATGAGGATAGTAATCTAGACCAACTGATGATTGCTGGTTAAGCATGAAATACGTATATTGGTGATTATTTATCTTTTCAACATGTGTGTGATCAGGTGGGTCAGCAATATGACATGGCACTGAGAGTAGTGGGCCATGTGAAAGTCTGAATTCGAATCCCGCATATATTACATATATAAGTGCAGGTTTAAGCCTGTACAATGTATTAATTTATATACAGGAATTGTATATATTTGAAAATAAAAGTTTTTTAATGGATGTATTTTTATAGCTTTATACACAGATCTGATATTTGGACATTTAACAGAAAAATCAACAAAATTTTTATACCCCACAATGAAATATGGAGAAATAAATGTTGAGAGTGATAAGAAATGATCAAATGCAAAATATAAAAAAAATAGGTATTGAAAAATTGAGATAGCTGAATGTATTGCTAGAAGAGATGATAATAGATAGACAGTTAAAATCTTAAATTGTATCCTATAATCTAGCAAAAGATCTAGAAAGAAACCATATGTGAGATGGATAGATAATAACATTTGCTGTAGTGATGTGGAGTAAAGAGACATTACGAATCAGAGAATTTAAATAATATAATTGGAGAAATCTTCATCCAGCAATACATTAATAAGGGCTGAAAATAGCGTTTTAGTATTTATAATTACAATATGTTACAATATTTTCTGAACATAAAAAAAAAAAAAAACAATATTTACACTTCTTAATATAAAAGTAGACATTTAGAAAAGTGAGCAAAACATATATCACTTGTCAATTGATAATGCGAAGTAATTAAACTACAATGAGAATTTGACCATGTAAAAGTAAATGTTATTATTAAAAACATCATTAAGACTTGAATAAAAAAAATATAATACTTTTAAAAATCCAATAATGCTTGTCTATATGCAAGAAATTATTAAAATTAGCTGATTTTACTGCAAAAAAAAAAGTTAAGATGCAAACTGTTTTTATTTTAAAAATTTCAAAAATAAAAAATGTTTTCCATTTTAAAAGAGTTTATTTATTCTGTGTCCTTTACATGTATGTTCAGAGTGGTAATGCTTCTCAAACTTTGTTATATATGGCTACACGATAAATTCATAATTACGCGTTTTTAATTCTAAATACTTCAGGGATATTTTTTATTTTTGTTTCATTTTATTACAATATTAATCAAAATAGAGGGTTGCAACAATTATTCACTCTTCTACAAAGTATTAAAAGTGCATAAAAACTAATAACTGTCTTATGAAAATGGTGTAATAGAAAAAAATATTGAACTGTTAATATGGGTATAGAATTATAATTTAATGTTGCTCATAAAATGTATATATAATGGGAGAGGTAATCTGAGGTTTTCTGCCAGTGAATAATCATAATATATTGAGCTTGATATAAGAAATACATTAATAAAAATAAAAATATATATCTTGAAAAGAATGTTTTATGTTTTGTTTTCAATTTTCTACTCAAAAGAAAAGCTTTCACTTTTTTAATAAATTTTTTAAAATTATCAGAGGTAATAAAAGGGATTAAATTTGTCCCAAAAAAAATAAATTAGATTTTTTTTTTTTTTTACTTTTTATAATAAATTAATAATTTGATAAGATTTATTTTAAAAAAGTCAATGTCTATACATAATTAATATTAACTCTAATTTTTTTAAAGTGTAATCATTATATACTGACACACAGTTTGAAAATAATACATGTGAAATGTTTTGAAATGTAATATCTGAATTATATATAAAACTTATAATTAAATTATACTTTAAATGTATTGCATTTCAGTGAATAATTATTAAATGGATTGTTACCTAGAAGTTTTAATCCTTATATTCTATCATTTTTAGATATCTATTATTCACTTTTTTTCATTCTTAAAAAAATAATGCTGTTGAGAATTCACATATAATTAAAATAATGTTAAAAAGTAATATTTAACAATTTATTTATTGATAAATGTTTGAATTGCTTTTAAAAAATTAGTTTAGTATAAAAAATACATCTGAATCCATTACCTTCATATATTTAGTTAAACTTTATTAATGTTATTGATTGATAAAAAATCATAATATTTTTTTTCAAAATCTGCTCTATTTTTAAAATAATCACTTCATAGAAGATCTTTTTAATTGTTATTTTTAGAATAAACAATTTAGTTTTACATTTTGTACAGAGTTTGGAAGAAATAATAATACTTTTTAATGATGTGATTTTTTTTTTGAATGATATGAATAAAGCCAAAATACCATAGAAAACTGTAATTAGATAAATTGGTGAAGTTTATCAGGAAAAAAAACAGAAAAGAAGTTTACTGCAGAAGAAATTTGAAGACAATATTGCAATATGCCAAATAAACATACTAAGGGACTAATTGTATTTATATATTGGATTATTTCCATCATTTAATATAAATATTGAATGTCTTTAGAAAAATTTAACTTTATTTAAATATTCCAAATACATTCATCAGTTAGTAATTGCACACAGGTTTAATGCTTATATTAGATGATTGAAATAGTCCAATATATGACTAAAATATCATTATTACAAACCTTCAGGAAAATACTAAAGGACTAATATGTGATATATACATTTCTTTAATTATTTTTATTTTTATTTAAAAATAGAAATAAAATAAACTAACTCCTTCTTTTTAAAAGTTGTTTTTTATATGACTTGATATATTAAATTATTTCATTTTTATTCCAAAACTCATTTTTTATTGTTTGTTTTTTCATTTTTTTTTCATAGACAGGATGGCCAGATGTGTTTATGAGTAGTTTCTACTGTTGAGTTATAATATTAATACTCATTTATTTATAAATTAAAGGCAATATTAATACTGTATTATTGAAAAAAAATTGAAAGTCTTAATTGTAACCTAAATAAATTTTTGTTTTATTCTTGGAAAAGCACCAAAATGCATTGATGTTGTTTTTAGTAATTTCAATGTTTGTTCTGAATATACAGAATTAGTACTGCCATTAATTTCAAGGACCAAATAATCAGAGTTAATTACTCTTACATTGTTACTATGTGTTTGGCATATACTATTGCTCAGAAGTTTATAGTGCTATAACTTTCTATTCATTAACAAGTTAATTATCTAAAATAGATCTATTATGCTGAATAAAAATCTCCTTTACATATGTGTGGTGGTTATGTTTAGTATTTTAATTTGTGTGTTCTCAGAATTAAAATTTAAAAAATAACTAAAATATTAAGATCTTCATGATATTTAAAAAATTATAATAAAACATCCAAAATGTTTGAAAATTGATTTGAATTTAACATATAATATTTTGATTTAGATATTAGAAATAAAGAAGTCATTATATAAGTATACAAATACTTTACTGCTAATTGATATTTTTTAATTGATCGTAAATATATTATTTTCAAAAATATATGTGTAGGTATGTGCCAGTTTGTGGGAGTATTTTAATATATATTGAGAGTAATTATTTTTTGTTATGTTAGCTACAGGATAATCTTGTTGTTAAATAAGAATTTAGTTAAACTTCTTAAAATATTTATCACATGAAATGACCACTTGTCAAAATTTGTGACATTTTAATAATACAAATATTTAATTTTCACTAGTTACAATTTAACACGCAAATTTATTTATTAAGTGCATATGACATATGTAATTAAAGAGAAAGATTTTCACCTTTTTACATATGCCCCTTAATAATTTATATAATAACTCAACAATGTTATGTTAAATACTTAGAAAACTCTTAAACCCAAACACAAGATACAAAATTCTTAATAATAAAGGCCAATGTGAAGCATCTTAGTTTGAGAGTATGAAGTTGTTAGTCTGTTCACTATACATCCATTATTTTCCTTCATACATTAACATATGTAAAATCTTTCAATTTACTATGAGTCAATATTAAGAATTAACAAACCATGTAATGTTCAAATTTATTTATTAAGCACATAGAACATATATAATTAAAGAGACAGAATTTCATCTTTTCACATATGTGCCTTAATAATTTATATAGTAGCTCAATAATGTCGATCTTGAGTACAGAGGAATCTCAAATCCAAACATAAGATAGAGACTTTATAAAAGATAAGAGTGGCCATCTTATGTTTAACCTAAAGTCTTAATTATATAGGCCAATCTGAAACATCTTTATTTGAGTGCTTGAAAATGTTATTCTGTTCACTTTTACATCCAATTTTTTTTTTAAAAAACAGGAAAAATATTTTTTTTGTATAGTTCATTATACACATTAGGTCGAGTTTGAATTTAGGGTAATTTTGATTATATAAATATTTTTAAAAATACAAAAAAAAAGGATCAGGATGTGGGATATAAAAAAAATATTTTATTTTTTCAAAAAATATAAAAATAAAAAAAGGATTGGTAAGACCTTTATTTCTGAAGAAACTAAAATTTGTTTTTCAATTAATGTGTAAATAAAATATTTTGTTTTTAAAAAGCAAAAACATAAAAAAGTAAGAGTTTTATCTTTGAAAAAATTAAAAATATTTTTCAATTAGTGTATACATAGATAATTTTTTTAAAATATGATAATCTTTTTTGTTAAAAAAAATCAGGTGGTTAAGGTATAATGCAGTAATTTTTTGTGGTAGTCATGTGATTGGATGAAAGACTGATATCAGGTCTGTTTAAAAAAATAAAAGAGTATGTAGGCAGTAAAATTCAGTAGAGTTTTCAATTGTGATTGACTTCAATAATAAAAAGTTCAGCTTGGAAATATGATGCTAGATGGATCTGACTTAATTAAAAAAAGAAGTGATGTTTGCAAAGCAGTATAATAATGTGGAATTTACTAAAAATCACATGCTAAGCTCTCGATAAAAACTAATCATTACTGACTCAACTATGTAACCAATTTTACTAAAAAGAATGTAAATAAGCATTTATTTTTATATAGCGCTATGTTTACAATTGTATTACATTCAAATATCAGCCTTTCAAGCTAATTGTGCATGCGCTTTTTGTGAGTGTTAATAATAAATTAATACTTTCCCTTCCAATACAAGATGCAGTATTTATGCAGGAATAAAATGAATCCACTTATTCCTACAACTCAAATGCTTATATATGAGCAAATCTGAAGTACTGGCAAGGAAAGCATGAGGATAGACCACTCACTTTAAATTACTATTTACGATGTCTGAATGAATGACGTTGGTGAAATTTTCTAGAATTTACTAAACGTCACTAATTGAAACTTAATCATATGTAAATAAGCATTTATTTTTATATAGCGCTATGTTTACAATTGTATTACATTCAAATATCAGCCTTTCAATCTAATTGTGCATGCACTTTTTGTGAGTGTTAATAATAAATTAATACTTTCCCTTCCAATACAAGATACAGTATTTATGCAGGAATAAAATGAATCCACTTATTCCTACAACTCAAATGCTTATATATGAGCAAATCTGAAGTACTGGCAAGGAAAGCATGAGGATAGACCACTCACTTTAAATTACTATTTACGATGTCTGAATGAATGACGTTGGTGAAATTTTCTAGAATTTACTAAATGTCACTAATTGAAACTTAATCATATGTAAATAAGCATTTATTTTTATATAGCGCTATGTTTACAATTGTATTACATTCAAATATCAGCCTTTCAAGCTAATTGTGCATGCGCTTTTTGTGAGTGTTAATAATAAATGAATACTTTCCCTTCCAATACAAGATATAGTATTTATGCAGGAATAAAATGAATCCACTTATTTCTACAACTCAAATGCTTATATATGAGCAAATCTGAAGTACTGGCAAGGAAAGCATGAGACCACTCACTTTAAATTACTATTTACAATGTCTGAATTTAATATTAACACTCGCAAAAAGCGCATGCACAATTAGCTTGAAAGGCTGATATTTGAATGTAAAAAGAATGTAGAAAAAAGAAAGTACCTCTGGGAGAAACATTCAAACAAGTCTTATGTATTGTTACACCTAAAATCGTGGGTGCCTCAATGTAGGTTATTCTAAAATAAAAATAATTGTTAAATTGGAATCTTGGAGCTATAAATGAGGAAAGCTATAAGGATGAAACTAATTATTGAAAACTATAATAACCAAATAAACAAGAGATTAATTAAACTAATTCTGAGAATATTTACAAAAAAAAATCAACTAAACTATTATAAAAGAAGGATTAAAGGAAAAAGAAAAAAAATCAAGTGAAAAAAAATATTTTAGTGCACTCATATACATTAATAAATATTACCTTATAAAGAAATAAATGATTGAAAATACTAAATAATTTTTTAATAGTTTTGTTGAAAGTGTTTTTTTTTTACTAAGTTAAAATTGTATAGGAACATACTCATTGCCAAAAAAATGGAAGTTTAAAGCTAAAATTATTTTTTTATGGAAAATGTTTTAAAGTTTGATTATTGTAAAAAAATAATTCATTTATATTAAATGTTAATTAATTAAGAAGAATAAGAAGACAATGATATGTATATGCATTATATAAGATTGTATGTATATTTCATGGATAGACTTGATCAATGTATGAATTAATTTTGTGCTTGTCACATTTTGATTTTCTAAAAAAAATTTTTTGTTTATTAATAAATTGTATTAAATAATTTCTGAAATTACCTTTTTCTGATATCTTTATATTTTTAGGTATATTTTCTATGAATTACCAAGGTGTGTAACTGTCTTTATCAAAGTTGTACTTTAAGAGATTTGCAATTTATCCCAGTGAAATTATTTAATAACATAATGAATTAAGCATTATATTTATCTTATTCACAGTCCCTAGAGTACTTGTAATCTCAAAGAATTAAATCAAACCTAATGATGTTTGCAATATATATGGGTGAGTGTAAGTGTATAAACATCAAGACATTTCTTCTACAGAATTATTTGAATGGCACAAAGATAAAGATTAAAGTTTATTCATTTTACTCTATAGATTTATGATTACTATGTTATTGATGGTTAATAACCCAAAAATACTAGATAGACTAAAGCATTGATTTTGATCAGCATTAATGCATTCATATAAAAAATTAATTGCTTTTATCATGATATACCATGAGTTTAGAACTTGTTTGGGGATGTTTAGCCTAAGATCATAATGTATTCTTTTAAGTCCAGTAACAAAGAAAAAACTGTTGATTCTTAGAAATAGTTAATAAACATAACATGACCACTATTTCTAATGCTTGCTCTTAACTGTTATTAAAACAGGCAAAACTCTTTATATGTATTGCCACTCAGTGCAAGCCAGAGTAATCAATGAATTCCAGAAGGTTTGTACATAAAATCCCCATCTAATGCCTATTCATCCAATATTCCCAGACTAGTTTCTGGCTTGTGGCCTTCATCAGTGAGGACCTTTGGATCTGAGAGCAATGCATCTAGATCTTAGGATCTATTTCAACCCTCTAGCAGTCACCTTTTATCTTTACTGAACTACAAAACTATGAGACTTAAATTGAAAACACTATAATATTTCCAATCCAAGCTCATCAAGTTATATCATCATATAGGTCTAAAATCAGTTCAGTACCTATCCATTTTGGTGCCTTGGGTTCTTTAATATATGACTATATAAGCTGATGATCTTGGATTAAAAATATTATAGTGTTTTTAATTTAAGTATCACAGTTTTGTAGTTAAATAGAGATAAAAAGTGGCTGCTGGAGGGTTGCACTAGATCCTAAGATCTAGGTGCAGTGCTCTCATATCCAAAGATCCTTGCTGATGAAGGCCACCATCCAGAAACTAGTCTAGGGATATTGCATGAGTAGGTACTAGATGGGGATTTTATGCACAATCCTTCTGGCATCCATTGATTACTCTGTCTTGCACTGAGTGGCAATATCTATAAAGAGTTTTGCCTGTTTTAATAATAGTTATAATAGTTGGTGGTTCCATATTATCATGTATATGTTGACTTATTTTCCAGTGCTTATTTTTTCCTCTTTTTTTGTCAGTCAAACCAGAGATGCTTTATATCATCATGTTTTCCATCACTCCTGAATACACTCTCATTTTGTATCACTACAATATATGAATATATATAAATAATATGAGGATTGCCAACATTTCAGTTGCTTAGGAATTCTAAATACTCTTATACTAATTCAGAGTATTATATGTAGTTGAAAATTTATACATCCTTATTGATAATTTTAATTTCTTTAAAATATTATGACTATTAAATTATGATCACATGCTTATTCTTTTATTCTAGTGATACAGCAGCATATAAAATTTCTGTCATATTTTTACTGTTTTCATTTTGTGCTGAAATGAAACTTTTAGGACAAAATTGCAAATTTTTATTTTTGCATAACATACACACTTTTGAATTTCATACAGCTTAATGATAAATAAATAATACAAAAAACTCTGTCAGATAATGAAAATTATTCTTCATGTATATATCGTGATAAAGAGATCAGCCAAAAATTCAAAAAATATTAATCACAACGAACAATGTCACCATGAATCTGGTATACTGTACCGAAAGCGCTTAACAAATTGTTCGTTGTGATTAATATTTTTTGAATTTTTGTCTGTTCTGTTTATCACGATTTATACGTGAAGAATAAATAATACAGCTTAATGATAAAATTAAGTCTTGATATATTGTTATTGTTTTCATTTTTTTTGTTTTTATTTATGTTGTAATTTAACTTTTAGTTATGTACATTTGATGATCAATATATATTAAAAGTCTTCACAACGCATATAAATAAGCACATTTTGATTTGGTTTATAACAATTCATCTTTTTCATTGAGCAAATTTGTATATATTTTGTGATGTCACATTAGCTGATCTAAAAATTCTCAGTAAGTAGAAGAATTCATATTCATGTAGTTTAATTAATGGTGGACTACTTTATATAAAAAATATATATGTTAACATCTTCAATTCAATATTTATTATAACAAACAAACCATAGCCGATAAGTATTCTTTTACAATTTTAAATTTATGTAAGTACCATGGCATAAAGTAATTATTGAATTATATTTGTGATAATAAAAATATTAATGATTTAAGATTTGCAATGGAATTGATTAAGTTAATATTTGACCACAAACTTGTTTCCTGTGAATGTAAATTATATATATATGTTTAAGAATAAGACAAAATATGAATGTAATTTTTGTGCAATAAAACATTTTTTTGTATAAATACATGTCACTTATTAATACCAGATTCTTTAGCTATTTGACTTATAATAATCCAAAAATAAATATCTAGTCTCCATACTAATACTAAAGAATAAAACTCACAAAATCTCATCACACTGCTTTATGTAAATTTGTATGGTGACAATATATTTATTCTAGGTAATTTGTAAACCAATTATTGGAGAAAAAGATTTACTATTAGTGGTTACCATTTAATTAATTTTAAGTACTAGTTTAATTTTATACATTTAGTATGGAGTAATTAATAAAAATATGAAAAAAAAAGTAAAATATCATTCATAAGCAGTCTATTGCAAAGTATAAACCATCTTCTCCCTTCTTTGTGAAGAAATTGAGGATTAATAGATTGCTTATTTGTAGAATTTCAGTTCACTCATAGTATTTTGTCTTATGGATAGACATCAAAAGGTTACCCATTTCTTTAGTTTATTCTCTTCAGTGTTCAGCTACTCAATTCCACTTATCTTTCATCTTCTTTTATATCATCCACCAAAAACATTTTTTCTCTTTTAGTTTCCAATCATTATTCCCTCCAAAAAATTGTTCATTAAACTATTTTCTCTTTTTAATAAGTGCCCCATCTGATTTAATATAATATCTCTCATTTCCTCAATTAATCTTCTTTTTTTTTATTTATTCTTTTCAAAACTTCTTCATTTGTCATTTTATTTATCCACCTATTTTTTTCAATCCTGCTCCATCACTACATCTCAAAGCTTTTTAATCTCTTTTAATTTTTACCCCTCACTATCCATGTTTCACAACTATGCACAGTTCGTATATAGCATTTAATAAATCTTTTTATTAATTCTCTCTTCAAAGATCTATAAAATATTTTCTTTCTCTAAATAAATATTTTTTTCTTTTTGCCAATGCTATTCTTCTTTAAACTTCACTGTTTCTTTCATTATCACTCAACTAACTACCCAAATATTTAAATCCATTTACTTGTTGAATTGTATTATCATGAATTTCAACTTGTTAGTCTTTTTGTATTCCTCTCTATTCATAAACATTTAATGTTCTCAGTATTAGTCTTTGTTCCACATTCTATACATTCTTCATCCATATTATTCAATATATTCTAAAAACACTTTATGCTCAGCTATAAGAGCCATATTATCTGCAAATCTTTGATATTTTATTATGCCTATATTAATTTATCCATATTCCAAATATTTATCTAAGATGTCATCTAAAGAAATATTAAAAGCAGAAGCAACATATAGCATTCTTGTCTAACTTCTTTCTCTCTATATCAGTGTAATTGTTAATTCTTAGTTAATATACATATTTCAAGTTAATCTCCTCTCTTTCAAAAATATTTATTTATTTTTTAAGATAATCATAGGTTTACTCCAGATTACTCAATCAAATGTTGTTGTTTTTTTCAAATCCACAAAACATTAATAATGTCTTTATCTTTTTCAATATTTCTCTCTGCAATTGTCCTAATGATACCAATATCATCTCTTATACTTTTACCTCTGAAAATCAAACTGTTCTTCTCTAGTATAATATTCTTTCTTTCCATAACTTCCAAGTTAAAATTCTCAATAATATTTTTGAAGCATAAGATAACAAACTTATTATCCTGTACTCTTCACATCTGTAACCTTTTTTAAGCAATTGCAATCATTGCTATCCTCAATAAATTTTCAGACTGAACTTCACTATATACTAAAATCCAAGTCCAATTATTTTCTTCAAAGTAATTTATCTCGTTTCTTTCAAAAATTCTATAAGTATTGTTTTAAATCTGATGGCATTGCTAATATTCATTGATGCAATCAACTATATTACTTCATCTATCAATATGTTCATACTTTTATCATCAGCTTCAACATCTTCATTTTCAAGTTCATAATTAATGAATCATTTTTCTTTCTAAATTGTTATCAAATATTTTGTTTCCATTTTTTTAATATATCACTGTTATCAATTAATCTCTTTTTATTCTTATTAGCTATTTCACTTGTTAGCCACTTCATTTTTTCCCATGTGACATTTCTAATTCTATCAAATACCAGATCATATCTTTTTACCTGTTGAAGCACTTATATCTCTCTACATTCTTGCTCCAACAATTTTGTTTGCTAAAACTGTTTTTCTTCTTAGTTTATTATTATTTTTATAATTGCAAAGCCCTTTCTCTGTATTGATAATTTTTTTTTCTATATTTCTATTTTTTTTTCAATCTATTTTCTGTTGTCAAAAGTTGTTAAATTTCTTTAACTGATCAGTTTTTATTTCATTTTTTACTCTTTTTAATATTTGTTCTTTCATCCTATACACATATTCATCAGAATTATTCATATATTTCTCATCTTTATCAATTTGCTTTATTATATTTTTACATATTAAACCAAATATTTTTACATTTTTCTCAATTTACCTAAGTCTTATTTTACATATCTTTTCCCTCTTTTTATTCTTTTTAAACTCAACTTTAATTTATTCATAACCAAATTATAATCTGAGTTTATATCATCACCAGGCAAAGCATGAAAACCATTAATAGCATTATTAAATCTATCCTGAACCAGTATATAGTCTATATGATATTGTTATTTATTACTTGGACTATTCTATGCATGCAGTCTTCTTGAATGTTTTTTAAACCAATTGTTTGAAACCACATACTTATTCTTAATGACAATAATATATTTTAATACAATTTCATGGTCATGGCAGACAAATATATTAAAAATTATATCATTAGTATTTTCAATAGTAAAGATTATTTTTTTAGATATGTAAATATATTTTTGAAAGTCTTTTGAAATAACTAATAAATACTATATTGTGATAAAGTACTTTTAAACAAAAAGTATTTGGTCATTATACACTACTGTCCACTTATTCCAATCCATATTGGCAGAAACTTTTATATTCATGCTATAGACATATACATATCTAATATTATACATGGAATAAAAAACATTACATGATCACAATTTTCACAATGCTATTCTGGAGCAAACACTGATCCTATCCTGTATTGCCATCTATTAAAAACTTGAAGTAATTTATAGATATTTAAACAGGCAAAACTCTCCATACAATATTGCCACTCAGTGCAAGCCAGAGTAATCAATTGATGCAAGAAGGCTAATGCATAAAATCCCCATATAGTGTCTACTCATCCAATATCCCCAGACTAGTTTCTGGCTTGTGGTCTTTGTCAGTGAGGAGCCTTAGATCTGAGAGCACTACACCTAGATCTTAGGATCTAATGCAACCCTCCAGCAGTTATATTTTATATCTACTTAACTACAAAACTATGAGTCTTAAATTGAAAACAATAATATTTTCAATCCAAGCTCATTAGCTTATATAGTCATATAGGTCTGAACTAAGTTCGATATGTATACATTTTGGTGTCTTTGGTTCTTTAATAATCATAGCCACCACTATTCTAATATCTAGGCGCAGTGCTCTCATATCCAAGGCTCCTCACTGAAGAAGGCCATAAGCCAGAAACTAGTCTGGGGACATTCGATGAGTAGGCACTAGATGGGGATTTTATGCACTAGCCTTCTGGCATCCCTTGATTACTCTGGCTTACACTGAGTGGCAATACTGTATGGAGATTTTTGCTTGTTTTAATAACAGTTATAAGCAAGCATAAGAAATGATGATCATGTGATGTTTATTGGCTTAAATCCAATCCTGCCTAATAGAATAGTGGTGGCTATGGTTATTAAAGAACCAAAGACACCAAAATGTATAGATACTGAACTGAGTTCAAACTTATATGACTATATAAGCTCATGGGCTTTGATTAAAAATATTGTGTTTTCAATTTAAGACTCATTGTTTTGTAGTTAAGTAGACCTAAAAGGTGGCTACTGGAGGGTTGCATTAGATGCTAAGATCTAAGTTCAGTGCTCTCAAATCCAAGGCTCCTCACTGACGAAGGCCACAAGCCAGAAACTAGTCTGGGGATATTGGATAAGTAGGCATTAAATGGGGATTTTATGTACTAACCTTCTGTCATCCATTGATTACTCTGGCTTGCACTGAGTGGCAATACTATATGGAGAGTTTTTCCTGTTTTAATAACAGTTATAAGCAAGCAGAAGAAATGGTGACCATGTAATTTATAGATATTGGATGGGAGTGTTATGTTGTGCTGTCTGTGTTTCCACACTAGTCTTTGCTTTATCCCCATTTATCAGAAATCAAATGATAGGTAAATCAAATTCAAAAGTTCCAAATCCAAGATCCTCACTGATGATAGCTATGAATCAGAAATTAGACTGATTGTAGAGAGCATTTCAAAATGGATTTAATTCCCACTACCATCAAATAGTTATTGATTACTTAAGCTAACTATAGAAGTCAACACCAAAGTAGAATAAAAAGAGTTGATCATGAAAATACCTTTTATCAGCTCATATAATAGGGAAGTGATGAGAAATCAGTACTCACCAGGATATCCAACTTACTGAGAGTTATAGTTTTAGATTTTCTAAAAATAGTTAGATATAATGTGAATGCTGAATTCTCTATATATCACCTATTTGAGAGAAAGAACTTACACCAATTTAAAACTTAAAAAAAAAAAAAACAGTCTTATTTTAGCCACAGAAAATACGAAATTCTTCCTATCTACTATAAATCCATATGTATGTTAAATAAACAAGATTTTTTTTTTGACGCCAAAATTATTAGTCCGTCGTCTAAATGATATACAGTATAGATTTTGTTAATAATTTTTATCATTTAAATCCATTTTTTGTATCATGTTTGTTTGTAGTTTAAAAAATAATAATGAGGACATCATTTTATTTAAACTAAAGCTGTAAAATAAACACTAACGCTAGAATAAAGAAACTGTTTTCAGCGTATAAATAATATGAATAGAGTGAATATATTAAGTAGGTCGTCTGACTTCTTTATGTCATTCACATTTTGATTTATATCTACTTTTGGAATATGAATAATAAACTTATAGGAATAGAAAAAAAATAGATTTTTAATAGATGAATTTAAAAAAAAAAATGTCATGGACTGCTTAAGTAAACAAAAATTACTAGTCTAGGTATGCAGGTGTGTTTCAAAGTTTGTGAGGACTGCTTATGTAGTTCGGAATATGCTATGAATCTAAATAAAATAAACTTGTTTTGAAAAGTATTTTAATTGTGTAAATTCTATACAATAATATGCATATTGATAGTATTTGTGTTAGTTTGGGCATAACCTGTAGTTTGTTTAGGCTAGTAGCTGGCGTAAATAACAGCTGCCGTTTTTGTGAAAATTTCAAATTTAAAACGACCTTTAAACTTTGCTCTTTAACGTGTGATCTAAGCATTCTTCCTCCCCTCTAAATTTGTGAATAAATATATTTAAGAATCATGAAACTTTCCATTTTTTACTAAAATTAGTTAATCATTCATTTTCAAATTACATTTAAACTCATTTATAAAGAAAGGAAATAGTCTTAATCCATACTTTATAGCTTACTTATGAAAATTAATTTATGAAAATTTATTATTTATCATCTTTTTTTCTATAGTAATTTGCTATGGATTAAACGCCAAAGAGAACTGTAATATTATTTCCACACTGTTAAGCGAGCGAGGTGAGAAAAGCGAAAAACTATTAAATAAAAAAGGGTTACAAAATATTTCCACAGCTCGTTTAAGCTAGTTCAAAAATGCACACAGGATGGCTAATACTAAATAATGAACTTTATAACTTGATAGATTTAATTACTCATACAAATAAGTGTGTGCGTGCATTCCAACCTGATACTAGAATTTTTATATATCTTTTGAAACAAACACATAAATTATTTATATAGTTGAAAATGTTATTCCTTAACAATAGTCACATGAAAGCAACAAAAATATTAATATTTAAATTTGGATGCACACATCTAAAAAGTGATCAAATATTTTTGCGCTTTTACCATTTTTTTACGTTATAAAAATCCATTATTTCTGAAAGTGGAAATATTAATATTATAAAAAATGAAACACAAAGAAAAAGAAACATTATTTTAAACAAAGAAGGATTAAATATATGAAAAAAGAGAATGCAATGTATGTTGTTCCATATAAAAACAATAAAAGAGGGTAAAAAAAAATTTTCATAAAAAATTAGTCTTTTTTTTTTATGTGAGGCGGAGAGGTATATAAGAAGCTGAGCATTGATTGTATATATGTGCGGAGATGATAATCTGGACCAATTGACGAGTGCTGGTTTAGCACGAAATACTTATATTATTGATTATTTATATTTTCGACATGAGTATGATCAAATGTGTCAGCAGTATGAGATAGTGTGGATAATTGAGGGTCGTATTAAAGTCTGAGTTCAAACCTCCTATATATTACATATTAGGGTGCATGTATGGAAAAGACTGTACTGTAGGGGAAAAAAATTATATATTAAAATAAGTTTAGAAAAAGCAGTCTACAGCTATATGGTAATATAAAAAATGAAGAGATTAAACAAAAATCAAATTGTTTTATTTTGAATGGTGTTTAGTAAAGTGTTCCCATTTCATGTCTAACTGCTATCTTCAATAATATAATTAGACAATTTATTATTAATTTTATTCAATATTTTTATTTCACAATTATTATAGCTAGTTATATATACATTTTTGGTTAAAAGAGTGGGCAATTTTAAGAAATAAAGAAGAGGAATGTAAAAAAAGATTTAATTCATCTTTATTTATTTAGAATCTTCTTGAATAACTGAAATACATAGGCTTATTATATACCTGTGTCTATATATATATAATATATAGGGTATATGAGCACAGACTTTCACATGACCCACCACTCTCCACACTATCTCATAACACTGATACACTTGAACACATATATGTTGAAAAGATAAATAATCACCAAATATATGTATTTGATGCTAAACCAGCAATTGAAAATCTGATGATGGAATGCTCAAACGCCATCCTGAGTCTGAGATTCTTGTCACACCCATGTTGACCTAAGGTGAATCTGATCCCTCATATACATATATGTATACATATATGTGTTCAAGTGTATCAGTGTTATGAGATAGTGTGGAGAGTGGTGGGGCATGTGAAAGTATGTGCTCATATACTCTATATAATCTTATTGGATGTATATTAGTAATCAATTTTACAGAAGGAAGAATGTCTACTTACTTTTTAATCATAGATCAGTAATATAAAACGGAAGATTAAAAAAAACTAATTATTTATTATTAATTAAATTCTTATCTACTAATACAAATTGTTTTAAAATAAATTATTTATTTATTTATAAATCCAATAATAATTCTATTACTATTGGAACAATAATTTTAATGTAATTATCTAAGTAATAAGAATGTTAAACTTAAGAAAGATTTCTAACCAAATCTTAGCCATGAAATGCAAAAATAATTGAAACATTGATTCTTGATTTCTTGAACAATTGACTATATTGTCAATGAATAAATAAATATAAAAATAAATATTTTTAAAGCATAATTTTTTCCTGATATTATTCATTAGAATTCTATAATGACTATAGTTATAACTAGTTCTTAAACCTCTTATGAACTCTTGGCCAACAAATAATTGATTATTTTTATTATTATAATTACAAAAAATTTTAAATATTTTTATTTATTTATAATAAGTGACATATTTAAAGCTTTAAAAATTTGCTTACAAATCTGATGTAAGAATGGAATGCTTAAAATTATATATCAGACAAAAAAAAAACACAATATATAGAAGTCAATATAAAATTTGTGTAATTTTAGAACTGTTTGAAAATTGTCAAAAGCACTTGTTAAATTACAAAAAATAAAATTAACTGTCTGAAGATTAGCTCTATAAAAATAAAATGCATAACAATAAAGATATCAATGAATCATGTTCAATCACAGTCTTATAGACTTTAATAAATAAATCAAATTATTTTTGAAAATGATTGTGTACAAAAAATTATGAATAATATATAAATAAATTTTTCAAAATAAAAATTTATTATCAAATTTATTTAAAATTAAAATAATAAAAAGGATGAAATTCAATCAGTAGGGATATTTTTATCTTAAAACAAAATTTATTATGGAATAAATAAATAATTTCTCATTATAATGAACACTTCTAGTTTTAAAGATTAAAAAAAAATTAAATATTTGAAAATGAATAAATAAAATAAGCCAAAACCACACTTTTAACATAATGAAAAATATTGTTTATGTTACCTCAGATATATGGAATTTATTATATAAATATCAGACTCCTAATAAAATCAAACCTTGATTTAAACTTGGTCTACAAAAGTTGATTTATTTAATAATAGGATCTAAGCATAAGTGAACTACTTATGCTTTTCAAACATTTATTGATAGGAGAGTGTGTGTCAATTTAATATCAATTTAATAGCACATGCATTGAAAAGTAATTTACATAGTGCATATATATGTGTGTTAAAAAATCACTTTTAAAAGAAGTTATATACAAGTAAGGAGTCTCAATCAGAACATGAAAAGTGCATTAATTTAGAATTAAAATGTATTTTATGGATTCACTTCCAATCATATCATTCATGATTCAACAGATGAAATGAAATCTTGATAATAATTTGTTTTTCATAATCATTAGCTTTTCCATTATCGGTTCTATTAATTTCTGTATGTTTTTTCAAAAATAGAATGGTAATTCTGCCACATTAGACTACTCTTCTATTATTATCATAATTTATATTACTGTAAGCTCTTTTTGATAATGTTAAATCTACAATCCTTATTTTATTGATGTATTAATTTAACAAAATCTGAAGACAACAGTATCTTCTGGACAGTTGGAAATCTTGAAAGATCTTCAGTTTGTTGTTAATGAAAGAAAGGTTTGTTTTCAAGGCAATGACACTTTTGACCCTTTGTAATCTGATTTTCCTATAATTTCTTCAAGAAAATTTTTAGAATAAAAAATACAATCTTTTTCTAGTTTGTTAAATATTTCTGATTATTTTTACATATTTGTTTAATAATTATTTAAAACAAAAAGAATATACATATACATTGATTTTATTTGTACGTTTTATTTTAAAAATAGAAGATAATATATTTTACCCTAATGTTAACAAATAACACTATAGTGTTGAGAAAGTAACCTTTTGTGGTGACACTGATCATGTAATGTCAAAATCATCATTGTGTTATTTTAAAAAGTAAAAACCATTTTTAAGATTTTAAAGCAGAATTTGAGAGATTTATCAGAAAATATTATTCATTTGCATTTTAGAAATAAATTCTTTAAAAAAAATGTTGATTTTATGAAGAGTATTTCTTTCACATCAGTGAATTTTGTTCTTATTTATAATTCAATTTTCAAATTAAGAAAATCCAATTTATTGTGTTTTAAAATAAAATATTTTATACAGAAATGAAAGTTTGAGCACTGACAAATACTTCCACTAGGTGTTACAATATAAACCCATTTTTTTTTTTAAAAAAAAATTCATAATACACCTGGGTCTCATTTTATGTGGTAGATAGGTTCCTCAGAAAACATGCACAATATAATCAAACAAAAATAAACTTATCTTGAAAAATGGGGGATAGGTTCTGTAATTTTCAGAAATTGGCATAAAAGCAAAGCAACAAGAAAAAATATGTTAGAATTTGCATTAAAAAATAATGAAATAAAGTATGACTAATAAAAAAATTCAAATATTTGAAAAAAATTAATACAAGACAAACTTTTTTCATTAACTATAGTATTTAATTTTACATTTTTTATACATATTTTAATCATTACTACTATTTGACAATATGCGTTCATTTGTTAACTGGTAAGAAATCATATTTGTGATGTGATGTACAACTAGTGCCAATTTCAGTCTTGTGCTGTGTTAATGGTTTTGTTTCTATATTAAAAAAATGAGATTGCAATCAAAACAAAAAGATTACACATTATCATTATAAATATTATATTGAGTTTACAAAATCAATAAAATCTTCATTATTATTTATTTTAAAAATCTAAAAAAATATTTATTTCTGTTATATCTAACAAAATACGTTTTAAAAGTTTAAAATTTTTGAATATTTATTGTGATATTTTTATACATAAATTTTAATCTATTATTATTATTTACTCATTAGTATATGTAGATTACTTACATAGAAGCTAACATTCTAAATACAGCTTCAGGCCATATTCACATTAGCTGCTAATATAACATTATATTTTTGAAAAAAAAAAGTATTTCAAGTCAAAATAAGTTATTAATAATTTAAATTTCTTAATATCTAATAAATATAGTGAAATATAAAATATATTAAGAAGAAACATGAATCACATAACTTCAAAATCTCATTAAAATAATCTGCATAAAATGAGACCCATGTAATCCAATTTTTAGAAAAGATAAGATAATGAAATAATTGTTTTTTCATAAAAAGTATAAAAAGACATCTAGAAGTTTTGAAAAAGTAGAATTAAAATGGGAGTCAATCAGAATAAATTATGTCAAAACAATAAAATAATCTAACTTAAATTATAATAATGCTATAACTTGTTTTCACTGGGTCTACAATCTTAATAGTTAATAAAATTAAAATTTTCCTAAAAGCATTTAAAATCTCATTTTGAACATCGCATTAGATTAGATAATTTTATACTAGATGAATTCAAATGTTCTTTAAATAAAAATAAGCATGAATGTAAAACATTATGCAAAAAATTACAAAATAATACAAACTTAACAGAATTATGTGAATCAGTTTGCGTATGTGATATTACTAATTGTAACGTTTTTTTTATTGTTTTACATATTGAAAGTGATTTACGAAAAAAAAGTTAAGAAAGTTTTCTTCATTAATATTTTAGATTATTTTATAAATTTATAATTGAACTATATAAACTTACATAAAATTTTGAACATTAGCATTGATCATAGAAAAAATATTTTATTTTATTTATTCTTATGGATTGTAAAAACTGGCAGTGAAAACAGGATTTTGGTATTTTCTGACATATTTAAATTTTACTTCCTATTTAGAGAACTATTTATAGTAATAATATAAATTAATAATTTGCATTTTATTTATTTTAGCAATTTATAATAAATTTAGTTAGTTGATTAGAAATTCATGCATTAAATTTAACTTAGATAAAAACACAAAAAGTAAATTTTCCGTTATACTTCTGACTTTGACAAATTTATGCTGATAAAAAGTTTTAAGTAAAATTTTTTTCTAAAATTAAGCTTGATCTAAAAACGTATCATTCTTAAAGTTACAATGTACTTGCAATCATCATGCTATGAAAATTAAATCAAAAAATTTAATTATCTTAATACCAAAGCAATATCACTCAATTATCTCATCTAATTATAATATAATATTATAAAGAAGAATGGTTATTCTTTAATCTAATCATGATTATTAAATGAGAGTGCAATTCAATCCCCATCCCTAAATCACTTTTTGGTTTTTGCCTTTAAAAATGAGGGTTTGGGATACAAAACTGAAATTAATACAGTTATGATTCTGGAAGCCATCTTTAACTACTTCTCTACTAGCAAACTAATTGATTGAAATTTAAAACTTTATTTCCTGACCATCATACTGTTAGTTTAATAGTAATAAAAAAGAAATTATTCATGGACACCTGATACTTTTTTGCATTATTTCCTATTTTGAATCTCATGTTCTCAATGACAAAGACAAAATAAAAACAAAAAATTGTCCACAGGTGAGGATTAAACTGCACTATCATTTTGGTTCAAATGATTATTTGAGTTTATAGTTAATGAAACTAGAATTAATATGTGTATGATAATGTTGTTGACTTTTCAACATTTCAACATTTACATACTAATTCTAAAACCTAATATTGATATAATTATACAAAATCAAAGCAATATTATTACAAATATAATAGCAATAAAGAAAATAAACAAACAAGGATGAAGGAATAATCCTGAAAAAAGCATTAAATATAATTATTCTTAATTAATATGACCCAAACATAATTTTGTGTCTATCTTGAAATGATAAACAATTATGTAATATGAAGAGCTCAATAAATTTTACAAAGTAAAATCAAATTTTACGATAGTTACTTCACCAAAGTATACTATTGTAGTCTTTAAGCAGATAATATTTATATATATTGTATCCTATATACAATATATATGTATAAAAAATCAAGCCAGATGTCACATGACCTAATGTAATAAGCTTGTATTTACAAATGTTATATATAGAGCTCGCAAAACAAGCTCTTAACAAGCTTTGCAGACTATCCCCAACCCCAGATGAGTTTCTGCTACTGGCATCTTCAGTGAGGTGCTAGGATATTCAAGCATTAGATTAAAAATATCAGGACAAGCCCAGAACTTTATCTAATGTATAATTATTAAGTAGAAAATCTGAAATTTTCAGACATTCATATATCTTTCAATCCAGCTATCTAACTTAAATAGCTATATGCGAGCTCTATATATAACATATGTAAATACAAGCTTATTAAATTAGTCATGTGACATTTGACTTGCTTTTTTTTGTAATTTTATTTTTTTCTATTAAGGCTTTGATGATTTTATATTGCTAAAGCTATTAATATAGGTGTATCTGAATTTAGTTTAGTCCCATGTGGCTATTTAAGTTAGATAGCTGGATTGAAAAACATATGGATGTCTGGAAATTTCAAATTTTCTACTTAATTGTTATACATTAGATAAAGTGCTGGGCTTGTCATGGTATTTTTAATCTAATGCTTGAATATCCTAGCACCTCACTGAGGATGCCAATAGTTAGAAACTGGTCTGGGGTTGGGGATATTCTGCAAAGCATGTTAAGAGCTTATTTTGCAAGCTCTATATATAACAATGTATATGTATATATTATTTCAAAAATAAAGATTAATCTTAAACTGTACAATGTAATTTTTTTTAAAAAAAATTTAATTATTTATTTTAATCAAATATAAAATATAAATACCTCTATTGTTTCATTCCATCTTTTAAATTATTTTTATGATCATTATCAACATTATAATACATTTATTTGCATACCAAAAGTTTTATAGGATTTATAAAAAACGGTTTACATTATTTAAACATTAAGAGACTGAAATATTTATACAAAATATAAGACAGAAAGGAAGGAAACATAAATTTAAATTTTTTAAACTTTTCTGAAAATGAAAATAAAATTATAAATAGGTGCAAAAATCGAATCAGTATCAATTTCAAGGGATCACAAATTTTTATTAGAATATAATTTTAAAATTAATTCATTTTAATTTATCTATGATAATGTAATGGATTATAAATTCATCTCATCAAAATATATGAATACATACTTGAAACAAAAATTGACATTTTTAAAAAATATTTTTATTTAATTTAAAAATTCTGTCTGTTGTTTGGGTCAAATCTCACTTCTAACAAATGAATTTTCTTCACATTTTTTACATATTTTAGGTATAGATGATGCTATATTTCAAGGTTGTTTAATCCAATAGTGTTTTTGGACTAAATTTCAAACTGCACTAATCTATGTGCAATAGATAATGGTATTTTTTTTAAAATACACTTTCATTGAGTTTCATGAATAATTTACAAATAAAGTATTTACAATTTATTAAAATAGAAAACGAAAATGAAAGATGAAATGTTAATTTTTTAAAAAAATATTAATTTTTCTTGGTTGTTTAACTAAATTTGCTATTTTTAATTGTTTTAGACCCCAAAATCCTATACATGATTTTGAATGTGTGTGGAACTTATTTCACAAAATGGAGATATGGCAACATTGTTTATATTCTCAGATTTTAAATTTGAATATGAATAATTTTGAAATGTCAATTGCTAAATATCTGCATACAGAAAAGTAAAAATATTTATAAAAAATATTTTATTTAATTTGATGTGTTATTGGATTATTTAATTTATGGATATCCCATACTTGTATTCAATTTAATATATCAAATAAAAGTGTTATAGAAGTAAATATATATATTTGGTTTTTTAGTGTATTACTCATTAAACTAAATACAAATGTTTTTTTATGAAATAATATTTATATGTATTACACAGCATTCCCCTCAATAAATATTCATCATTCAATTTTACAATATAGAGCTTCGTCAATATGCTCTTACAGCTATTATACTGCAAGCTTGCAAATTTATTAAAATCAATATCCAATTTAATTATCTCCATATGCAAGTGGAAATGTTAATACATTTTACTTCTCTTCAATCATGATTTGGCAAAGACATTCCGTGTTGAAAACCTGGCTTTGTAGATTAATATTTGTTTCACCATAATTATTATTTACTTGCTTGTTTGTATATAAATCATAATAATATTATTAGTTTAAAAGAAAAAAAGAGCCATGAATTTACTTGTCATTTTAGAACTAATATTTTAAATACTATTACTGCATACAAATACAAAAATGAACATAACATTCTTTTTATTTTATAAGTAGGATATAAAGAAGGATATAAATGCAAAATAACAGAAATTTAATGTCAGTTTTACAAGATTGGAAATAATTATGGGTCTATTTGTGTTTAATTTAATCAAATTATTGTTTAAACCATTAAAACATCACACAAACACTCATTATTTTCCTTGTAAAGCTATTAAATTAGTTGGAATTCTTTTTATACAATAGTATCATTTAGTGGCATCTATTAATTACTATAGCTTGCAATAATTGCCATTATTGTATAGAGAGAGTTTCTGGTATTTCAAATTATTATTTCTGATTATCTAAAGCATTGGAGTCCAAACTTCTGTTATTTTCTTTGAGATCAAATGTATCAAGATTGATAATTGCATCCAACAAAATAGGAAAAAGAAATCTGAAGAATTTTAATATAATTCAAGAATCAATGTTTTCTGAGAAGGACTAATCTAAAAAGATGAAGCCACACAAAAAGAAATTACACATTTTAACAATTACTGTCTATCAAACAGTCCAATATAAAAATACAACTATTAGTCAATAGCTTGAGAAGGACATTTATAGTTGCACTGGTATTTCAAACTATTGCTTATTATTGTGAATGTTATGATACAAAAATATCACAAGTATAAGAGCTACCTATACCCAGAGTTCTGGAAATAAGTTTATACTTAGAAAAATCAATATTTTTTTTCTAATAAATGAAAAGCTTTAAATGTAATGATTTTTAAATAAATTTCTTATCCATATTTGTTTTCTGTTTAGTAAAGCAGTTGGTAAAATTATTATAATTTGTACATGCTTATAATCTTAACTTAGTTTAATTACTAATTAACATAACCATATCATAATTTCAGATCATTTGAACATTTTGAAGGATCCTCCTATAATACAGTTGTTTTAAAACTGTATAGATTGCTTTCAAAACTGCTGTTTCTTCAATTTGTATAGTTGATTATTGGTTTGATCCACAGAGAGATGATATCATACATCTTTGGATAATCTTCACAATTGGATTTATTAAAAATGTTATTAAATATATCAAAATGTTATTGGAAAAGATCCATTTTTTAAATAATTAGTGAGAGACTGATATTTTTCAATTAATTATTCCTGGAAAACCTGACCTTTTTCTTTATGGGAAAACTTTTATTATTTTATAGATCCTGATCAAATCTTAGTAACTCCATTTAACATGAAATATAAGCTATACTGATGACAACAGTAAAGACATCACAGGTGTTCTCATTATTATGTGTAGCTTTAAATATTATTTCCTTATGGAAATTAAATCAAAAATTACATATTTTTATGAACTCATACTCTCATAAATAAAAAAATCATATATAAATTTAAATCTCTAATTGTGAAATGTATATCAAATTGTTTTTAATATAGGTATTTATTACATTAAAAAAACAAAAACTACTATATGATCACCTTCCAAAAAATCTAATCTTATGCTTATTTTAAAAATTAAGATTTCTCATGCAGTTTGTATGTACTTCTTTATAAAAATCCAATATAAATATATAAGAATATAATAAAAAGGCTTTTTTATATTTATAATAAATGCTTCATAAAAAATGGCATTTCTTTAAGCTTTTTAACACAAGCATACGCATTAAACAAACAACAGTGCAATATAGCACTATAAATTGACTAATTTCAATAAGTGCAGAAAAAGTAAAAAAAAAGTTTTTTAATTAAGAAATATGCTTTGAAAATATGATAAATTAAATGTAGAATACCTTAATATAGCACTTCTTTTACTCTTTTTTAAAACAGTTTTAGTTTTTTTTTTTTTTTACTAATATAAATAATTAAAACATTTTTTATGCATTTTATTTAATACAATACTTTAATTTTCTCACTTGCACATAGCTCACAGTTTTCCTCACAGTTCCAATATGCACAATAATTTTAGTAAAATATAAATATTATAAATTCAATATACAAAACAAAACATTTTTATATTAAAATCACATAACTTTTTGAGTTTAATTCAAATTGATAATTTTACATATTTATGTAAATTTAATATTTATTATAATTGTAACTAATTTTAAAACAATTAACTTTAAATTCTTTACATACAACTTATACCTTTATATCTTTGAGAATTTCAATATTATTATCAGTTTAAGGAATTACTTTTAAATATTATGATACTACACAAAAGAGATTATTATTAACTCCAAAGGATACTGATTGATTCATTTTGAGTTCTTAACAAAAACAAGCAGAGGAAATTCCTAATACTCATTCCATGCATTCTTCTTATTGGATCTGTTGTTATTATGTGACTATTCATATAGTAAATGAACATGTGTGGACAGTTTATTAATTTTCATTAACCTTGGTAGTAAGTTGTTTGCCTTTTTTTTTTTTACATCTGGATTTAAGATCAAGAAACACCATAGCCTTTCTTGTCATTTTCCTGATGATTTTAAATAAAACATCAACTAAATTTTTTTTGAAGGCTTGATGAATGTGGTAAATAATCTTTTTAAATAGATATTTATAATCATGTCAGACAACACTAAATTGTGGGCTCTTAATTCAAGAAGGAGGTAAATTCTTTAGACAAGGTAGCAGTTGTTATCAAAGTTAGAGGGTGCTAAGAATGCTGTTATTCATTGATGAACTTTTATTTAGAAATTTGAAAGAAATATTCAACATAATATTGGCTAACGTATAAATTTGTGAAGTTAGAAGAAAAGTGAAAAAATAATTGATTTAAAAAGTACACATGTACTTTACTACAAAGCCACAAATATTGAAAGCAGAAGTGGTGTAGAATTTATTGTAAAATGTTGAAGAACAATGTTGTCATGATTGATGCTATATCAGGAAAAATAATGAGATGAAAAATACTAAAGACAGATAATTCAGGTTTATGACCCAACAAGTTGTCACTGTAATGAAAAAGTGAAGGATTTTTATGTGAATGTACAAAATGCTTTTAGTCAGACCAAATAATATTTTAAAACTGCAGAAGACATTAATGCTAGAATAAATAAATAATTGAAAGGTGAAATATTTATTTATAATGGGAAAAATGAAAGAGGTCATAGACTTGTGTGGAGCTTGCTAAAAATAAAACTATATTATAATTTTTTAGAAAAAAATGATAAATGAAAATGGACATGGAACCATCCAAATGAAGATAAAGCAGAGTTGGTATATATAGTGACTCACAGAAATTATATATTTTGAGATTATTATGTTTGTAGTAAAGTCAACACATGAAATGTTTATTTATTAGTGAGATTTAAGATACACATTAAACTAGGGAGAAGAAAACTATTACAAAAGTCAATATTAATAGTTGATATTTCTATTCTTCATAAATACTTCATTGGGTTTGAATAGAATATGTAAAGTATTTTAAAATATTAATAAACTTTTAAGATGGATTAGATTTGACTGAAGTTAATAAGAAGATAACTGATATGCTATTAAAAAATAGAAGTAAAATAGTTGGCACAAAAAGAAACAATTTACAGCAAATTTTTTATTGAGACAAGTCAATGTATGAAGACAAGAAAGAATATGAAAACTTTTAAATATGATCTATTAAGAATAATTGAATATCTAGAACTTTATAAAATGATATGAAAAAGCATTAGTAATTATATAGAAAGACTTAATTTTGAATTAACAAGGAAATCTATAGAAAATGTAAACATCATCTTGATATTGGAAAGAAAGTTATTTCTTCAGTAGGAAGAAAATACATAACTATTACATAAAAGACAGAAGTCATCAGAAGATGTGGGCAGTGTTTTTTTTTTAAAAAATTATAAAGTAAATAAAACAAAAAAATAACTCATGTATATTCTAAATTGTCTAGTGTTTTAAATGAAGAGAGACATTTGATTAAATGTAGGAGGAGGAGAAAAGCTCCAGAAATTAATGGAATTATAATTGATATAAAAAGTAGGTGAAGAAATAAAAAAAATGTTAACAAAAATATACACTATGAATCTAAATGATAAAGATGTACCAGAAGATTGGAAGAATGCAGTAATAATATTAATATTTAAGAAAGATGATTAAAAAGACATTAGATATTACAGATCTATCAGACTTTTATTAGTTTTATACAAAATGGTTCCCAAAATAAGTACAATTCATCTTCAACAACTTTTGGATTCTAACCAACAGAAAGAATAAGCTGAATTTAAAAGTGGTTTAGCACCATTGATAATGTATAATTATTGATAAATATTATACACAGTTCCAATGTGAGTTACCATTGTGCCTTTGAAACTGTTGACCATCAAGATAAAAACCACGTTTATTGACATATTCAGAAGAATAAATTATCAAAATGCAGCATTAATGATTAAATTACATGATGATATTAAGAAGATAAACTTTGAGAAATGTGTATAGCAAAATGGTTCTATATCTCAAAAGAAAAAAAAAAATTACACCAAATTTACATCAAATATTTTACAGATTAAAATAAAAAGCTAAAAGAAAAAATATCAATAATGATTATTTAAGTTATCTATATATTGAAGACAATATGATTGTTTTTTGCAAATACTGCTTCAGAGTTTCAGAAAATTTTACAAAGTGTCAGATGAAAGTAAGTAGGATTAAAGATAAATGATAATGTTCAATGGATTTTTTCAGAAGAAAACAAAGATGGATAATCATGAATTAAAAGAAGTAACAACTGTAACTATATTGATCAAATTATTAACATAGATGAAAACATGATTAAATTAATCATAGATTTGAACTTGGTTGGAGTAATTTTTGTAAAAATAACAGTTTTAAATGAAGTATGTCTATATTTATAAAAAGTAAAATTTATTTATAGATGAGCTTCATCAGTTCTTACTTATGAATTTAAGATTTGAACACTTAAGAGAAGATCAGTATAGAGACTTCTGGCCAATGAAAGTAATATGAAGAGATATATGTTACATATAATATGAAGATCAAAAACAGAATGTGTTTGGTAGAGTGAACATGCTTTACTGTCAGCACTGAAAGAATTAAGAGATTGAAATAAAGCTTGGCTGAACCTATTGCTAGAGCATGCAATAATAGTTGGATAATTAAAGTTTTAAATTGGATCCCAACAAGAAATAAAAAAACCTAGAAAATACCTGTATATGTGATGAATAAATGATAAAAAAGTCTGTTGTACTGGGGAGAAGAAAGGCTAGGGATCAGAATAACTGGATTTAACTTGGAGATTTATTTTTCAGTGGATTGACAATGGTTGAAAATTATGAGGGTAATGATGAACATAAATTATATGGTTATATTACAGTATTTAATTAATTATAATTAACATTACCTGACTTTCTTATAATATTTAAAAGCTGTTAAAAGAAAATTTTCTTATGTTTCCATTAAATCTGCAGCCTTTTTCAGACATGTGATAATATGATATTTTCTGTTTGCTTGAAAAGATGTGATGATGTCATTTTAATTTGTAATTATGAATTAAATATTTCCATTATGTAAAATTAATTATTAAATGTCTTATCAAATTTTATTAAACTTTTGAAATATATTCTTTTATTAAAAAATCTTTACTAATAACATAACTAACAATGTACAAATATTAATATATTTATAGTAGAATAAATTAAATTTATGTAAAGTAGACAAAAGTTTGATGAAATGGTATGATATGTTATGTGTAATCAAATTTGAAGAGTGTCATATTCTAATATAATCATAATGATCACATAACCACCACTTCTTATGCCTGTGTATAACGGTTTTAAAACAGGCAAAACTCACTATATGTATTGCTTAACACAGCAAGCTAGAGTAATCAATGGATGCCAGAAGGCTTGTGCATAGAATATCCATCTAGTGCCTACTCATCCAATATCCCCAGACTAGTTTTTGGCTTGTGCCACAAGCTTACTCTAGTTTGCCGTGTGTTGCAATACGTATAGTGAGTTTTGCCTGTTTTATAATCACAATGACTAAACTAAAGAAGTGTCAAAAAATTTCTTCAGAAGTAAAATCTGATTGGGTAGTGTTAATGGGAATAAAGGTTTAAGATATGAGGGAGTACAAGTGAGATACACTGATGATTGTCATGTTATGATTATGATGTTCTTTAGTAAATATTTGTGAGAACATAGGTATGAGTTGAACCATCACTTGTTTTTTAAGAACACTGCATTTCTTATTTCAAATAAGAAAAACAATGTGAAAGACACATATTCAATCATTAGTAATAGCATATATATTAATAAATAACGCAATATTTTGAATAATATTAGTATTCTCTCTTCTTCAGGTGCTTCTGGATTCGCCTGTAATAGTAATATCATGGGAATTGAATCTAAAATTATTACATTCATGAATATTGAAATATTATATTTAATAATAATATGTCAGATAGAGGTTTTAAATGTATTTAATTTTATTTCAGATGATTTTAATAATACATAAGACATATTCTCTATTAAACAAAATTCAAAAATAAACTTTCACCCATAATATATTTATATATGAACAAGTCAAAAAATAATACTTCCACCTCTTTATCAACATCTCTTGCCTTTTCTTTGCTATTAAGTCCTAGAGAGTTTGTGGATGAAAGACAAGATTGTGAATTTAAGACATTTTTAGCATTATATTCTGGCATAGAGAAGTCTGTACTTTCAGCTGAGAGTTAACTTATCTACACAGCTATCATAAATTTAGAGTTATTCAAATTAAATGAAACACTATTCAATTAGAAAATTAATCTGATAATACATAATAAAGTGAAATGTGTTTTTGACTAAAGATATAATCTTTCAAGTATGTTCACCAAATAAGTGAGGGTTAAATGTCCAACAAAAAAATGACAAATTACCTATTTCAGCTTAGACAATAAGGTTCCTTATTTTAGGATTATTAGAAATTTAGATTTTATTACACTTTCCAAAACCTATTTTAACCCTTCTTTTGGGACTGGCATCCTTTTATATAATATTTTTATATTTTGAAAATGTTATAGACTGCTCTAAACATTACATTTTTTCCATTATATCATTCAGCTTTGGAGCTAAACATAATGATTTATATTTATCTCCCAATACCATATAAATTATCACTAACATAATTTATATGATCAATATAAATATCAAGAATTTCTTTTCCAATAATTTTGATTGGTGACTAGAATTACACTTATATTAAAATAAAAAGACCTGAGAATGTTATCCAGAGCTTTTTTACAAGACTGAAAGTTTTTTTCCTTGTTGCATGTTTACACACTAAGTGCTTTTTTCTACTAAAATCTTCAATTACTTCATGAGATATCAATGAATCACATTTATTTTATCAGATCATGCAATCCTACAGTTGTTTTTTTTTATATTTGAATATACTCTATTTTCTCGAAATATTCCAGATTTTATTAAAGATTAAACTACAGGATCATTTTTTTAATTTCCAGGGATATATCTTTCTTTATTTAAATTTAAAAATCTTGTTTTGAATCCAATTGCAGCCAGAATATGTTCATTAATATTGTGTTTACAACTGTAAGGCCTATTACTAAACTGTCTCACTCACATGAATTCTGTTATTTGTAAATCAATTGTATGAGGGAATTACACAGGTGATATGCTTTTACAAATTTGTATCAATACTTGTAATTCAATTGTTATTAATTTTCTTCTATCTTTATAAAATAAATGAAGAACTAAGGGAATATAACTTGTCAAAGAAAAAAAATTTGCTTGACAAACACATACCTATTGATAAAACATTAAATTTCCTGGACATCTGATTTTTATTCATCTCTTATGACATCATCAGTATTTTTTAGCTGAAGGAAAGATATTGTCTGAACAAAGCAGACTTGTTTTATTTTCTTGGAACATTTCAAAGAAATCCCTCTGATAAATTTGTCTAATAGCCTAAACATTTATACTGCCATCTGTCAGAACAAAAATAACTTCCCAAACAAGAGAATCTACCTTGGTTTATATGGAATTTGGTTATTTGTATTTAAACATCTAAGTTTGTAACAGTGAATTTGTCAGAAGAACTTACATCTTTCTTATTTACAAAAGTAATGAAAATTCAACATTTATATTTAGTTTTACTGGTTCATTTTTTAAAATGTCCATGGTTATTTTTTTTACTCTTTAACATGATCAAACTCAATGAGATCATTAGCTATGAATATCCTAGAGCCTGTTCTAAAGGATAAGCTTGAAGTCTTCATTTTGTCTCTACTAGAAAAATACTAGTTTGCTAAGAAAGATGACAACACTGACTGGTCTGCTTCTTAATTTAGGCTGGTAGTGAACCCAATCCAAAAGTTGGATAAACATCAGTCACTGTGCAACTTGATATCTATATTGCCTTTGAATCAATGTTCATTGTAAAGCTTTTATTAATCTTAATTTAAACTATCATTCCATTTGTCCTACTGTATTTATTAATCAATTTATTAATAAATATATATACATAACTTTTGATGTAAAAATGACATTATCATTTAAGCCAAATAAATCATTTTCCATAAGGCTTACTTTAAGTGCATTACTTCCTAAATTTTAGATAAATTCAATCAATTACTTAGAGATTCCTGGATACTGTTATTTTCCTACCCTTTTGCTCTAATTTTTTTGGACTAATTCAGTAGGGAGATTTCATTACATTTGAATCTAATGTAATCAGTGGTATGATCCATTCATTTGAGAAAGATTATTTGTCACATTACTAGTATTCTTCATTTTTTTGTAAGGGTTTCTATTCCATATTTCTCATAAGCATATGTCTCTATGACTTCAAAAGATCCTTCTAAAAGATACTTAACCATTAACTGCTTCCCTATCTTGTGCATATTTTTTTCTCCATGTGTAAAAATATCATTCTTCACTATGCTTATACCAACTATATTATATGCTATGTACCTGTCTGTTGTAAGTTTCTCCTTTAAAATTTACTCAGGAATTATAATCCACTGCCAAACAATCTTGGAAATGAAAATACTTTGCCAAATTTCACTCTACTCTTTATAAAAACGTCAATTAAAAGAATGGTTCAGATCTTCACTCTCTATCTCTATTTTTCACTTAGAAAGCATTTATTTTAATTTTTTTAGTAAAGTTGTACCCCATATTTTACTACCACTGACTACAAATTTCCACCCAGTCATTTTTTACATTTGCCCTTCTGACTAAAATGAAAAAAAAAAAATTCTTCTTTTTTTCTGGAATGGAAAAATATCAAAACTGAAAGATATTTAAACTTAAATATTTCTCCTCTGATCATGTTCTTAAGACACAATTCGGAATGAGCAATAATGACTTTATATGTTATTTTAAGTTCCAGTCACTAAAACTTAAATATTTTGATTTTTTAAAATCAAATTAATAATCAATTTGTCTTTTTGAAGATACATACAATTTTTACACAGAATTATTAATGTGCTAGATAAAAGATATAATAATAGTCTACCTACTAAGTTATGTTTTATCTTTCAGACTACTTGTGATAGAATATCTGATGTGTTTTCCATTAGATTTTGAATCAATTTAAGTAATATTAAATAATCTTTTTAGAGTTCTTTCCATTTTCATTTTGTATTCCTATACATATATTGATATATACCAATAGCCATAAATGTATCCCAATACAATTTTTAGTAAGCTCAAGTGAATAAAAATTTTTGACTAAAAATTGCTTTTCAATGGATTATAATTCAGAGTTAGGAAAAGATAATGCTATAAAATCTCTCGTTCTCAGATAAGGGGATAATGCTTGATCCCCAACCTTCCACATTTTTTCTCACTATGTAGAAGCGTTTAAAAAGTCCAATAAACAACAGGTGAAAGAATTACAAAAGGCATAAAGCCTGCATATATTTTTATAATATGGTCATATTCTAATATTCGTTCAAATTCCTATCGCTTAACGTAACAACATTATTGTCATTTTATTTTTGTCGATTTGACAATTGAAATATTTAAAACTTTTTCTTTTAAACTCACTAACATATGTACGAAAGGATTATTCACGGTATAAGTACAGCAGTTTATATATCTATTATTATGCATACTTAAAATAGATTTAGTAGTTGATAACAATTAAATAAAATTAAAAACAATAAATTTCTTGAGAAAACTAAACATATTTTATCAACATATAAATAATTAATAAGTTTTAATTTTAATGTCCAGAATTTATTTTTATAAATCCATGTGTATAGATGCATATATTGTTTTTGTCTGACAACAGCATAAATATGAATTTGTACGTGCATCTTATGCATAAATAAATACATTACATTTTTCGCATGATGTCTAAATATGGATGTGTGCGTGCACGTATAAATTTAAAGAAAAGCCCAATGCAAGGCAAACTCCCCCAAAGCGGAACAGTGATGGAAAATTACTCATTATTTACTTTTAAATAGGTTTATTGTTATTATATTTATAAGCTAATAAATAAGATTCAAGCGGTGAAATTTTGAACAAAATGAAACATTAAAAAATATTAGTTAATAATTAAAGCGATCCTTTTTATTTAATGTTAATTTTTTAACGTTTTTTTGTTCAGAATAATTTTTTTATCTTTAATTTAAGAAAATAAAATCTAATTGAAGAAAAATAAATAAATTTCTTGACAAAAAAAAAACGCTTAACTCTATAAAGTTATTTGTTTTGTTCTTGAAGCAATTTGTTTTAGTCAAATGTGAGGAAGTGAAATTGTCAATCCTGACATCAAATGGCTTTTCAATTGACCAATAGAGAGAAAGAAAATAGCCAAATGCCAATATAGTTCAAAATCAATATAAATGTCAATGAAAACAATCATTCTCTGGCTGAACTATTTCTGCGAGTTTTTATCCCAAACTCTTTTCAGGAAATTAACCTTTTAAGACCATCAGTAGAGGAATTATGCTCTTTGCTCTCTAGGTGTTGTTCTGAGAAATTTGATCGGTCAGGAACAATCAAATTGAAGAGGGAATGAAAGAGTAATCTTGCATCAAAACAAGTGTAGAATTTAGATAGTGGTCAGAAAAAGGTTTAAAATAATAACTGGACTAAGCATATTTGAACTTTATCTGACTGAAATTACAAAATAAAATACTGCCGCACGTAGTAAAAAAAACCTTATTATTTTTGAGTTGTTTTTTTTTTTTTTGGATACAAAGAAACAGTTAAATAAAGCGAAGTTGTTAACGTAATAAAATTGTAGTAGTAAATTTATATGTAAATAAAATCTAACTATCTATATGATTAACTTGTAATCATATATTGAATCAGGAGACATATTGAAGAATAAATATATTAAGTAATCGATTGGTTTGTTGCTCAGGTGATCATAACATGTACAAGCACTAAAAGTGGCAGATCTGAGCTGAGATCAAATCCAAAATCATATTATTGCATTATAGCATGCATGTCATGACTGAATAAAATTCTATTGAATGAGTAGCAAGCAGTATTAAATTACCTTCGATAATAGTCTAATATTATTTACTGACTTTAGAAACCTGTTGTCTAAATATGATTACCATTTATTGGTAAAACTATAATAATATTTCACTATAAAGCTAAAATTAGACATGTTATTTGATACGCTTTGTGTAAACAATTATTAGTTTAATGTCAAGCGTTGATGGTATAGTGGTTAGCATAGCTGTCTTCCAAGCAGCGGGCTCGGGTTCCCTTCCCGATCAACGCATTTGACATATGAAAAAAAAATATTAGTTTAATTTAAAAAGGCACAAATATAATCACAGAATGCTAAAGAAAGACTGCTTATATATATAAACATCTTATAAAGTATAAAAATAATTGTTTAAGACTATATTGGCTTGCTCTAAAGAAAGTGGAATAATCAGACAACTGAATACTCTAATTACTTAATCATGTTTGCCATTACTTACAATTTTTTTGATATAATTAATTTTAGCATTTCAATTTTAGTGTTACATAGTTTTACTAACAATAGCCAACAAAAAATCTGAAGGAAAAAAATGTATTTTAAAATTAAGGAAAAAAGCAAGAGGAAGTTTAATAATAAAAAGCTGTATATAATCATTTAAAATAAAAATAAATTAACCAAATATTTTATTACCCAGATGTTTAAAAGAATAAATGCAGGAATACAGAGATGTGACTGTGATCTATGGATCTTGACATCTAGAAATTACTCCTTTACCACTGCACTGAAACACTCAGACTAATAAAGAATGATAATTATTAATAACTAATTAATGTTTGCAGAGTTTGATATTAAAAAGTAAGAGAAGTTGAACCCCTCATTTATAAGATAAATGTTAATATAAAAAAATTGTTTTAAAGTGTATCACATGAATAATATTGATAATATATTCAAGCTAATGCATTGAAATATATTAATAGTCAATTACACTTAATTTTTGTGAATTTTAAGCTTATCATAAGTATCTGCTATTACAAACCAACAGCCACATACTGGTGAAAAAAAAAAAATGTTACATATTAAGTTTTGTGATAAATATACAGATCAATTCATAAATCACAAAAATATCTACTTATTTAACATGTGATCCATTACATTGTTTATTTGATATTTGCAGTCATGTTTTTTTAATTTCTTCTGTAACAAAATTTTCTTTATGAAATATTTCAATGCCATGTCTAATTACAGCTCTTCAATGTATTTTATTTTCTACTAATATGAACCCTTGAAGACAACAACTTTTTTAGACTGTCTGTGATTTATAATATTTATAATGTAAGCATGATGTATCTTGTCCACAAATATCATGACCAATTTTACCCTAAAACATCCATTTGTAATTTTTGTATTGTTTCATTTCACACGTCAACTTTTATAAGTGATTTTACAATAGCTGATTTTCTGGCATCACATTCAGCAATTCAAAACTTATTGTTTGAACTTATGACTTTGCTACTGTATTTTAAAAATTTGGTGGAAAACCCTTAAAATGAATTTTTTCTGATGCATTTATATTACATTGGTAAGTGTCTGAATCTCATATTTATACAATAAACAAGGTATAATAATTTTATTTAGCTGCTGTAATTTTTTTTTCATATGTCATAGCATCATCCAGGAAGTGAACCCACAACCGTCTGCATCAAACTACTTGCTTGCAAGGTAGCTGCGATGACCTCTCGGCTAACAATGCTTGACCTTAGCTGCTGTAATTAATTTCTTAAAAGCAACAAGAGCACATTGAAGCATGTCCACATCTCAATATCAAAATTCACCTTTATACTTAAAAATCTGCTAATTTTTTAAATCATCTAACCTAAAGATTGCTGAATATATTGTTTTCACCACTATGTGTATACCATTCAAAGAAGAGAAATTGATAAAGTTTTAGATTTCTGGATCTTGGAATGTGGTAGGATGGCTAAGAAAACAAAAGTGACTTTACAAATGCTGAGTTTTGTCTGTGCTATTAAAATTAAATATTTTATTAGGTATATAGCATTTCCTCTCATAATACCAACTTTTATGACCTTTGTGATTTATTGCCATCCCTCTTATTTATATATGGTTTAATAAATTAAAAAATTAAATAATTGTTATTTAATTTATATATTACATTTGCAAACACCATTAAAATGTAGCATATGAAAGAAATTGACTACTAGGCAGACAATATCATTGAACTTTATCAGCACAGACTTGCATGGATTAACAAGATAATATGAATGTTTTATAATAAGAACACAAAATTATGGCAAAGGCATAAATAAAAACAAACATTATCATGACATATATTTTGTGATAGAAAAAACACAATCTAATCACTTTAGTACATAAAGATTTTCACCATGGAATATATCTTGGAAAATTTTTTGTGATAATTCTGCCTTTCATAAAAATAGCACTAACCATAGGAAACATTATTTAGATTTCCCTTCACAATTATCAAAGAGGATCATGAACCAATACAAATTCACAACTAAAATTTCATTGTTAAAAAGTTAAATGTAAGATACTCCTTCAATGGACTGTAGACAAAATACTATTTGTATCATATAGAGCAGAAATGCCCAAATTTATTTGACATATCATCCTCTTTTTAGAAAATAAAAATTACTTAGTGCTTCCTCTCCTGGAAATTTGCATTTTTAAAAATAAACAAATAGAAATAAGTAGTGACAAAGTTGCATTTTTTATGTATCTATAACACTACGTACAACATAATTAAGATGTTGTAAATAAGACATTGAAGCTTAAAATTATAAGAATTTTTTAATTAATCATATTACACTCACACCACACACAGAAAATTAAAATAATAAAGGACAGCATTAAAATAAAAAGCATGAATACATTAAAACAATTCTAATATGAATGATGAAACTGGTGCGCAGTTAGAAATTGTGATTACCCAATTTCTGTCAGTTTCTTTATTTTAATTTAATAGATATGTGACTGCATTTAACACAGGATAAAATGTATGCACTTGTTTTATGGCCAGAATTTTGAATTTATTTTTTGTCATTGTTAGTTCCATAAATTTTTCTTGTATGTAAATCTAGAGATACTTTTGTATACTTATAAAAACAAAACATTAACTTGGAGAATGTAGCCATTAATCCTCTCCATCAGTTGGAAGATCATATATTTATATATTTATAATCAGCATATATGAACAATAAATCAAACTAGAACATTCACAGACTGGTTAATAATAACTAAATATTCATTTACAGATCTGTACTATATGGCTTTTTAGATAGGTTGTCACCATAGTTCATATTTTTCAGTGAAGACATTTTTTTCTAATAAAACTTTTTCTTGCAATTTTTTTAGACATTTGTATATCCTTACATTTTATTTCATGTCTTTTTAATAATAATTATATTTAAATATTTCAGTTATTTATTTTTTTGTCAAAAACAACATACATAATAATTTCTTTCATTTATTTACAGTGTCCACAATCCTTTTTTAAAGTACTTTCTTAATTATTTAAATTATTCAAAGCAATTGTAAATAAAGTTTTTTATATCTTTAATATTTATTTTTATTACATGATAACACTAATTAAATGTACTGCAATCACTAACTTCCTTAAACCATACTACTTCTAGCAGTGTTTCTAGCATTCAAATAATATATTTCTTTTTCAATGTCATACATTATGCCAACATTAAACTACAAAACATTTGCTTATGCATATGTTTATACTTATTGGAGCACTTAACAGAATACTAGTTCATTAGAATGTCATATTAATTTTAGTACTAATGAATAGAAAAGTCACTGGTTTGATTTCCATGCAAGTTTACACATTAGTCAGACAAACAACATCTGAACAATCACTCAATATTGTTCTGTTTTATGACAAAGTCAAAAAAAGTACCATAGCTAATTTGTTTGCTTCTTCATTCTGATTTATCTATTGCTGAAATCTTCAATTCTACATATATCTTTCCATTTTCTCTGTTCTTTATTTTTATGCACCATTTCTGTCATAACAGTCTTTATTAAACTATTTTTTTCCACATATATCCAATTCATCATCTCTTTCTATTTCCAATTTCTCAATCTTATTTTTTCATTTATTCTTTTTAATACTTCCTCATTTATCAATATATTTTTTATTCTTTTTTCCATGTCTAAATTTTAAATGTCTACATTCTTTTGCCAATTCTTTCCTATATTTCACAAATCGTACACTAATACACTTTACACATAGCTCTTAATTAATATTTTACTTAATTTTCTCATTGAACCTCTGCAAAATATTTTCTTTCTTTTAATAAATTCTCTTTGACAATGTAATTTTTCTTTTAACTTGAATTTACCTTTTCCATTCTCACTCAATCAATATCAATCAATATCCAAATATTTACATCTATTCACATATTGAACTTATTATTATTTTTATAAATATAACTTATATTCCTAAACACTTCCTATCCTAAACATTAATCTTTATTCCATATTTGATTACATTCTTTTTCCAATTTATTCAATATACTTTGACCATTTTTTTATCCTCAGCCATAATAACCACACTCCTTGCAAATGTTATACATTGTACTATTCTACCTATAATATTAGTTTGTTCATGATCTAAATATTTACTTAACATGACTTTTAATTAAACATTAAAAAGTGCTAGAGACATGCAGATTCCTTATCTAAATCCTCTTTATATAATCACATCTTCAGTTTCTTTATTCTCCAATCTGATTTTTATTCTTTGTCCAGTGTACATATTTAAAAACAATCTCTCTTAAAAAATATTCATTTATATTTCAAGAATATTAAAAATTTATTCCAAATTACTTTATCAAATGCTTTTCCAAATCCACAAAACTTATACCAATTCCTTTATTTTTTGACATATCTCCATTTGTTCTAATAATATCATCTCTTCCACTTTACCTCACTGAAATATGAATGGTTATTCTCCATTATAATATTCTATCTTACCATAAATTGAGTTAAAATAACTTAATAATATTTTTGAAGCTTGATATAATAAACTTATTATGCCATATATAAAATTGCACAATATAATAATTCCCTTCATAGTAAGCTCTCCAAACTCTTTTAGAAATTTTATAGAGATTGTATCAAATTCAACAAACTTACTATTTAGTTAGTTCTTTAACTGACTTAATTACTTCTATAAATATGTTCATATCTTGTTCATCTATTTCCAATATTTTTTTCATTTAAGTTCATAATTATTTACATCATTTTCTTTTTTAAATAGATATTGAAGATGTTCTCTCTATCCTTCAATATAGCACTCTTATCAATTAATCTGTTTCCATTCTTATTAGCTATTTCACTCATTGACCTTTTTTTCAACTTAAACATCTAATTTTATCAAATATCACATCGTATTCTTTTGCATTTTGAAATATTTCTTTCTCCATTCTGGGTTTGACCATTTTGTTTTTGTTAAATCTGTTTCTATTGTTAATTCATTATTAGTTTTTCAATAAACTCACTGTTCTTGCTGGCCATTTATATTTTTCCCAGTATTTTAATCTTTTCCAATATTTGTTCAGTAATCAAAGATTATTTATCTTTCTTTAAGTGAAATAATTCCAAATATATTTTTGCTATTGTTAATATTCCACCTTCAATTCTGCACAGATATTTTTTCTTTCAAAATCATTTTTATTATTTCTCATTTTGTATCAATCCTCTTTATTCATTTTTCACATAAACAACCAAATCTTTCTTTCTGTATTCCTCTCAATTATCCATGTCTCATCTTATATATCTTTTTTCATTTTCACTCTTTCTAAATTCAATTTTAATTTAGCCAACAATCATATTTTGATCAGAGATTACATCACTGTCAGATAAAGAATATAATCTCTTAGTAGCATGTTAATATTTATTCTCTACTAATATAAAGTTTATCTGATACATTTTTGTTACCTGAAGCTTTCCATGTATACAATCTTCTTATATGAATTTTTCAACCAAATTGCAAACAGAACTTATTCATTTTACAAAATTCCACATGATGTTTGTATTATCTTTGAAATTTGGAATACAATGTTAGTGAAATTAGAGTTAAATATTGTTACTTTTGTTATTTATACCTATTAGATTATCATTACTTTTGCTACTGATCTGGTGAATATTATTTTTAGCATCATTAACATCTGTTTGTATTATCTTTGAACTTTGGAACTCAGTGTTAATGAAATTGGTGCCAACCACCTGATCAGGTGACATTTCAGCTGCCATATTATTCAGCAAATTATTGTTAGACAAATTAATTAGTTTATAAATTTAGGATGGCAAATTTAAACGAATTTGATAAATGAATTATCAATCAATTGAAGACAAAACTTTATAATAAGAGATAATAATTTTATCTTGTCAAATGAAAGCTTTAAATAAATTGTAAGCAAGCAAAACTGGAGATTTTTACCTGGGTTGTTGATAGATGAACTGCAGAGCTATTATTATTTGATGCAATATCTTTGCATGAGCTATAGGATATTATTTCACATATTTCTGACCATTCAAATCTCAGAAATTTGATAAAAAAAATTCAGATCACGCAAAGAGATGACAATCACCTGGAAACATCGCCTTAACTATGGAGGATCTAAATCACTTCAACTATATCATAGGGATGCTCAAAAACACCTACTTGGGATGCACCCTTCAATATGTACAGTGTGTGATGCAACCATTTGGCAAAGTTACAGCTTTTCATCCTATATATATCTTAAGGATATCCTTATATCCATCCCTAGTAATGGCTATGATTTCAAATTACAACTGCACCATGACATTGATCCAAGCATAATTCCAACACAAAATCTTCATCAAAAAGCTACCCTATGCCCAACGGGGTCATTTAATGGTGCAATGTCATAATTTCCAAACTATACTTTCAGGAAAACCATTTGATCACCTGAATTCTCAAATCAGCAAAGAACAGCCAACAAGAAAAGTTTCCATGATTACATCCATCAATAGCCAAGAGTTTATTCATACACATACTAAGTATCCTATACATGCATCCATTCTCAATCTTGATCCACCACCTATCTACTGATTTGACCTTCTATGGGACAGAAAATGACAATAATAATCACACCAGTTCAATTGATATGCAAATAACCCCTTATTCAGATTATATTGTTTCCAACACTCCTCTCAATGCAACAACTAAATCTAGCATAGTCTCAAATAAGATTAATACTTTTGCAAAAGCTCTTATTTATAAGCATACATTATGACAATAAAACCTCAACATACATCATCGAGACAATTTCTCCATGTTTACCCACTATACCAGCCATCTTTTCCCTCAACACTTCTAATGAAACAAAAATAAAGCCTAGATGCCCCCCCCCCCAAAGAATTAGCAACTTAAAAAGCAAAAACAGTGGTTGATCTATTATGGCTGGGCATGGATTCTGTAGAAAATAATCATACCCTCATGCAAACTGAATGTCCATTCACTGTTGTCATAGATTAATCTATTCCAACAACAACAAATACATTCAACCTCTGGTCTGAAAACATTATTAGTTACTGATCAACCACCACTATACATCCATAGTTATATAAGCATACCTTCTTGAAAACATTAGTTTACACCCACTCTGACTGATGATTAGAATTAATTATCCTAAAAAATCCTGATAAATGAGACTAAAAATTACTGCACTTAGTGTTCAACTCAGAATCTAAAGTTTTTCAATTAAAAAAAAGTGGATAAGCAATATACAACATCACATGCTTGGACTTCTTGATACAAAAATATACAATATTGATCCCGCTGCTTACCTAAATAGACAGGGCTTGTGTGTCTGCTCCAAAGATACATCTTCACCATCAGCTAGAACTGCTATTGTTATTATTCTGAGCTGCCTATTTTCATCATTCAAGATTATTTTCTTAGACTTGAATGTCTTAATGCAAGCCAGAGTAATCAATGGATGCCAGAAGGCTTGTGTATAAAATCCCCATCTAGTGCCTACTCATCCAATATCCCCAGACTACTTTCTGGCTTGTAGCCTTCATCAGTGAGGGGATTTGGATCTACTGGAGGTTGCATTAGACCCTAAGATCTAGGTGATGTGCTCTTAGATACAAGGCTCCTCACTGATCAATGCCCAAGCCAGAAAGTAGTCTGGGGACAATGGGGGAGTAGGCACTAGATGGGGATTTTATGCCTAAGCCTTCTGGCATCCATTGATTACTCTGGCTTGCAATTAGTGGCAATAAGTATAGAAAGTTTTGCCTGTTTTAATAACAGTTATAAGCAAGTATAAGAAATGGTGATTATGTGATGTATATATTCTTTCTGGTCCTACAATCACTTCAACTATTATTCTGACAGTTAGCTTTTTGATTGCATCTTCCCTACATTCAGATGTTTTAATGGGGAATTTTAAACTTGAGTATCAATCTTCATGGCAAAATGGCTTCTTCTAATAATCTTTTCACTTATGAGTGCTCAAGGCTTTTTACCTTCAACTCTGTCATGTTCCATAATAAGAGGCATTCCTTACTCATCAATCTTTGCTTTTACTTGATAATTCTGCATTATTTAATTTAACTTGATCTTAATCCTATTCCTTTTTCAGACCACTCTGGACAATCTCTCATCCTGAATCTTGGTGAAGTACACATCATGCACCACAGTTATTCATTTGCATAAAACCATTCAAGTCCTTCTACTTTTATATATTACAGAGTTCTTATTTTTTTGAAATATATTATGCTGTGGAAACTGAAACAAATAGAACTTGATCCAGCCCAAAGGTACCTCGACATTTATACATATAATATCATTTAATATCCAATATCTCCCATCCAGTTCACCTCCACCTTCCTGACTTCTGGCATTGGTCAATGACTTACATACATAGAATACACTAATGAAGACTGCACATCATACTCACTAATAGTTATAAGCATTTTACCAGGCTTATCAAACAACCACCAACCAACTTAAGGTGAGATATCTTACCATTAAAAAAAGAAGAATTTATTCTACACATAAACACAGATAAATCCAGGGATATATTTGTTGAACCCCAAGACACCCATTTACACAATAAGTTCCTGTGGCACCCCAAGGTAATAGTAATATGTGTGCAGGCTATAAATGATTAATGTTACTTACCAATATTTCAAACAGATATTACAAATCCGTAATACAATCACACCACGTTCAGACTTATTTGAATCACCTGATACTAATAATCTCTTCCAAACCACACAAATTGTTGACAAGCTTGCTACCATAAATAACATGTGATCCTGGTTCCAATGGAATCCCTGCTTTTATTTTTGCCTACCTTAGGCACTTTACTGCATTATACTTTTCTAATCTGTCAAAATACCTATTCCAAAGGATATATAGCATCAATGGTCTATATCCAATATCTATTGTATCATTTACTGAAAAACTAGGCTTAACTTCTATTCTTATCAACCTCTGTTGGATTTCAATTAGGCCACTGGGAATTAAAATACTAAAAAAAGTTGTAAATGATCATCTAGAGCCACGTATACTTCCACTAATTTTCCAATATGCAGTTCACATAAAAGGCTCTTCTGCCATACAGGATGCTTTGATATTTAAAGTGGTTTGAACAGAGAGTTCAAGACTGAAAATATATGTTCCAATTTTAGTTCAGCTATATATAGAGTCTGCATTTGACTCTGTCTCTCTTCTCGTTATGAACTGATATTCTAGATAACATCACCATTCTCAGTATTCTGTTTTATGTAATTACAAACTTACTACTGAAATACTATCACCCTCTATGAAAAAACTTCACCATCTTTCACCATGAAGGCTCACCTCTTAGTATGTTGTTTGTCATTTTCAATATAAATCCCCTATTAAAGCATGTACAATAGACATTTTCACACATCCAAATTATACATCCACACCAATACAACCCATGCATAGCATACATGGATAATGTCACCATTTTCCTGCCATTCCATAAGCATCTGCCCATATTGCAAAGCATCTTTAAATGTATAAACTTAGATTTAAAAAATCTATGAGTAAAACAGCAGCATGGCTTATGTACATCAACTAACCTTACATTCAAATATTCCAGGGAAAGACAACCCCTTCCTTAGGCTTCCCGTTTACATTGGCTAACTTACAATAAAAAATATCTTACAAAAAAAAATTTAAAGAAAATGCCACATGGATTACCAACTCCTTTTCCAAAGCTTGTCTCTCTCTTTATGTAAAAAATCACCAATTTAATTTACTCACAATGACTAAGATTACATATCATTTGCCTGTTGTTAAATTTTCAAAATCATTTAATTCTGCTATCTCATCCCTCTGCAACAAATTACAATGGAACAAGAAGTCAGTTTCACTCCCATCTAAGAGACATTGTTGGTCACCCATTAATAATGGTCTGGGCATCCACAGTAAATTCAATTGCATTGATTGATCAAAAGTACCCAGTCCCAAGTAATTCCTACTGATAGAACTCCCCTCTATCGGCATCATTTCTCACTACGCTTTACTAATTAATCCTATCAGTATCCAACTGAGCAACATTTCCCATGACAAACAAATACACACACTGGAAAACACATCTATACTATATCCATAAACCAACAAAGTATTTTCCTTCTCCTATGCTTGGTATCATTAAACTCCAGTTTTACATACCTTCAAAAGATTGTTCATGAAGTCTAAATTTTTGATTTCCTAGTTTGTCTTAACTTACATGCATTGACAGCATCTCATTTCCCCCAGTATCACCATGTATATAAAAAATATAAATCCATTCTGCACTTTATGTTATGCAAAAGAGAAAACCCAACAACACTTCTTCCAACAGTGGCAATCCATCAGCCAAATCAGGACTATAAATGATAAATACATACAGATTACCAATTAAATCTATATAACAGCTAATTCAATTCTATCAAAAGAAACACATTTCCACAGAACATGCAACAACTTTCACCCCATTTTCCTTCTGTTGCATTCATTGCATCTTTGCCATTGCCAACAGTACCAGAACACATCTAGCTACATTCATTAATAAGTTCCAACAAATCAAAGCCCATAACCAATAATGCATTCCAAGATATTTTTGCTGCCATCTGGTCACTTCTACAACAACCATCCAATTTATAAGAGATCATAGTCCAACAATAACCACAAGGAATAGTATTAAAGGGTACCACCCATTACTCTCAATGTAGTTCACCTTCATTACCATCCACTACCAGACTACAGAATTTACACACCATCTATCACAATCCATCAGCTGTCACCATATATAATTCTACTCTGAAGTACCTTTGTTCATTATACAGCAACCATAGCTTGGATTATAAGTTACCTCCCTATTGTACTCCAAGATTAACAATTATAAAAACAATAATCAAGATTAAATTAGTGACTATAAATAATTTCCAATATGATGCCAAATTTTACAATCTTAAGTCAAATCTATTTATCTATGAAGTTAAGTTTTATATTGAACTGCTTGTTTAATAATTAAACTTGATATCCAGCTCTGTATCCAAAAGTACTAACTGTATTTGTAAAAAATACCTTGGAATCTAATTAATGTGACCCTTTAAATTAATCCATATAAAAACCTGTACAACATGATTGAACCTATATCTCTCATAATCAATGTTATGTAATGCTATGCAAGCCAAAAGATTAATAATGTTTATTGTTGAATAATATTAATAGTAATAATAATATTAGTTATAGTAGTAGTAGTAAATATCCCCCCCCCCCCCCCCCCCCCACCAAAAAACCCCCCCAAAAATTACACCAACCACCCCCACCCCCTCCCCCCCCCCCCCCACACAAACCCCCCCCCCCCCCCACCCCCCAACAAAAAAACTTTAAAAATAAAAAAAATTCTTTCAACAAAAAAAAAAAAAAAATGTCCCCAAAATTTTAATTTTTTTATAATTAATTTTATTTTATTTTTTTATAAATTTAAACTTACTCAAAAACCATTAAAAAAAAATAACTCACTCTTAAAAAAAATTTTAATCCCTTCCCTACAATTCAAATAAATCTCACCCACCCCTTTACCTCTTCCACCAAAAGGAGAAGACCCCCCCCCTTCCTTAAATTTATAAATATTATTATATTAAACTATAATATAAAATTTATTTTTTTTTTCCCCCCAAATCCCAAAAATTATTAAATCTTTCTAATTTTATCCAAAAATCCCCTCCTCACCTCTATTTTTTATTTTTTTCAAAATTATAATTTTCAAAAGTTTTATCATCTCTGGGGGAAGGTATTCCAGAACTAACATTAATAATGCAGGTTTTCACATAAGTGTTTACTCCAGACACACATGATCAGCCTAACAATAAAAAACTCATCATTATCAGAATTCAATTATTTTTCCTAAAGAAATTTTATACAGACAATAAACTATAAACACAATTACTCTTCCACGACCCCAGAATATTTATCCGAAAAAATATACTCTCAAATGAGAAGAAAACCAGCAACAATCTTTAACATTATTTCAAACAAACATAACAAACCCCAGCCCCTCAAGCTTCTACCTAGAAAACACAAAAAGAACACAAACAGACTACAAATAAACAATCAAAACCTGAAGAAACTTATAAACACTCGAAGAACTCAAGAATACCTCAATAAAAAGAAAATCAAAACACAAACAGACACTATATTCGCACTGGAAAAAGCCACAACTCCACACACAATAAAATACAAGAAGATATAATTTCTACAAACTACCCCTCTACACACATTTCAAACCAAACTTCAAAGAAAAAAATTCACCTCCATTTTTTCAGCCAGAAGAAAATATATTTACTCCCAAAGACTTTATAAAAAATAACAACCCCAAACTCCACACCCAAAAGTATACCTTTTTTATCAACATTTAGAAAATTTTACTCAGTATCAACTACAAACTCAACAAAAAAGACCACATATACATATATACCCTATTTATATACATTCATCAAAACACAGAAAAAATAACCACACTAAACAATCTAAGCCATACAATAGCCCTCTGTACAAACTGCTGAGTCAATCATAAAGACAAAATAGAACCCTATATCATACCTATACTATCTAAAATCAGTTTCTAAGAAACCCTACAACAAGCAGCTTTCTATTCAAAACAGTTATTATTCTGTCAGAAATAATAAAAAATATAGTCCAGTTGTAATCCAACTGGATATAAAATCAGCATTTGATATATTCCAATTGAACTCCTTGTTGAAGCATTAGCAGACAACAACAATACCAAGATCATTAATAATTTAGTAATCAATCTTTAATAAGTCAAATACATATTACACTTAATAGTAATAATCCCCTCTTTTACCTTCTTTCAATTCCACAATCACCACTAATCTCTTTTTTACTTTATATCAACCCTTACAATATGATAGAAAAAGAATATCAGCATAACATACCTTCTAAAACAAAACTCTATTACATAGACTCATTTTTAACTTCTAAAAAACAGACCCAACTCTATTAAAATCTTAATTCATACACTAATAAATACAAGCTAGTTAACATGAAAATCTTCACAATATATAGGACAATACACACAACATTTTAAAGGAAAACCCACTCTTTGTATCCCCTTCTATTTAGCAATCTAGAAATCTACAAATACAAATAAAAATAAAAATAAAATAAAAATAATAATTATTCACTATCAAAATCTTACCTTTATGTATTCAAAATTTTAATCTAATAATAATAACTAATCACATACTAATCCCAATAATACTATACACTAAATTATAATAATAAAATAAATTATAAAGTGTGGGAAAAAATTTTAAAAAATCCTCTAATACAAAATGGTTTAGGACTACATTCAATACATATTTTTAACATTCAAAAGACATTAAATCTCATTTTGATTACTTATTTATTTCATAATAAAGTGTTCTTAAGATTACCCAACAGATAACCACCACCAAACAATGGATATTGGAAAACCTTGCTTACACCAATTCTTAACATTCCAAACATTATTTTTTCCCACCGCAGATAAATTTAAATATTGGGATGTATACCAGATAATTGCTCTCCCTAAATAATAAAAAACTAATAATAAACATTAATAATAGAAACCGAAAATTAAATTCTGGTCATTAGAACCCAAATATTAATTTTCTACTCAAATTAAATCTTGAAGCATTGCAAATTAACTTTTTGTAGATATAGAGGCATTACTAAATACAGAAGAATATCTGGTTGTTCATAGAGAAACTGAGCACAAGAACATTTTCTTTTACTGCAGTATTTGATAATATTAGTTCATCCATACCATCATTGTACAAACAAAGAAATTGGACATTCAAATTCTTTTACAATCATTTATTGGGTAGCCACCCCCATATTCACAATACTTTTAATTGTTTTCACTATGGTGTACAAGAGCTCCTTCATGTACAACAATAATCCAAGAAGACACCAAACACATTCCGGAACAAAATGAACAGCTCCTAGGAGAAAAAATTTATCCCAAAAGAGCCAGCCACTTGTCAATATTACACGCCTCAAAATTATAGAGAGAAAAAAAAACTAACAAAAAACAAACAGAACTTTACAAGGCACAAAACTAATGGATGTATTTTAAAATAATGTAAACTCAAATTGTAAACCCATCATATCCTTCTTTGTCCCCCCAATTACAATTTTCCTATTTATACACTCAATTCACTCATGGTAAAATAGTTAAAAGAACCCCCTGTATATCCATTTATTTCCTGTATACAATTGTAATTACAGTCATATCGGCCTTTCAAGCCAAATTGTGCAAACGCTTTTGCGAGTGTTAAATAATAAATGAATACCCTCTGATCAAACAAGATATAGAATTTATGCAGGAATAAAGATTCCTTTTATTCCTGCATAAATTCTATATCTTGTTTGGTCAGAGGGTATTCATTTATTTTTAACACTCGCAAAAGCATTTGCACAATTTGGCTTGAAAGGCCGATATGACTGTAATAATAATAATAATAATAGTAATAGCACCAACAATAACAACAACAACAATTGAAATGTTATTATATCCATTAACATTTTTGTTATTATTAATAACTGGATGTATTTGAACAGTTTAAAATGTTTATATATATATATATATATACCTAATTCTCCTTTAATATTAACTTTTTTTGCACAATATTGAAATATCACGTTTTAAAAAATATTTTAGTTTCTACACAAGTTGTTTTAAAATAACATGATCAGTACAAAAAAAACAATACATTAGGATTAGAGCTGCTGTGACATATTCAGATTGTATATTGCTTGGAAGGTTTAAAAAAGCATCTTAAATTCTCAAAGTAATTTTTAGATTGTTTTAAGTTGTTTTAAACAATTTTTTAATTGTAAATAGTTGCAGGTAAGTAGTATAAAATAACTTATTTTTCATTTTAGAAGATTGTAAATGTTTTTAATTCAGTGTTTATTTATAGATTTGTTCTGAGGCCAAGTTTGTCATGATTACCTCTCAAAACTGTTATAATAATCTAATTTAAAAATTTGTTTCGTCTCTTTATTTCCCATTATTTTAAAAACAAAAATTTCTTTTTCAACAATATTCTGGAAAATGAATAAATTTGTTTGTCTGCATTGTAACATTTTGTTTTGAAAGGGAAGAACCTTTTAGATATCAATAATTTGTTTGTATTCTAACATTAGGTTTTTTAAAAAATTCATTGTTGGTGTTAAAAAAAATTTGTTTAAATTTAATTGATTAATTTGTTTAAACTCATATTTATTAATTTTTCCTAAAAATTAATAGATAGTAAGCTATATATCTTACAAGTTTTTATTGATAGCAATGATATTTCAATCATGTGCAATCATAGAGCTACTATTATCAGAAAGGGACAGTGAATAAAATCTTGGATACTTTTCTGTTTTATGCGCAAGCAAGATGTCACCCATATTTTTGATAAATGTACAATTCCAGGCGCTATAATTTTTTCAATTAAAAAAGCATTAATAAGTTAAATGAAATAAAAATAATAAATTCTGATAAATTATATTAATAATCTTTTTTTCAATTTTTTTTACTTATAATATGGAAGTGACTATACACTTTGAACGTTAAAGTTTTCAATGGCTTGTGTAGAGAAATCAATGAGTATTTCATCATAAGTGTTGTCACTTTAAAATTATTAATTTTTTTAATGAAATTTATAACTCATTTTTTATTTATATTTAATATGTGTGAAGTAAAACTTGATAGCACACAAAAAGTATAATGTTAAAAAAAGTCATATTGTTTATTTAATTATTTTCGTTGATTTTTTTAAATCCGGAACCAATCTCCTTATTTTTCATATATACAATGTATTTTTTTACACAATTTTTTTTTACACATAATTTTCAGAAACTATCCTAGTGTGTGAAAAGAGAATTAGATGTGTGTATACATAATAGACTGGAGTGAGATAAGAAAAGGCAATTCACGTTTTTTTTGTAATTAATTAAACATATGATTTATTATTTATTAAAAAATAGTGTTATAATTTAGTTTATTTAACAATGATTTTTTATACAATCTTTGAATTTTTTTATAAACATGATGATAATCTATAACCTGCATCAAAATATTCTATTAATACATTCTTAAAAGATGTAGTCAAAATTATATTGCAAAATAAAACTATTTTTGAAAAGTTAAAATTTTAATCCTATATACATTGAAGAAGTTTAGTATTTTTTAATTATAAATGCCTGTTTATTCAAAAGAAATTAAATAGAATTTTAAAAATACTTTAGGTAGCTAGAAAAAATAAAAGCAATTATAACCAACTAGATATTTGCATTTGTCAACATTTATATTGCATTACTTTCCTTAATATTTGTTACATGTATCAAAAAGGAACTTTATTGATCTAAAGAATTTTACATGATTACATTTGCATACACATGCTTCCTTACATGACGTCATTTATATTTGTTACATACTTATTAATAAAATACCTTACTTATATCTTCATAACATTTATATGTAGCAAAAAAAAAAAGATCTAATACAAATTCAAATTAAAAAAACACATTTTAAATAAAGTATTTATAACGAATATATTAATTTTTAATATTAAATTAAATACTTTTTGCATGAGTATAAATTTCTAAATATTTATTATAGTATATAAGGTATTATAATTTAAAAAAGCAAATAAAATAAAATATTTTTATCCCCTCTTAACCAAAAACTTAAAATTTATAAAATAAACAAAATAATAAAATACAATACAAAAACTTATTTAAATATTGGAGAATTTATTTTTAGACATACATATTTAAAAGTAATATAGTTTGCATTTCTGAATAAGTTAATACTTTATTATTATCAATTTCTTAAACGTAAGACAAGCAGCATTTGAATATAATTCATTTTAGGCTTAGACAAAAATTATATAGGCTTTTATAATATCTAATATTGCTGTGACACAACAGCAGCAAATAATGGTATAACTTTTTATTATTTTTATTATTGTATAGATAGAGAAAGACAGTGTGTCAATGATATAAAACATGATAAACACACTTCATTATGGAAGCAATAAGGAGATTTCATTAAATAGATCAGGTAGAATAAATAAAAATTTGGCTTGTCATTTTTTATTTTAAAAATGTTTAAAAAGAACTTGTGAAATATGACAATTATAAAAACAAAGATGTAATTATATTACAGAGAAACAACGATATCTTTCAAATTTTCAATAATATTGACTAAACAACACAATCAATTTATTCGACTAAAAATTCATAAAATGAAGAATGGAAAATAAATTGCAAAGCAAACTCTCACTAATGAGCAATAAATCAATATCTTTTAAATTAATATATATTATAAATGACCATAATTACATTAAAATATAAATGCAAAGAAGTCATTTTTAGAAGTAGGCTCAAATTTCTATTCACATATCCTAGTGGATGGTTTATTTCTCAAGAATTTAAACATTGGAGTAAATTTTTTAAAACTTCCCAGCATTTATTTTGTTTTTATCCATTATTTTAACATAAATATTATTTTAAATTACATTTTTATTTGTAAGTGTTGAAAAATGAGAAATTTGAGAAGAAAGACATACAGATGCTCATTACATTTAATTTGAATTAATAACATTAGAATGCTTTAAAATATTTAACATATATATATTTAACGGGTTATTCTAATAAATAATATCTGAAAGGTCATGTATAAATACTAAAAACAATATGCATAGAAGTGATTGAAGAGTTAATACAATCACTCCTATGTGTAACTCTTTCATTTTGGCTCTCAATAAAACTTAAACAATATTGAAAAGTGTTAATTAGCAAAAAACTTCATGATTTAAGTGCAGTTATCAATTACCATTAAAAATTCTTGGGATTTTTACTACTAAATTTTGTGAGATTGGGTGAAGATGAGACAAAAATGAGTTAATTGCCTTTTTAAACTCATGACTTCCGCATTATGTATGCAAGTCAAAAAATAATAATAGCCAGTTACAATATCTTAAAAAAGATATTAAATACTTGCTTGAACATTTAAATTTATAGATTCCATCAAATCCATTTTATAAAAATTAAAATAAAAAAAATACAAAATTCAGCTAAAAGACAGGAATTGTATTATTCATATAAGAGTTGCTTGTAATATATATATTTCTATGTAACATATACTTAAATTATTTGTTGACTTCTGTACTTTGGTAGATCCCAAGATTCATGGACTTAAAGCTCCAGAATCTGCTACTCTACCACTGCTCAAATTCATGTATGGCTGTCATTCAGTACTGGCTGGTAAATACAAAAAATATTATTAGCTAAGGAGAAGAAAAACTATAAACCATTTTGTCTACATTAGGTTCATTATCCTAATTTAAGAATATTTTCTCTTTCAGTATTTTATATCTGTGCTATTTAGTTAATTATTTGCAGCTCTTACTTTAAATTTGTCTACAAATGAGCTTAAGAGTATGTGTGTGAATTGACATTTTAATATGGCCTCTCAGGCAATCAAGATGTATAAATATACATTTTGGTTATTTATTGAAATTATTCTAAAATGTTTTAGAAATTGAAAGACATGATCTGCAATCCTTTTTTTTTTCTTTTAAAAAAATCTACTTTCATAATCAATTAAATATTCTCTAAATTGTGGAATAAAAAAGAGAAAAACTACAATTTACAATAGCCAAAAATGTAATTTAAATAGTATCTTATATAATTTAATCTCTTTAATACTAAATTCACTCCAAAATAATACGGCGAGTTGCTGCTATGTGGCAGGTGATTATATGCACTCAAGGCATTTTTAAAATTCTCAAAACTAAGACAGGGTGTGCATTTACATTAAAAAAATAAGACCAAGTCACATGACGACACAGCTGGCGTGTACTACATTTAATTTTGTTTTAAATTTTAAAAATCTTAATCCTCACAAGAGTTAAAATGGAGCAAAAAAAAACCCAACTGCAATTACTATTAATTACAGTTTTTTCTTATATATATATTTTTTTACAATTATCTTTTTAAAAGTAATCAAATGTAACTAATATCATTCTCAGCGAGGGTTAGATAAAAAAGAAAACATTCTGTAATTTTTAATTTAAATGTATTAAATATATAAAAAGTTAAATGTCTATCTGTACTATAAATATTTACACTATATATTTATGTATGTTTTTGTACAGCGTATATACGCGAAAAAATCAAAAAGTAATCACTTTTTTTTTTTAAATTACTACATATAAAAAAGCCTATATTAAAAAAAAGAGCTATAGTTTCTTTTAGGTTTGGTATTACTATCAGAGAAAAGGATTTTTGCTGTTTCCTGAAGGCACACTTCTATTTTTTCTACCCCTTGAACATTTCTTGCACCAAACTAAAATGTTTTTTCCACCATATTATTTACTACCCTGCTATACATTTTGCTGTAGGACAACTTCTACCTTCCAAAATCAAATTACGCGATATTGTTCAACAATGATGTAGCTAAATAAATAAAGTTAATTATAAAAAAAATATATATATATTTTTTCTAACTAATTTTTGCAATGTTTTATTGCCTAGAATTCATCTTCAGAGACCTAAATAGAAAAATTCCATGTGTTACAAGGTCGGTATTATTTAATTCTTATATCAATGCTACGTCAAGATTGCTCAAACAAAATACAATCAAGACCTCATCAAAGAATTCAAATAAAGATGATAAATTAATAAAATATCATCAGACCAAAGTAGGTTAATTTGAATATTTAATCCAATAATATTAAATACTGATAATTATGTAAGCATATATGAATTTGACACATATAATTAAATTATAATGCAAAATTAAACATAAACTACTTGGGCAATGTAGCCTGAACTAGCACTCAACAGTATTGAGATGTTATAGAAAAAAGTAATGAATATGAGTTGCCATTTTACTTTGGAATTGTAGATTATGAAAAGGCATTTGAATATATAAGCATTTCTTCAGTGATTAAAGCATTGGATCATCAAAGTATAGACCCAGGATATTGTCATATTCTGAAGAATATTTATAAAAATGCAACCGCAACAATTGGATTACACAATGATACTAGAAAGATTAACATTGAGAAGGGTGTAAGACAGGGTGACTCCATATCTCCAAAAAATTTTACAGCATTACTGCAATAAGTATTTTGTAGATTAAAATGGGAAGCTAAAGGATTAAATCTAAGTGGAAATTATTTAAGTCATTTAGATTTTGCAGATGATATAGTTGTTTTTGCAAATAATGATTCAGAGCTTCAGGAAATGTTATATGTATCAGATGAAAGTAAGAAATTATGATTAAAGGTAAACCTTAAAAGACAAATAATGTTCAATGGATTTTTTCAAAAGGTGAAAATAAAGATTGATTTTGATGAATTAGAAACTAACTACAAAAATCTTGGGCAGATTATTACAAATGAAAACAGAATGGATAAAATTAATTATACAATTAAACTTGGTTGGAGTGTTTTTGGTAGAAATAACTTAATATTAAAAGGAAATATATCTCTGTGTTTGAAAAGGCAGGCTTTTAATAAATATGTTTTACTAGTTCTTACTTATAGATCTGAGACTTGAACACTTAATAAAAGAACAATTCAAAAAGTTCAGACCACTCAAAGAAATATGTAAGAGATGCATAATAGGAGTAACAAGAAAAGATCAAAAACACAATATATGAGTGAGAGAACAAACACATGTTACTGACATTATTGAAAGGATTAAAAGATTGATGTGGAGTTGGGATGGACATATTGGTGGAAGAGATGACAATCAATAGAAAATTGAAATATTAAACTGATTTCATGAGATTATAAAAGACCCAGAAAAAGACTACATGTGAGATGGATAGATGAAATAATAAAGTATGTAGGATGATGTGGAGAAGAGAGACTACTGATCAGAGAAGATAAATTGAACTTGAAGAGATCTTCATCCTGCAGTATATTGATATAGGTTGATGATGATGATGACTTGGATAGTTGAAAATGTTTAAAAGAATTTAATTTAGTCAAGTTAGCAGTTTTAAGTTGTTATATTCATTTAATAGTTTTGGCTGGGCAAGTTACTAGAAAATGAGTTAAGTTTATGTCCTTCTATCTTTTAGTTGCTTTTTTTTTTTGCTTATTCCAGAAATCTCTGCTTTACTGCATATGGCTTAATATCTTTGTTTTATCTGTTCTCCATTTTATTCTCTTTAGTTATCTTAATTTCCCAAAAATATTTTCATTTGGTAATTTTAGCTTGCTTCATTATAAAAGAAAACAAACAATTAATTACTTTTATTAATTCGTTTTTTTCTTATCTTAAAGGTGAACCTAAATGCAATGCATATCAACTAGTTTCTTCATTACAAAAGAGGTATAAGAAACATAGACATCACTTGTCCAAACTGCTTAACACATGAAGAAACATTTGAACACATTATGCTTTCTTGCATGGGATTGGGAAGGATTAAACTCATAATATCACAAAATAATATTATTGATTACTATAAAATTCTATTACTCAAAGGGACTATTAGGGAAAGAGACTTCCCCGCCATTAGGATGGCAATCTTCATTACATATTCTATCTGGGTGACAAGATATAAATTGAAATTTAGCATTCCCCAGCCAGAAGCAAGCTCTTTCTTCCTTGGAACACTTTCAAAACTACAAAAGAAAGAGAAAATGCTCTCCTCAAAGTATTTACACGAACATACATGGAAACTGTTCAAAATACCTTACTTACAAAATGACTCAAATCCTAATGATTAGGAAACTGTATAAGAGATCAGAAAAACACTCAAATATCTGATTAATGTATAAACATAAATTCAAACATTCTAAAAAACACACTAATTTTTCTCTGACCTATGATCTGACTAAACATATCAGACCTTGCCTCAATCTATACAAACTCTTAAATAATTTATAACAATATAAACATTTATAACTATCATAGAAAACCTTTGTATATACCTATTATCAATAAATTTAAATTTTTAAATAAAAAAAAAGTTGTTCTTTTTTAATTCAATAACTTTAATAATATTTCTTCTTCTTCTTCTTTTTATTATTATTATTATATATAAACTTTTTAATTCATATGTTAGATATAATTTTATAATATATAAATATGCATTTATCTATAGCTAACATGCACTTTACTGTATTTGACTACACAACAGTTATATCATTATTTATATGCATTGCATACTTTTACAGTTTATGCATTTGCAAAAGATTAAATATAAAAAAAACAGATATTTTACTTCTTTGGTATTCAACCATAAAATGTTATATTAAAAGAAGAGAGACACATTGTTTGAATAATATAAATAGAAAAAACTCACAGCTTGAGTAAGATAATTAGGATCAAAAATCTTGTTGTTAATATTCTACATGTTGGACAACTATTGTGTTCTTGAATATATGCATCACAGTGAGATGAAGTTACAATTTCATTACGATATAAATTTACATGACAACATCACAAAAATGATAAGCTATTTGACAATTTGTTCTATCAAATATATGTTCCAAGTATTCTGTCAATACTTTCCTCAAATTAATATTTAAAATATTGACAATAATTATCCAAAAATTTCAGAGAATGCAATAATGATGGCAAAATGAAATTCCCATTGACTAAATCTATTGGTTATAATAGATAGATGAGAGTTATTGCAATGGCTTTTACACTTTGTCACTGATATATATATATATATATGTAACTCTAACATATGCTTATATAATAAAAGTGATGTAAAATATATAACTTTTTCAATGAAGAGTTCTTTATACACATCAGTTTATCAAAAATGTACGTCCAAGTTTTTAAAGCAAACATAGAAGTAAATCAAATGGGCTCATAAACTAACACAAATGCTAACTTGAGTGTTATTTGCACACAGACTGCCAATACTCATAATAATAAATAATTACATAAACTATTAATCTATTTCTGTTAACAGAACTAAACCCTCCTCTTTCACAAAGCTATATATAAAACAGAAGTAATATATTGACATTGGTGATTGATTACCAAAATAATTTAGACTATTACTTTAAGCTGTGAATAGTATTGGATCTAGAGTATAGTAGTATAAAGGTCACTATTGCTAATGTAATAACCACAATAATAGTACTATATTCAAATCTCCAATGTAATATTGTCAGTTTCCTCAAATTTACAACTGATATAATATACTTAAAGAAAAAATTATTTTTTCTGATGCAGAGAAAGCCATATAATGTTTTGTTTAGTATGTACTATTTTTGCCAAAAAATAAATAGTGTCTATAGTTAATGCAAAACTAAAATCATTAAAATATGTAATTTTTATCTTAGTATCAGACCTACATAATTATATATAGAGTTAACTTGCATTCAAAACTTTAGAATGATTTTAAATCACTGTTGTTTTTTTTAATAATAATAATAAAAAATGCTATGTTATAAAAATGTGAGACTCAATTTTTTCTCCTGAGAAAAATTAATATTCAGAAACTAGACTGGAGATTTAGATATAGTAGTGCCATTTAATACCATTGATTGTGCAAGCTTACAATAACTTAATCTATTAGTATGGATTATATTAATAGTAAAAAGCAATTATTGTAAAAAAAAAAGTAAATAGCAAAAAATGAAACTTGAATATAAAGAAAATAAACATAAAAAGTAATGATAAAAATTGCAATAATTTTATACAAAGCATTTCTTTAATAAATAAATAAAAAAACGTGGATTGAAAAATTGTTGTAGCATATATAAAAAATTCGGGTAGAAAAAAAAATCTAGGACAAAACAAAATAATGGCAAATGTTATTTTACTTTTCATAAATTTGAACTTGCAAGTTAGAAAAATGTAATAAAAAATAGCAAAAACAATTTATATGTGCAGAAAAACATAATAAAGAGTAAGCTTGTGGTTTAATGACCTGTAGAGGTCCCTACTATCACATTTTATACGCATGTGATTGAGGCTACAGCCTTAACGAATATTATTTACGTAATGAATGTGCATTTAAATAAATTTATCATTTTAATAAAAATAAGTAAATGGTAAATATGGCATGTATGGAATAACTTGTTGTTTTTTTTTTTTTAGGAATTCTTAATCCTTGTACTTTTGCAGGAAAAAAGAAGTTAATAATAAATAAATGCTTTCAAAAAAATTTGTGACACCATTTAAAATAAGTCAAAAATTCTTCAACAATGATTAGAAGCATCTATCAAAATATTATTCGTTTTTAAACTTTGTAGTTTGCTTTAAATGAATTTTTTTTAAAAATTGTTTTCTGTCATTTTCTTGGAATGCAAATAAGAACATCCTAATTAATGTTCAAAGTTTCAAAGTCTTTCATTTCTTAAAAGATTTATATTAATATTTCATTGCAGTAAAATTAATAGAATATTTCAAAATTTACTTTATGTCCATAAATAATGTATATTTTTTTGTAAATGAACTAGTTTATGACATAATCAAATTTATATTGTTAAATGTAAATAGAATTAAATGTTTAATAAAAAATTTGAGTACTGGACATGACAGATCAGGCCCATGATTTTTGACCTTTAGCTTTAGCATGCTACTGTACTCAGCCATGAACCATGCAGGTGACTTATTGAAGCCTTTGTGTTAAAAGTGTGATAAGAATTGACAAACTCCTGTCAATGATGTCCATGTAATATTACTTATTTATATCACTTTATTATTTTTATTTTATTTGTATTCTGGAAGAGAATTTTATATGCATGCATAAGTACATTAAAACATTTATTCTCCAAACCATAAGAATTTAGGGGAAAAACTATGGCTAAATATTTATCTCAAATTTATTTAATGATATATATATTACTAGCTGATGTGTTTCACAAACAAAAGAAACTATAGGGTAGTGATAATGTGGCAAACCTTGGAACCAAATGTTCATGATTGCAGATCAGTTCTGTCATTTATTTTTATACAGAAAAGTTTTATAATTTCTCTACCAATAATTTATTTACTTATATGTGTATTATTTCTATTAAAATAGGATATATATGAGTCAGTAGACAGTGAATAGAATTATAATGATAAAACTAATCTGCAGAAGCTATTAAAATGTATTTACATCTGCTATCTGATGTATATTAATTAAAGTAATATTTACATCAGGAATAGAAAGCAAACCAAATAGTAGTCATGGAATACTTGAGCACTAAAAGTGATTAGTTAAGTCTTAATTTAGGAACATTTAACTCTTAAGATCAATTTTATTTAAAGCATTTATAAGTTTGACAAAGCAAAGATATGATGCTTAATTTGATTCAATATGAAGATTTATAAGACTAATTTACAAAATAAAATTACTTGTTAGTGTCTCAAATTATAAAATGTCAGTGCTTGTTTGTAAAATTTTAACTTCATTTTATTTCACTTGTTTAATAAATATATATATATTGTAGAATACCTCAGCAATTTAAGACCAATAACTAATATAAAGTATGACAAATTTGAGATTCTATTAAAATAATAAAAAGTTTAATTTTTTTTAAAGCCATTTCTCTGCTACTTATCTAATAACCTCAGATTTGCTAACATCTGCTTTATTGTGTATTAGTTAGAATAGTTATAGATCACTTACTGGAAAAAAATATAAACTACCTTTAAGAATCTTTCTTTGTTTTTTAAAATCTCCAAGGAATTGAATTCTTTTTTATGAACATCTGAAGTAAATACACACATTATTATATATTTTAGATCCCCGTATTGAAAGTAAGCCATGGTGTACATCTTATAAAAGATACAGTTATTCTAACTAAATTAAGAGTATTAGTGAAAATTTTAGGACAAAAGATATGTTATTACTCAGTTATTTTATAGATTGATGATATAAGAAACATTTTTATTAAGCAAGCTAAATATAAACTAGAGGAAGAAGACAACATTTGACTTATTAGTACCAATAGATTTTCACACTGTTTTATCTAAAAAAAATATTATACATAAAATTAGTTTAAAAAGACATTGTTTCCATATTTTCAAAAAAATAACACACACTAATTAATAAGTTAGATAAATCATAATAAGAAAATGGCAAACAACTACCAAAATATTCAATATTTATTATTACACTTTTTGCCAGCTACTCTGCAGTATTTTTATTCTATGTCAGCAAGAATAAAATAAATGTTAAACTTAAGTATTTCAAAAAATGCTGTTAAATTTATTTCAGATTACTTGTTTACATCATAATAGGTACCAAGGAGTGGTGAAGAGAGAATTCAGCATGCACTGTGAATTACAATTTCCAAATTGTAATAATAAATATAAAGAACTATATATCTTATTAAATAATCACCATCTTCATACACCTTTAAGGAAGAAGTATACATAAAATATAAAGAAACCAATACATCAAATTGAAACAATGTAAGACTGGAATGAATTCTTGAAATCTTATACTTCTAAATCATCATTACAGAAAATTACTTTTTACTTACATAATAAATAAATAGAAAACAGATAGTTTTTTTCAATTATATCCAAATTTACTAGCTGTTACTATGATAATGTACTAGCCTTTGAAATAACACCTTCTAATTATATAAGCTGAACTCATTACATAAATAAAATAACATATATTACAACCTCTCTCAACCCTTAGTTAACCTATTGTCAGGATTTAGCACAACTAATGAGACTTAGTTACTTGCCAAAATATAAAATTGAAACAAAAAGAATATTTTATTGAATGAAATTTATATTTTCAAACTACAAATAATTTATTAATATTTCTAAAATTCTTAATATTAAACAATGTAGCAACTTGTTAATGTTTATGCAAGTAATCATTAGCATTTAAATGCGCCCAGAAAAAAAAAAATAGATTGACAACATCAAGTATTGAGTAATGACCCAACGTACTGATAAATGATAAAAATAAATAAATCACAAAATTACTTTAAGTGAAACAAGTGGTATATCTTTTATTATGATTTATATTTACTCTTCTTTTCAAATGGCGATTGAGATAATCAAACAATAACATATAATATCTATTTCTTTTATAAATTTTCACTTGAACTCAATATCATCTATATTTATAACATTTGTTAACAATATCTACTGAATGATATTTGTATCTGAGTGAGGACCACTTACTCTTTAATATAAAAAATACAGTAACAGATAAATAATAATAACAATGTTTTATTGAAATAGTATGGTTCAAAATTATAGATGCATAGTTTAAAATAGGATTATATTTACTTTTGAATCAATAATAAATATCAATATTCTCCTCATACTGTGTTTAATATGGATACAACTTTTTGAAATTATAATTCTTTTTTAAAATGTAAATTCTTTAGATTAATCTTTTACAAGAAGTCTTCAATTATGGTCAAAAAATTAATACATTCAACTGTGCCACAGTTAATTCTAAGAAAATAATAAGTGTTTGTCGCTAAACTATATTATTCCTAATATACAAGACTTTCATGAAAAAAAGAAAATCCTAGTCTAACACACACACACACACATATATATATATATATATATATGGATATAATGATCTATTTTTTAAACACATCTCATGATAATGCTATAAATTATTTACTGAAAGAAAGTTAAATAAACTTTAATAATAATAATTCCTTATGTATATACATATAAATGGCCCCCTTAAAAACAAATGATAATAAATTTAATATAAAACATTCATTGTGTACTATATGCACAATGCATTCAAATTAAAACAATAATAAATCATAATGTCTTATTATTTATCTTGATAAATCAAAATTAAAATCAACTGTGTACACTTTAATTCAAAAAACATTCAGATCAATCACAATTTAATATATCTTTGACAGAGCATTATTTATTCTTGTGTGGATTGAATCAATAAGTTAGATATCCTCTAATGATGAACAGATGGATTTTAAAACCATTTGAAGCTGACTTTCATGAAGTATCCTCTTGTTCTGATTAGGCCGAGGCTACTAATGAAAAATGACACAATTATTTCAGTTGTTTTTAGATAATCCTTAAATTGATTTCCAGGATATGAATTATTTTTTCTAATGATTTCCCTTCAAAGGCATGCATGTTGATTATTTCTCTTTTTTCTATAGATGATTCATCAGGAAGAATTAAGCATGAGAATAAAATTCTCCAGATCATAATGTTTCCTCTACTCTGCTGTTCTTCAATGGAATCAGCTCAAATAAAGTTTTGCAATTACATCTGGTAAAAGAAAGGTGAAAAAAATGATGGCAGCAAAGTTTGTTATTTTTCTTCTAATGATGATTTTCAATATTAATCCCTCTGGTTACTATGTCATTTAGCCTATACTTTCACATGATACTGACTTTAACTCTATTGTTAGTGTAACTATTGATCATCAAAAAATCTTATTATTTTACAATGGTAAAAAATATATAAGTATATACTTATGTTCTGTGTAAACATAAACATTTAGAATATTTAAAATAAACAATTTTTAAATATTAATATTTTAAATATTAATATTTTCAAATGATAATTTTAAATATAAATTCAGATTTTTACAATTATTCATATAGTTTCTTTATTATCACTGCCATTACCAAATTTCAGAATCATGAATAAACAAATACCACAGAAAAAAACATGAATAAAAATATATAGATAAATATAATAAAAAGTTATTTTGGAAAAAATAAATTATTAAAAAATAAAAAAAACAGAATAACAATATGACTTAAAAAAATAAAATTGCTAACATAATAAATGAAGAAATTAGAACATGATTCTTCCTGAATGTTTAACTGAAAGGTGGAGGTTTCAATTGATAAACTGAAGCATGAGGGTTTAATTTCTGATTAAGAAAGGTATTTAATTTTATATAAATTAATGCAAAATAATTTAATTATGCTAATAAAAGGATTTTAAAATATACAATAAAAATTAAAATAAAAAATATAACAAAATTTTTATGTACATATTCTCCATACCAACCCAAACACTGATTTTTAAGAAAAAAAAATTAGCCTATTCTATAAAATTTTTATTCTGAAAAAAAAAATTAAATTTATTGCCATGTAACAATCAGTTTATAGCTACACTTTTACTAATGCAATATTGTTAGTTCTCTCTTTGGTTTCATTTTTATAATTGTTTTCACTGATTCAAAAAAAAGATTATCATGGTTATACAGAATATTATTTTGAAATAATTGTATTTATTAACATAATATATATTTTAGTGTTAAGATAAAACATTTTTAACATACTATAAAACTTTACACACACACACATATATATATATATATATATATGTAACATGATAAAAATGATAATGCCAGTAAGATGATCAATCTAATTTGAATAAAACATAGCCAATCATTAGTCACCATTTTATGATGGACTATTGAATATAATAAAGGATGATAATATAAAAAACTTTACTACATATCATAGTTTAGACATCATTCATAATAATATAGATCTAGCCTAAATGTGGAATGTCATTTTATAAAAGCCCTAAAGTTGATTTGACACTTTATAATAATTATCATATGTACACAATCATCATAGGCTAGCATTGGGTAACTACTTTGTCACAATAATAATATATTTTCTATCTCACTACCTCTTTCTATTTGTTCAGTCAACATTTGACATAAACAAATGCTCTTAAAATTTATATTGTTTATCACAGAGCAAAACATGCATAAACAAATAATAACTGTTAGAACCTGCATAAAATTATCTAGCTCAGTTATTGGTCACTATAGGCAATAACAATATTTCTCATACATAATTATTTAGATTGTCCACTGCCCTATTATATAATACTAACAATCTATTAAAATCTAATTTATTCATATTACATTTAAAATGAAATAAAACAAATGAGATCATCACCTGAGACATCAAAAAATATGTTGACAATTCCAATGTAAACTACAATAAACCATGAAATCATACATCATTGCCCTAAATGATGCATCCTTGAGACATATTTGAGTGATAATTGAATAAGACTAAATTTGAATCAATAAACAACTAAATTCGGACATACTTTACTAATCTAATATTTTTTATAGTAATGAAAAATTTACTTTCATATTTAATAACATTCTGTTTAAATCAACAATTTTCTAAATAATTATAATTACATTTTGAGAAAAATTTTTAAACTATCCAATATTTATAATGTTTAAATGAAATAAATCTTTGTTCAGTTTTATGTGTATTTTAATAAAATGTTAAACATAAACATTTTATTCATATCCTACATTAGATTGACATGCAATTATTGCTTTAGTTATATTCTAAAGTGAATTACTCACAATAATTTATTTTCAATAAATATCATAGGCAATTTCACATTTTACTGTATCCAATCAAATTATGCAAAATATATTGTAGACTTCTATTGGATATTTACTGACTTATAATCACAGATATTATTCATCTACCTAAATCTCCAATCAATTGATTATAGAAATGTATTTTTTAACAATTAAACTATATATGACAATAATTGGAAGTCATTGAAGCCAAAGATAATATTCAGTTCTGTACTAGTTAATAAAATTTGTGATCACTTCCAAGAAATTTAAGAAGGTAATTAAGACAGATCATTTTAACTAATGATAAAACAAAATCTATTAAGATTTTTATAACCAGACAAGATAAGCAAATAAATACTTAACTCTGAACTAATGAAATTATTTGTATTAGTAATATTATTGACTTAGATAAGTAAACAAATATCTAAATGCAGTACCAAATAAAATGTATGCCTAATCAGATTTAATAATGATTTATACAATGTATATATCTAATCTATTTCACTTAACAAGATACGTCTAATCTTGGATCAAATTTTAAGTACCAAATTATATTGCACATTCAAAAGAAATAATTAGGCAGACTCATTGTATTTTAAATCAACTCTAAATTTATTGGTTTATAATAAAAATTTACAACAGTAATAATAAAAATATAACATAACAAACAATTGAGGTTTGCAATAGACTAAAATCAATAAAAATAATAAAATCTATGTGTATACAATTTCAAAAATATGTTGCATGACAATAATACTACATGAAACAGAAGGAGAGATTTGAAATATCATATACAATGATAAAAAATGTGTGATCAAATAAAAATTGATCTCTACTTATTCAATAATATAATTTCTCGATAATTAAACAAACATAAAAAGAAAATATGTTATGTTCAAACTCTTTTTTCTGAATCTCCAAGTTAAATCTTGAACATACAAAAAAATTAAATATTTGAAAATATCAGGTCTTATTAACTTATATTATCAGATAAGGGTTTAAATAATAAGAATAAAATGAACCTCTCTGACCTTATCATCATGTGAATTCTATCATACCCATATATATATTATTTATCTATATTTTTGACATAAAATGTAAATTATCGCTTTCTTTTAACAAAAAAAAATATGTATAGAAATCATACCACTTAAGTGAAAGTCTGACTATTTTCACTCACTATTCACAGATCTATTGTAGCTTTGGGTTCTTTATTTCTGATCCTAAGGTGTAGAGATGATTTTCCTTTAAGTAGAGATAAACATGAGTAGTAACTAACACAGATATTAATCCAATTATTTTTGCATCTAAATTCCGATATTTCTTTTAAGCATTTAAATGTATCCAAGCATTTAAAATAATATTACTAGCTTTATTTTCCTTTTCCATTAATAATAATAATGCACAAAGAACATTCCTTTAATGACACAATCCAGTTATAATCAGGCAGAATGAAAATGCTAACTTTTTCTTTCCAAACTGAGAAAGTGAAATTTAAATTGCCTAATGTCACACATAAGTTGAGTTAATTGATCTTGTAAAATCCCTTGATCTGAAATATGACATCCATAGATAAATAATGGGGTTTATAAAGATTGATTATGATGAGTTAGAAAAAGTTAACAGCTACAAATACCTTGGTCAGATTATTAATACTGATGGAAACATAATGGATGAAATTAATCATAGAATTAAACTTTGTTGGATTGCTTTTGGTAGAAATAACTTAATATTTAAAGGAAATATGCCTATGTGATTAAAAAGGAAAGTTTTTAATAAATGTGTTTTACCAGTACTTACTTATGGATCTGAGACTTGGACACTTAATAGAAGAGCAATGTAGAGACTTCAGACTACTCAAAGAAGTATGGAGAGATGCATGTTAGGAATAACAAGAAGAGATTGAAAATGCAATTTATAGTTAAGAGAACAAACAGATGTTACTGACCTCAAGTAGAGTTAGGGTGGACATATTGCTAGAAGAGATCATAATAGATAGACAATTGAAATCTTAAACTGGATTCTAAGAGAAGACCCAGAAAGAGACTACCTGTAAGATGGAAGGATGAAATAAGATAGTGTACAGGGGTTATGTAGACAAAAGAAGTTAAAGATTCAGAAAAGATGGATTGAACTGGGAGAGATATTCATCCTGCAGTGGAGTGATAATGGTTGATGATGATATCCATCACAAATAAATAGGTGCAAATCTGGATTTTTAACCATGAAATATCTTTATATAGCTGATGCATTTTGATAGGTTTTTATTTTTTTCTAATCTTTGCTGTTTCCTCTGGAAATTCATCAGCAAGCTTCCTCAATTGAATGGGCAGATAGTTAAAATCTTATTCTTCCATAGTTTTATAGATTAATCCCTTAAACAATAAAACTTAATAAATTTTCAAAGACAGCTCTAAAACATGTCTGTTTTAGCAATGATAAAATTACAAAAACTCAAATTACAATATTTCTCTTCTATATATAATATACTCTTGATGATGTTATTGTTTTCATAACAATTGTTGAATTTTGTTCTAATATGACTCAATGATGAAAAATTTGTTCAAGAAAATTTTGCTTCCAATTAATAAGTGAAATGGAGATTTTAAAAAAAAAATGGATATAGTGAAAATGAAATCCTGTTTTATAAGTTCAATATTATTTTTCCATTTTTAAACCAGAATTCCTATTATAAATCTAATACATTTTAATGGATATATATATATTTACATATGTTTTTAATAAAAAAAATTTATATAACTAATTTATGAACAACATATATAAAACACAAAACATTTATTTTTATAATAGATGTTGCTATGGTGATTGTAATAACAAAAATTGAGATGTGTAATGATTAATAATAATATTGATTCTGTTCAAATAAGCTTTTATGATTCACTTAACTATTTCCAAAATCTATTTATTTATTCACCTGTTTATATTTTTCTCTGAAATTAATCACAACAAATTTATAAAATGATACTAAATGTTAATAATAAATAAGAATGTTGTTTAAATAGTATAGTTGCCATAGTTACTTGGTTAATATTAATACTTCAACATCTCCATTATCCATAGATCAAGTGAAATAAAAATTAAACAAGACCAACAAACTTCTGTTTTTTTAAGTACTGCACCAATCTAATTACTTACAATATATAAGAATAGTAATAATTAACATCACATAACTTCATCATATGTTTTCTCACATGCTTTCAAGTATCCATTATTTACTCAGATTTTTATTAGATGGTATACAATAGAGAGGAATAGTTTTTGAAAACATATTAGAAAGTCATTGTTATAATTAAGTTCATATCCAAAGGATAAAATATCTTCCAGTTGACATAAAACTGAGGTTTCTAAAATATATACAAATTGTTGTTATTAGATTTATATAACTATAAGAGTGAATTATCATAGGTCCAAAACTTTATACATTTTTAATTCAAACTATAAATTGTGAAAAGTAAAAATAATGTTTTCATTAGTTTCAAATTTAAATCATAGTTCTCATTGATGAAGATAAAAATAAAAATTGAGCTGGAAACAAAGATATAATAGCACTATTCCATCTGATATATCTCTTGATTAATAGTAGATGGCTCTAGAGTAGGATGAATAAAACTATTTTAGGATCTGTAAGAATATGTTATTATAGTTTACTTGGGTATAATTTTGAAAGTGGTAACTATTATTTCTGCACAATCTATCCTTCAAATCAAATGAAAATTTATATTAAGGATTATTTCCTATACAAATTTATGTGTTTACTTACATTCCCACAAAAATATCAAATATTTTCATTTTGTAACCACAAACAATTTAACTCTTAAGGAAGTCATTTAGCATTTGTAAAACAAACAACAGATTTCCAGACAGCTTAAAATAAATAAAAATGTTTATTAAAAACAAACAAACAAATATGTAAATAAATATTTTGCCATAAAAATATAGATAAACAATTACAAATGAGCTTTTTTTAATATTGTGTATATATAAGAAAATATAATTTTTTTATGTTTTTTGCTTTTGTTTTTCCCATAGAAGAAATGTTAAATATTTAATGATATATTTAATAAACAATTTCATTCCTTTTATTTGATGTAAGTATTAATATATATATATAAAACAAATGTTTTTATATATGTAGTTTAAATATTGATTTTCAGATTATCCATTTAAAATTAGTTATTCCTTACTAAAAAGACTAAGAAAGTCATATACATTGACAAATCTACACATAAATTTGAAAAAGATATAAAAAAACTATATCATATTACAGATTATATTACAGTAATAATGATTGAAAGCCAGTGACATTTAATTAAGTAATGCATGTTAATGATATGAAAGAAAGGTAAAACTTTATATGGTTGGTGTACAAAAAATATAAAATTATGGTATTTTCCATGATGAATTATTACTTGAAATATATTAGGTAGTTAGTTTCATCTGCCTTCATGCAGGCAACTTAACATACATATATATTCACATTTAGTATTTATGTAATAGATATTTGTAATTATGTGAGAAAAAACCAGACATTTCAGACATGTGCTAAGGGTAATTCACTTACACTCATCTGTCTATGAGTATTTTAAAAGCATAGGTGAGTAATCTATGCTTAGAGATTATTTTTATATAAACATCTCTGTTTTGAGCTTATTCTTATATAAACCAATACCCATTGATCATTCTTAATTCAGGACTTGATTCTATTATAAGCCTGATAATTCAAATGAAAAATTGTTTGTATGAATTTAATTTTATATATCATAGGAAAAGACAGTATCTCATTTTTAACTATCTGTGACTTTGAATTATATTAATTTTGAATATTTTTAATTAATATATTAGTAATCTATATATATTATTTGGGGGGGGGCAGACATTTCAGACATGTGCTATTGGTAATTTACTTGCACTCACCTATCAATGAGTGTTTTAAAAGTATAGGTGGATTACCTATGCTCAGTGCTTTTTGTCATACAAACCAGTGTCTATTGACCATGCTTAATTCAGAACTTGATTCTATTATGGGCCTGATAATTCAAATGACAAATAATTTGTACAAATTTAATTTTATATATTATAGGATTCACCTATGCTTTTAAAATACTCATTGATGGGTAAGTGCAAGTAAATTACCAATAGCACATTGTCTGTAATATCTGTTTTTCCCCACATGATTACATATATATAATATACTAATTATGGATATTCAAAATTAATATAATTCAAAGGTATGAGTAGTTAAAAATAAGATACTAGGTCTTTGCTATGATATATAAAATTAAATTTGTGCAAATAATTTGTTTTTTGAATTATCAGGCTCATAATAGAATCAATTCCTGAATTAGGCCAAATCAATGGGTGTTGATTTATATAAGAATAAGTTCTAAGCATAGGTGATTCATCTATGCATTTTAACACATGTCACAAGTATCTAGTTTTTTTCCACATGATTACATATATAGATCACTAATCTATTAATTACAGCAATAGATAATTGTAATACAATTGTTTTAATAAAAAAACAATTGCTACTCAGTCACAACTGATTTAAAGAAGGTGTTGTAAAAAGTACATTATGAAAAACAATAGCATTTATAATAATTATATTGATCATTTAAATGAATTAACTTTTACTTTAAATGAATTGTAGTTGTATAGATAGCATAAATTTATCATATCAAAGAAAATTACACTGATATAATACTAATCACCTGTGGTAAATTTGAAACCAATGCAAAAGTAGGAAATAAATATCTGCACATGGCATTTGATTCTTTTGATAAATAATAATGATAATGCCACATGACATTCTCAGATATGCTAACAAGGGTAATTCATATATTATCTTATTTAAGGGCCATCTATTGAATTTCTAAGCAATCAATTGATATCAAAAATAATAGTACTAATATCAACATTCTAAGACTGATATCTTCCTTTAGCTGATATTAATAAAAATTCAGAATTACAACTATTATTACTTTATACTATCCTTGATATTCTGAAAAATACTTAAGGGCTTGTATTGTGCAGTGTATGACCATTGAATAAGGTAATTTTTATATTCTTTTTCATATAAATCATATAATGATAAAAACTGTGAAAATATTTGCAGTCATTTTATTGCAATATTAATTTGTTTATGTTAATTTTGTTTTTAAATGTCATATTAATTTTAATAATAAAGGAATTATGAAATATGAATAATTAATAAAATACAACCGCTTAAATAAAACGATATTATAATAAAGTTTTACTGCTACAAGAATTCATAAACTAAAAAATGATTTCACTTAATGATGAGAATCCTACTTTGCCATTATTATTAGAATATTAAATCAATATTAAATACTTATATACTATTACTAAATTTTAAAAAAGTTTTGCTATTCTATGATCCTAATTACATAATATTATTTCTAAAAAAAGTTGATTTCCATTCATCCCACTGTTTTCTAACTATCATGATGAATATGAATCCCTGATATATAAATTAGATTTATATTTATGAATCATACACATTAAAAATATAAGATACAAATTCATTGGAATAATAATAATAATCTATCACGATATAAGTACAAATTATTTAAAATAAAAATGTCTAATATATATATATATATTAAAAGATGTCAAAAGCTTTTTCTTTTAATTTTTAATTTTTAATTATTGTAATAGTATATGTGATAATATGTCAGAGCATTTCTATCACCTATCGTTAAATGTTAATGTCTAGAAAATTTTTAATTTTATTTAAACTTTGTAAATATAAATAAACAACTTGATAGTAATAACACACAAATAAACAACACAGGTTAGTAATTACATAATGTTTTAAAAAGTATTATCCTCCTTGTTCTTCTTCAGGTGTTGCTGCCCTAACCAGTGACAATGTTAGTATAGGAGTTGAACTTAAATCATTAGATTCTTGAATATCAAGTTTTAAGGCAACACTGTTTTAAGGCAACACTCTAACTATCTGAGTTATTCTGTCAAAGGTATTAGTAGAAATTTTATATATTTATCTATTAAAATTGATTCGAATCCTTTTATTTTCTACAAATTTTTTTATTAATATATTTTTCTAAGAGTGGTGTTAATTAGAGGCTTCCAGACATTAGGTATTGCCACATTAGGTTGACTTCTAGCAATATATAATGTCTGTGAGCCTCTAATTTATCTTGCTCTTAGAAAAAAGTGTTAATAAAAGAAATTGAAAAAATCAGAAGGATTTGAACGAACCCTCATAGGTAACTATATAAAATTTCTCTTTGACTGTTGACCTTGATAGAATAGCTCAGTTGATTAGAGTGTTGCCCTAAAATTAGGTATTCAAGAATCTAAAAGAGTTTGACTCCTATGCTAATATTGTCACTGGTCCAACCAGCAACACCTGGAGAAGAGTAAAAAATAATACTACTCAAAATGTTGTATAATTCCTAAATTGCATTGTCTATTTATGTGTCATTATAAACAAGTTATTTGTATTTGAAAAGTTTAAATAAAGTTTAAAATTTTCTAGACTTTCAACATTTAATGATAGATGATGGAAATAATTCAACATATTATCACATCTAATACACCACCATCACAACCCTTTAGACAAATGTAAAAATGTACTTTGAAATATTTAATCAATAAATAAATCATAAAAAATAAACCAATTAATATATAAATTGTAAATAAAACAAAAATTTCGCAATATAATCTCTATATATATTTACATATTTTATAGCTTTACCAAATATTTTTTGTATCTTATTTCACCTACTTGCACACTTTTTTTCTATAGTGTCATCATCAACATTTCATAAATAGTTCCTCATGCCAAATGTTTCTCACCCTAAATAAACAATATTTAATTATGAAGATTGTTTATGGAAAGTTATCCCCCCCCTCATAAAAATGCATATCAGCAATGTTTTATAGAATTATAGCCAATACTTTAGCTACTGACAGTAGAGATTGAATATTCTCATGTGCTAATTAAATGCTGATTACACTAAACAGTACTGACATTTATTGCCACAAGTAGAAAATCTCTTAATTTCCTTACAACTATTTTACTTACATTATAAATTTATTCACTAATTTTCTAAAAATTGATTAGTGGTAATTCTATTCACAGAACAACCAAGTATAAAAACATTACTATGATAGCTACATAAATTATTTAAATGAACTTGCAAATAATGCTCTCATTTTCTTAAATCAATTTCAATCTGTTTGTTGGATTAAAAAAGTAGGAATAATCTTATCAGAATAGACTAATCCTTAGAATGCCATTTTAAATTCAATATTCTTGAATTTAAATGTTTCTTATTCAATTTACATGGTAATGCATCCCAAAAACACCTAAAAAGAGAGGAAAGTAGTATATCAAAACATGTTATATACTAACCTGGGTGCTATTATTAACAACTGAATATATTTAAAAAGTTTATATAAAATTTGAACTTTTCTAAAAATGTTTAAAAATTAATATTAGACAATAATCTAACATATAAGTTCTTCATCATGCAGACAAATACTAAATATCACTATAAATATTTCATGAATCAAACAATTCTATATATGTTATGAGGACAAATTGGAAGCAGATTCTAAGAAAAACATTTTGAACAAACATGCAAATATGTTTATTCTTTTGTATGTCAATACCAATCCATTTTGTCTAATAAAAGGAGATATCCTCTTTCATCTGATCTTCATCCTAAATTTTACATAATTGATTAACAATAAAAATTATTTACATATGATTAAAATTATTAATATAGATATCACTATATATATATATTGTTTTGTGACTAAACCATTGCAATTATCTATTTCTAGTTAAAATATCCTCTATCTATAGAATATTACATTTTAAAATGAATTGCCACAGGCTGTAGATAGAGGGCATTTTAATTGCAATGAGTTAATCTCAAATCATTATATAAAATATTTAGCACTGAATATTTATAAATATAATGTTTTATTAATGTCTACAATATGCATATAGTAAATTTTAACATTTTTTAAACCTGCCAATAAGCAATGGCTACTAAATTTATAGTACTGAAAATATACATTATTTAGTCTGAGGCTAAATCCAAAAATGTGTGCATTATATTATATATTTTCAGTGCTATACATTTAGCCACTGTTGTTTATTTATAGATTAAAAGTTTAAAAAAATTCCTTTCATTGTTATTTACAAAGAACGCATTAGTATAAAGTTTCTCTTCTTTAACTATCAATGGCTGATTTATTAATTATACAATAATAAATAAAAGTGAACTGTTTTTTGCATAACTAATAAATTGACATTCTTTATAAGTTTATTAAAATGACTTAGTTTGATTTAAGAATTATTGTTATGGTAGCTTATTTAGATAGGTTGTGACTAAGAATAATTATTGATATAAAAAAAATAATCTTTTTAACGATAATAGTAATCATATAGTTTATAGTCTTCTGTGAATGGTATATCACACAATACTTAATACTGAATTTGTTTTGTTTTTTTAAGATTGGAATTTTTAGTTGGGGAGATCGCTCATAACTTCAGAATATTTAGTGTACTGCATGTCTTAATATACAATAGCAAGATGTTCTTTCTACAAATATTTATTCATTTTCTTCTGTTACATTGTAATTCTATCATAAACATTTTATCTGCTCATGTATAAAGTATTATTATGTTTTAAACTTTCAATATAGCTTAGCATTCTTTCAATTTAATCAGACAAATTCATAGTGCTCAAGGTGAGCAGATAAAGTTAATGATGAGTTTATAATATGAATGTTATATATAGAGCTCACAATTAAGCTCTTAACAAGCTTTGCAGAATATCCCCAACCCCAGGCAGGTATGCCTCCTTGCTGAAGTGCTAGGATATTCTAGCATTAGATTAAAAATATCAGGACAATCCCAGCACTTTATCTAATGGATAACTATTAAATAGACAATCTGAATTTTGCAGACATTCATATGTCTTCCAATCCAGCTATTTAACTTTAATAGCCATATGAATGTCTGAAAATTTTAGATTTTCTACTTAATAGTTATCAATTAGATAAAGTGTCAGGCTTGTCCTTGTGTTTTTAATCCAATACTTGAATATCCTAGCACCTCATTGAGAAAGCCAATAGCAGAAATTTGTCTGGGGTTGGGATATTCTGCAAAGCTTGTTAAGAGCTTATTTGTGAGCTCTATATATAACATTTGTAATACAAGCTTGTTAAATTAGGTCATGTGACATATGACTTTATTTATTTGTAATAATATGAATGCAGCAGGAATTATGAAAATTTATAAATGAACATGTACCACTTTTTGGACAAAACTTCAACACAAAATGTTAATGTAGTGTGCACTGAAAGTGATGTTTGAAAGAGGAAATTCAAAAAGGCATTGTACTTTGCTAATGATTCCCTTGTGTTTAACAAAAAAGGCCTTTTCATTGCTTACATCTGCTGCATTTGTATTATAAACTCATCACAAACTTTAGCCAATAAGTTTGAGTACTATGAATTTGAACTAGGCCTGAAGCATGCTCAGCTATATATTGGAAGCTTAAAAAAAATTTTTTTTCATTAATGCTGAAGAAATCCTTTGTTGTTTGCAAATGATATAATTCAAATCTGAAAATTATAATAATGAGTTCTATTTATTATATATGAAGTAAATATAGGGGTTTGAACTCAAGCACCTTTCAACTATCAATACTATCTCATACCACTGATACCCATAACCAAATACATGCACAAAAGATAAATAATCACCAATATATGCATTTCATGCTAAACCAGCACTCATCAGTTGGTCCAGATTATTATATCCCACACATATATATAAACAGTCCTCAGTTTATATTAAGATAGAGAATCTTTATATTTTAATGGACAGGCTTCAATCCATTTCAACCTCCAACTCTTCAGCCATCCAATAATATTGGCATCAGCATGGGATTTGGACTTTCCATCATCACATTTTCAATGGTACGGATGGCTGAAGAGTTTGAGATTGGAGTGGATTGAAGCCTGTCCAATAAAGTATGAAGATTCACTATCTTAATATAAACTGAGCACTGATGGTACGGATGGCTGAAGAGTTTGATATTGGAGTGGATTGAAGCCTGTCCAATAAAGTATGAAGATTCACTATCTTAATATAAACTGAGCACTGATTATATATGGGTGTGGAAGATGATAATCTGGACCAATTGATAAGTGCTGGTTTAGTAGGAAATACGTATATTGGTGATTATTTATCTTTTCTATATGTATGTGGTCATGTGTATCGGTGGTATGAGATAGTATGGATAGTTGAAGGGTGCTTTAAAGTCTGAGTTCAATTCCCCTATATTTACAATTAGGCTCCAGGTATGAGAAGAATGCCTGTATTTCAAATATTTATATATGAAGTAATATAATTTCTTTTTTTAAAAAACAAAAATATAACATTGATATTTCTTTTCAAAAATTGTAAATTTATAAATTTGTTTGTCAAATCCAATCATTTTATAGCAACATTAATAAACTTTACTGTTATTCAAATGAAAAAAAAAACATAAAGTCAATAATAATGTTTGTCAATCTTACTTTTTAAACTTGATTTATAAATTTTGGTTTTATTTTTCATATTATTGATTTCTCTATAAAATTCCCTCATTACCCTATGTCATACTCCCTGTAACCTTCACTTGGATTAGGGTCTAAGGTCAAGAATTACTTACTAGTCTAGACTGCATATTGATTAGTCACAATTCACTTGTATATCTGAAAACCATTTATATTCACCTGCTGCATTTTGTCAACGTACATATTAAATATATATGTTAATCGACTGTAACAAAACAAAATATTAGTAACCACTAAATAATCAATGCATTTTATCCTCTACAAAAATTTTTAAATTTATCATATCTGTATTTAATTTTTTTTTATTACAAATGTTTTATTTTACACACTACTTAATAATTACAAAATTGAAACAATTAAGAACCGGCTTTAACCATAAAAATTAGAATTAATTTGTTCCTATTACATATATTGCAATTTAATCTAATAGTATCAAACTTAATGCAATCACAATTATCATACCATCTTCCCACAGACAACTACTTCAATGATTAATTCTAGAAAGACTAGAAAGTATAGTATTATTTTGAGCCCAGATATATTCTTGAAATTTTAATCACAAGATTAATATATATTTTATTATTAAACACATTGGCATATAATAATTCATTTAACTCTATCCCATTTTTTTCATGTGTTTTTACAATAAACTCATACTTTGCTTTTTATCATATATACTTGAGTCACATGAATAAAAATACTTGTAAAAAATGGCTGATCCCAGATATATTTTATTGTTGTGGAGTTGGCTCAGGTTACATTATCTCACATTAAGAAAATACAGTCATATAATTGGTTTTAATTTGGCCAACTGAAAAGTGTTACTTTTGCATGAAATACACCTTAGGGGTAATTTATCTTTTTCAAGTGCTTTTTTTTAATTATGTGATTAAAGAACATGTGAAATTGAAAATCATTGTATGTTTTGATCGCACTCAAGCAATCTTTAATTATTCTATCTTTTTTTAAATTTTCATTCATTTAACAATGTAGATTTTTAAATTAATTTTAAATCAATATAAATATAGATTGGAAAAAATATAAATCAGCTGTTTAAAGGGCTCAATGCATGACTAACACTCTGTGAATACTCCTTATACATTATCATTAGAAGAGATGTTAAACCTTAATAGTCTTATAGATGGTCATTAGAAGAGATGTTAAAACTTAATAGTTTTATCATTGCTTGGTGATGAGAATTTAAGCAGTTTTTCATTCTTATTTTATTCTCTAGTTATAATTAGATATCCATTTACTAACTAATATTAGATGGTATGATCCATCTTTCTAAAAAAAAATTCTGAACCTCAGAAAAATCTGAAAGTTTTTTAATCTTTTTCCATTATAGATTTACTTTAACAATTCTTTCTGACTAATCTTAACTGGAATTGCATGATATATCAAGTACTGAATCATCAAAAAATGCATAATTAGAGTTTTAATGAAACAATATCATTAAAGCTTAATTGGGTGTTAACATAAAAATTATCTATTTTTACACATGGATATTTATTATATATGTCAATATTATAATTTCAAAAATAAATAACTTTTTAAAAAATAACAAATAGTTTTTGCCAGAAGTTTATAAATGAGTTCCAAACCTTATGTATCAGAATCTGTCATTATATCATTACATCAATTCTTATAGGCAATAAAAAGTATATATTAAATCATATAAAAACGAAAGATGTATATTAAATATATTATAAACTTACAAAAGTTAAATTTTACTTAATGTCCTCTAAAATGCCATAAAACTTTTATATGCAAATTTTATAATTTAATTATTCTTCTTTCATTAATTGATAGAAATAAAAAATTATTATTCAAAATCCTAAAGGTTTATTGATTCTTGTCAAATTATAAACAAGCAAAATGTTTTTTAAATTATTGTCTATATTAGTTACATAAAAGTGATATATATATATATATATATATTATTGTAACTGTTGAAATTCTATCTTTATTAGTTACATAAAAGTGATATATATATATATATATAATTAAAAATGATTTTTTTAATTCTATCTTTAAAGGACAGGTTTCAAAAACCTTTAATATGTTGTCTGCTGATTGTATGTTATTTTATATTTTATTTTAGAGAGCCAGAAAAAAGAGAGACTATTTTATTAAAATAGTTTTGTCTATTTATTATTAATTCTGAATATATTTTTAGCTAATAAATGCAATTATATACAAAAAATATGTTAACTAAAATGAAATCTGTTATTCAAAAACTCTAATATTTATACAACACTGAGAGTTACAAATAATATAATGAGACAAGTTATTAGGCTAACTTGTCAGTATTTTTTAATCAGTATAAACATTTTAAAAAATACAATATAATAATAATATTACAATAATCTTAATACTAGAAAAATAATTATGTATTTACAGAAATTAAAATAAGCAATATATTAAAAACAATATTTCAGTCATTTCATAAATAATGAACAAATAATTATTGCAGCTGATGCTTAGCAAAAAAGATTCACTCATTATTTAAATCTTTATAAAAGTATCTTACTTTTTCATTTATTTATAAATATTCATTTATTAGCTCTAATCTTCTTCTGATGAAGACTGCTGGACAGTTAAAACTGTAAGGAAAATAAAGAAGTTTTTAAGAAAATTTGTTTGCATTGAAGTGTATATGAAAGAAGTGTTATAAGCTGATTTCATTATAAAGTTAAAATACAATTAAAGTCTTTTATCTAATTTAAACAAGTGACAGAGACAATTTATGGAATATCCAAAGTAAAAAAAAATATTAATGACTACAAAAGCAAGATAATGCCAGTTTCATTTGATACAGCAAGTAATCAAAACATACTTTGATCAAACATAATAACAAAGTGAATCAATATTAAATTTTAAAATGTGTATATTAAATAAAATATGTTCAGACAATCAATATTTTTGGACTAAAATTCTTATTATTGTAGCAAAAAATATGTTTATCACAACTGGAAAAAATATTACACATCATAATTATAAATCATTTTGATGAAATTAATAATTAACTTTATATGATCAAAGCTTGTTATGTATTACTTTAAAATATAAATTTATTTTCTCAATTTTAAATGAATAATCTTGTATTTGTTAATGTTAGCAATTAAAAAAATATACCTTTAGTATCATAAAAATGATTTAATTATTTAGATTATTAAAATTTCAAAAATACATTATACATGTCATTTCTATATTAAATTTTTATTTAATTTCATTGATTACATGTAAAATAAATACTTTCATTAAGCTCTGTTGTAGAAAAAATAACAGTGGTATTGTTAATTACAAAAATAAAAAAATTAATAATGGAGTCTAAAATACATGAAAAAATCAATTTGAAATAATAAGTTGTGTTAATTTTATTTTAAATTTTAATATTGTACATTATAATTAGTTTTTTTGTCTTAATACTTTATTTTAATTTGATGAATTGTGAATTAGGAAATATTCTCTCACTATTGAAAAAAACAAAATAGTGGGCAATCAATGAAAAAATTATAACAGATAAATGAATTTATACTATTATTTCCAGGAGCTTTCATGTAATAAAAATATAATAGCTAAAAAGCTGACATTTTAGTACAATAACAAGTACTTTCCTCATAGCTTCTTCTTTCTCAAATCATAAGAATGTGTGTGATGAGATTTAAAATCTTTATTTTTTCCCCTTGTGATTTTTTCCTCATTCTCAAATTCTGTTGATTGAGAAGTTTTAAAATATATTTTATCTTCCAATAGCTTTTTCCAAATATAGTTAATTTTATTTCATTCACATTTTTCATTTATGCTCATAGGCTTTTTAAAAATCTCTATAGCTTCTTTTATTAGTCTCTAATCATATTGTTCAAATTTTACCAGAATATGTGTTTAATTAAAATTGATGATAAAATTTTTTGAAGTTTCATGGTGTATATTAAATTCCATGTGGAGTTTGTTTAGATTCATACATTGCATAGACCAATCATAAAATAAACATAAGAAATAAAGAACTCATTTTGGCAGTTAGAAAATTATCTAATTCATCAGCTATTGATTTACATATTAAATTAATAACTATAATATCAATTTTAATAAAACACATATTCTGGCAGAAATTGAACAATATGACCAGAGATTTTTAAGGAAAGCTATAGAGAATTTTAAAAGATATAAGAGCATAAATAAAAAATAGGAATTAAAGAAAATTAATAATATTTGGAAAAATCTGTCACTGGACAAAATATCGTTTAAAAATTCTCAACCTATAGAACTTGAAAATAAGAAAATAACAAAGAAAAACCAATTACAATTTTAAATCTCACCATACATATTCTTATGATTTGAGAAAGAGGAAGCTCTGAGGAAAGTACATGTTATTGTACTGAAACCTTTTTAGCTATTATAATTTATTACACAAAAGCTCCTGGAAATAATACTATATATATATATATATATATATACATATATGGGTGGGAGAAGATCGCTCTGATTATAAATTTACAATTAGATTTTGATCTGCTATGACTGCATTTTCACTGTCACAGCAAACTGGCCCTTTAAATGGGAAAGTCAAATACAGAAGGTGGATAAGACCAATGGCACCTATAACAAGACAAGCTGTATAAAGTATAACCTGTGGCCATATTTTCAGGATTTATAATTTATTGGCTGCTAAATTTAAACCCCTGCCCTCCAAAGCACTTTATTTGTTTTGAGGTAAAACCACAGGCACCAGCTAATCATAAGTTATAATTAGCATCCTTAGATGACAGGTATACAATTTATTGCTTGATTAATCCCTATCTATCTCTTTTGTTTGAGTATAAGTGAGACAAACTACATATTGCTTAATGCTTATATTTAATTTTAGACTATCTATTTGTGGCATAATTATCAAAGAGAACTGACCAAACCTTAATTAACAAGCAAACAGTTTATTTAAAACTCTTCTAATCACAAAAAATGTAATAAAAATATTAAAATAAAAGAACATTATAAAATTGTTTAAATACACTCCTTGTTAAATATATGATAATACATAATACTATACTTAAAACATTTAAATCTAAATATGTACAAACTCATTGACAAAAAAATTAATTACTCCATGGAAAACTTTCAAAATATTAAAATACATTATGAGAAAATTAAATACACACACATATTATGATTCATTTTATATAATAACTTATAGAAGATACTTAAAAAATTGCTATGGCTATCAAAGTTTAACAAAGTTCTTTAATTTGAACATGGATCAGTTTATAAATGAGAATAAGGAAGCTCGTAGTTACCTAGAATTTTTGCACTTTATACTCTGAGAGATATGACTCCTTGCTTTTTCTTGCTGTATTGGTCACCAACCAGTTAAGTTTTGGACTTCACTAATAGTTTTGGCTCTTGGCTAACTTTCTACATTTACTGAGATAGATATTCCTTGACTGTTCAGATCACTATGTCTGCATGACTTCTAGATAAAAGACTTCTGGTGTTCTGGAACCCAGGGACTAAGCCACCAACTCCTGGGACTGTCTAGCACTGCATGATGTTAGATGGTTCTTTAGTAAATGTGAAGATACCTATTCACATGCTGGGCATGATCTTATCTTCTCTGGAAACTCTTCCATAGTAGCAACATGAATACATCAGCACTATATGAATATAATAATCTCACTCTTGACGATTAATATGCATAAAGAGTAAATAATAATGAAGAATAATAATCAATGAATTTTACAGTCATTTTATATTACTTTTCTTATAACTCTGATCTGGTTTAATTAATTTACAACTTTTATTAATTACATTCCCATTGTGTTTTAATCAGCATTTTTTCATAGATAAATCTAGTCTTCGGATAAGATACTATCTTGAATCATTATCCATTATTTTTATTTACTGCAATTTATAGTTATTATTCCCTTTCTTCTGTTTATTGGCTAACCAATCTTTAGGTGGATTTAAGTTTATGCACTTTCTTTTCATATTTTAACTCAATTTTCATTTCACACACACATTTTTTTTCTTTAAATTTATGAAAAAGAGAGAACTCTAGTTTTAACTTTTTACTTAGTTAATTTCCCCTCTCCTTTTCCTATTTGCTCTTTAACTATTAAACTCATATATATAAAATACATATTTTGCGGGTTCATCCGTGTTAAAAACTTTTAATATCAATATACTGACGTTTCGACTTGGTCACACAAGCCATCCACAGAGTTATAAAAAGGTAGAAAGATGGTTGTAGAGGCGCTACAATCACTGGTTTGAATAAAACATTAAAAATCCCACCAATAGCAAAAATGTTAAATTTAAGAATGTTTTTTAAAGAAATCTTTCCAAATAGGAGGAAGTTTGCACGTATCATCTCGCTTATTGATACAATCTGGCATTTTAAGTATCTAAATGGCTTCTCTGATTTTGCATTGGTAGAGATTATCACATCTGGATATGATCCTGGTACTAGAAAAATCTATTTTATGACCTGAATCTATAGTATGGAGTGAGAGTGCTGATGATGATGAGTGTTGTTTAACTGCATTAGCATGCTCATCTCTCCTAACACTGATGCGACGATTACTCATACCTATGTAAGAAGCTTTACAATTTTTACATGAGATTTGATAGACACCATGAGATTCAAGAGGGATTGAATCCTTAGGCTTGGTTATTATATTGCTGATCTTTTGATGAGCAGAAAATGCTGTATCTATATTATAGCGTTTTAATATACGTCCGATACTGTCTGTAGTTCCTTTTACATATGGAACACAAATCCTAATAGCTGACTTATCATCTTTTTGTTTCCTATTTTGTCTATTTTGGGCTTGAAATAAGGCTTTTTTTATAAATTTGTAATTATAACTATTTGCTAATAAAACACTATTAATATGATTTATTTCTTCTTTCAGATGTGTGTCATCTGAAAGGTTAATTGCTCTATTTAAAAGAGTTTTGGCTACAGAAACTATCTGAGTTGGGTGATGATGAGAATGTAAATGTAAATATCTGTCTGTGTGTGTATCCTTTCTGTAAATAGAAAAAGATAAACTATTTGGTGTTCTGGTGACTAGAACATCAAGAAAAGGGAGTTTTCCATCAGACTCTGTCTCCATTGTAAATTTAATATGAGGATGCATATTATTTAAATGTAAGAAAAAATCATCTAATGTATTTTTTCCATGTTGCCATATGACAAAAGTGTCATCTATGTATCTGAGCCAAATGAGAGGTTTTAAAGATGATGATTCTAAAGCACGAGTTTCTATATATTCCATGAATAAATCAGCTATTACTCCTGAGATAGGTGAGCCCATAGGAGTACCAAAAACTTGTCTGTAATGCTGTCCATTGTATACAAAATATGTATTTAAGAGACAATGTTTAATCAAAGCAATAATATGGTCTGGTAAATTGCAACGTTGTGAGATTATATTTAAAGCTTCATCAATTGGAATGTTTGTAAACAAAGACACGACATCAAAACTGACCAGAATGTCACTAGCATTAATTTTTAAACTTTTTAAAACAGAAATAAAATGAAGAGAGTTTTTAATATATGATTTAATAGATGGGATTGTAGGTTTAATGAAATCCGATAAGTATCTAGCTAAAATATGAGTTGGAGAACCTATTGCACTTACTATTGGACGAAGAGGGGTATCTGGTTTGTGAATTTTTGGAAGTCCATAAAATTTTGGACAGACACAAGATTTTTCACGAGGGATTATTTTATTTTTTATCTCTGTTTCAATAGGTGATTTATTAATAATAGCTTTTGTTGTTTTTTCCAAATATGTAGTATGATCTCTTTTTGATAGTTTATAAGTTTTATCACTAAGCAGATCTAAAATTTTATTATGGTAAATGTCACGATCCATTACAACTGTGGCATTACCTTTATCAGCTGGAAGTACAACAATTGATTTGTCCGATTTTATATTATTTAATGCTTGTCTTTCTTTCTTTGAAAAATTATTTTTAGGAAGCTTAGCTTTTTTTAAAATATTACAAATCTCAGCTCTAGCTAAATCAGCCGATGTAGAATCAATTTTATCAAGAGCTGATTCAACATTACAGACAATTTTCTCAAAAGGTATCCGGGAAGGTGTTAAAGCAAAATTGAAACCTTTTTCTAAAACCAAAATTTCATCTGTAGAGAGGGCTTTCTTAGATAAATTGTAAACGGTTTTTTGATTTGGATACATAATGTTTGGGGATTGTGTTCTAATTAGCATTTGCAATTTTTTCTTTTGCTTTGCTGTTACCAATTCCGAATCTTTAAACGATCGAAAACTTGCAATACGATCAAAACTAGTCCACAGTAAAGGATGTATTTTATTACTAAGGAATAAACGTAAATGTAGCAATACTTTATCAATTTTGTCTAAATTTTTCCGAGTTTCTTTAATAAAAGAGTTTAAAATAATATTGCTGGTTTTCCTTAGAATTTTACTAACATTATAATTGTTCTTGTGAAACACAATTTTACAGCAAGTGGGTATAACGTTGTGATTTTTGCACGCTAACAAAAAAGATAAATTACAAAGTAACTTACATTTCTTACTCCACGTTCTTTCAAATATACGAAGCTGTTTAAAAATTTCCTCCCCGTAGAGGTTAGTAATGTTAAAACGAAGATTTGCATGGGTTAAATATATAAAATACATATTTTGCGGGTTCATCCATGTTAAAAACTTTTAATATCAATATACTGACGTTTCGACTTGGTCACACAAGCCATCCACAGAGTTATAAAAAGGTAGAAAGACGGTTGTAGAGGCGCTACAATCACTGGTTTGAATAAAACATTAAAAATCCCACCAATAGCAAAAATGTTAAATTTAAGAATGTTTTTTAAAGAAATCTTTCCAAATAGGAGGAAGTTTGCACGTATCATCTCGCTTATTGATACAATCTGGCCTTTTAAGTATCTCAATGGCTTCTCTGATTTTGCATTGGTAGAGATTATCACATCTGGATATGATCCTGGTACTAGAAAAATCTATTTTATGACCTGAATCTATAGTATGGAGTGAGAGTGCTGATGATGATGAGTGTTGTTTAACTGCATTAGCATGCTCATCTCTCCTAACACTGATGCGACGATTACTCATACCTATGTAAGAAGCTTTACAATTTTTACATGAGATTTGATAGACACCATGAGATTCAAGAGGGATTGAATCCTTAGGCTTGGTTATTATATTGCTGATCTTTTGATGAGCAGAAAATGCTGTATCTATATTATAGCATTTTAATATACGTCCGATACTGTCTGTAGTTCCTTTTACATATGGAACACAAATCCTAATAGCTGACTTATCATCTTTTTGTTTCCTATTTTGTCTATTTTGGGCTTGAAATAAGGCTTTTTTTATAAATTTGTAATTATAACTATTTGCTAATAAAACACTATTAATATGATTTATTTCTTCTTTCAGATGTGTGTCATCTGAAAGGTTAATTGCTCTATTTAAAAGAGTTTTGGCTACAGAAACTGTCTGAGTTGGGTGATGATGAGAATGGAAATGTAAATATCTGTCTGTGTGTGTATCCTTTCTGTAAATAGAAAAAGATAAACTATTTGGTGTTCTGGTGACTAGAACATCAAGAAAAGGGAGTTTTCCATCAGACTCTGTCTCCATTGTAAATTTAATATGAGGATGCATATTATTTAAATGTAAGAAAAAATCATCTAATGTATTTTTTCCATGTTGCCATATGACAAAAGTGTCATCTATGTATCTGAGCCAAATGAGAGGTTTTAAAGATGATGATTCTAAAGCACGAGTTTCTATATATTCCATGAATAAATCAGCTATTACTCCTGAGATAGGTGAGCCCATAGGAGTACCAAAAACTTGTCTGTAATGCTGTCCATTGTATACAAAATATGTATTTAAGAGACAATGTTTAATCAAAGCAATAATATGGTCTGGTAAATTGCAACGTTGTGAGATTATATTTAAAGCTTCATCAATTGGAATGTTTGTAAACAAAGACACGACATCAAAACTGACCAGAATGTCACTAGCATTAATTTTTAAACTTTTTAAAACAGAAATAAAATGAAGAGAGTTTTTAATATATGATTTAATAGATGGGATTGTAGGTTTAATGAAATCCGATAAGTATCTAGCTAAAATATGAGTTGGAGAACCTATTGCACTTACTATTGGACGAAGAGGGGTATCTGGTTTGTGAATTTTTGGAAGTCCATAAAATTTTGGACAGACACAAGATTTTTCACGAGGGATTATTTTATTTTTTATCTCTGTTTCAATAGGTGATTTATTAATAATAGCTTTTGTTGTTTTTTCCAAATATGTAGTATGATCTCTTTTTGATAGTTTATAAGTTTTATCACTAAGCAGATCTAAAATTTTATTATGGTAAATGTCACGATCCATTACAACTGTGGCATTACCTTTATCAGCTGGAAGTACAACAATTGATTTGTCCGATTTTATATTATTTAATGCTTGTCTTTCTTTCTTTGAAAAATTATTTTTAGGAAGCTTAGCTTTTTTGTTAGCGTGCAAAAATCACAACGTTATACCCACTTGCTGTAAAATTGTGTTTCACAAGAACAATTATAATGTTAGTAAAATTCTAAGGAAAACCAGCAATATTATTTTAAACTCTTTTATTAAAGAAACTCGGAAAAATTTAGACAAAATTGATAAAGTATTGCTACATTTACGTTTATTCCTTAGTAATAAAATACATCCTTTACTGTGGACTAGTTTTGATCGTATTGCAAGTTTTCGATCGTTTAAAGATTCGGAATTGGTAACAGCAAAGCAAAAGAAAAAATTGCAAATGCTAATTAGAACACAATCCCCAAACATTATGTATCCAAATCAAAAAACCGTTTACAATTTATCTAAGAAAGCCCTCTCTACAGATGAAATTTCGGTTTTAGAAAAAGGTTTCAATTTTGCTTTAACACCTTCCCGGATACCTTTTGAGAAAATTGTCTGTAATGTTGAATCAGCTCTTGATAAAATTGATTCTACATCGGCTGATTTAGCTAGAGCTGAGATTTGTAATATTTTAAAAAAAGCTAAGCTTCCTAAAAATAATTTTTCAAAGAAAGAAAGACAAGCATTAAATAATATAAAATCGGACAAATCAATTGTTGTACTTCCAGCTGATAAAGGTAATGCCACAGTTGTAATGGATCGTGACATTTACCATAATAAAATTTTAGATCTGCTTAGTGATAAAACTTATAAACTATCAAAAAGAGATCATACTACATATTTGGAAAAAACAACAAAAGCTATTATTAATAAATCACCTATTGAAACAGAGATAAAAAATAAAATAATCCCTCGTGAAAAATCTTGTGTCTGTCCAAAATTTTATGGACTTCCAAAAATTCACAAACCAGATACCCCTCTTCGTCCAATAGTAAGTGCAATAGGTTCTCCAACTCATATTTTAGCTAGATACTTATCGGATTTCATTAAACCTACAATCCCATCTATTAAATCATATATTAAAAACTCTCTTCATTTTATTTCTGTTTTAAAAAGTTTAAAAATTAATGCTAGTGACATTCTGGTCAGTTTTGATGTCGTGTCTTTGTTTACAAACATTCCAATTGATGAAGCTTTAAATATAATCTCACAACGTTGCAATTTACCAGACCATATTATTGCTTTGATTAAACATTGTCTCTTAAATACATATTTTGTATACAATGGACAGCATTACAGACAAGTTTTTGGTACTCCTATGGGCTCACCTATCTCAGGAGTAATAGCTGATTTATTCATGGAATATATAGAAACTCGTGCTTTAGAATCATCATCTTTAAAACCTCTCATTTGGCTCAGATACATAGATGACACTTTTGTCATATGGCAACATGGAAAAAATACATTAGATGATTTTTTCTTACATTTAAATAATATGCATCCTCATATTAAATTTACAATGGAGACAGAGTCTGATGGAAAACTCCCTTTTCTTGATGTTCTAGTCACCAGAACACCAAATAGTTTATCTTTTTCTATTTACAGAAAGGATACACACACAGACAGATATTTACATTTCCATTCTCATCATCACCCAACTCAGATAGTTTCTGTAGCCAAAACTCTTTTAAATAGAGCAATTAACCTTTCAGATGACACACATCTGAAAGAAGAAATAAATCATATTAATAGTGTTTTATTAGCAAATAGTTATAATTACAAATTTATAAAAAAAGCCTTATTTCAAGCCCAAAATAGACAAAATAGGAAACAAAAAGATGATAAGTCAGCTATTAGGATTTGTGTTCCATATGTAAAAGGAACTACAGACAGTATCGGACGTATATTAAAACACTATAATATAGATACAGCATTTTCTGCTCATCAAAAGATCAGCAATATAATAACCAAGCCTAAGGATTCAATCCCTCTTGAATCTCATGGTGTCTATCAAATCTCATGTAAAAATTGTAAAGCTTCTTACATAGGTGTGAGTAATCGTCGCATCAGTGTTAGGAGAGATGAGCATGCTAATGCAGTTAAACAACACTCATCATCATCAGCACTCTCACTCCATACTATAGATTCAGGTCATAAAATAGATTTTTCTAGTACCAGGATCATATCCAGATGTGATAATCTCTACCAATGCAAAATCAGAGAAGCCATTGAGATACTTAAAAGGCCAGATTGTATCAATAAGCGAGATGATACGTGCAAACTTCCTCCTATTTGGAAAGATTTCTTTAAAAAACATTCTTAAATTTAACATTTTTGCTATTGGTGGGATTTTTAATGTTTTATTCAAACCAGTGATTGTAGCGCCTCTACAACCGTCTTTCTACCTTTTTATAACTCTGTGGATGGCTTGTGTGACCAAGTCGAAACGTCAGTATATTGATATTAAAAGTTTTTAACACGGATGAAGCCGCAAAATATGTATTTTATATATTTAACCCATGCAAATCTTCGTTTTAACATATATATATATATATATATATATAGTTTTTAAAATGACAAGATGATGCAAAGCTTTGTCTTTCGATTTGCATCTATTTAAAAAAACTTGATTATTTACTAATAAATGATTCCGCAGTATTTTTAAAATTTCATTTTAAAAATCTTAATCTAACTATATTTTTTCCTTAAAAATTACAAAACATGTAGTGCTATACATTAGCAGTACATTACCCCACCCTCTTTTTGAGAGTAAATTGCATCTTTTTACCCATTTTATCTCTAATATTAAATTTCTTTATATTTTTACTTATTGTTCTTTTTTCACTTATTCCAAAGACTTATTTCAATTTTGTAATATACAGTTTATACCCACTACTGTACCTTGTTATTATCTGTCTGGTGATTCCTCTGTTCTATTTATTAATATTAGTGACCAGGAAATATATGTTCCCTACTCCTTCATGTCCTGTACCACAACAAATGCATTGTTATTGTATTTTTCTATTATTATATATGGATGCATGGCAAAATTATCCATAGGGGATGCTATGGGATGGCTATTTCAGGTTCATTCACATGCAGAGCCTTACTACATCTTCATAATATGTTCAGAGGTCAATGCTTCCAAGCCCCATTTATAGAACATTAAATAACAAGTGGATCCAAGGAATCTGTAAAATTCATATGACAAAGCAAAATAAAACAAACACTAGGAATTGCATGAATAAGCAGTGCTGATACAAATAAACAGTCTTTAATGACTTTGCATAAAGAATTAATTTCCAACTCAAACTAAAATATTATGCTTTACATTATGAGAGAATATTAAACACTGTAAAAGGTATGAATGTGACCTGGGGTAAATAATTTTAATATTACATATATAAATGAGGAGGTTTATATTATTCCCTTAAACAAAACCCACATATAAATTGAATAACAACAAATTTATAAAGCTCATTTGGCATTGCTAGAGATTTGCTATCCATTCAGCTGACAATTAGGTAATATTACAATACTCTCAAAGTAAGGAAAAGATATAGGATTTAATATCATGATAAATATTAAGAAACTGATATTTCAAAAGAATAACCATAATATAATGAAACACATTATCAAATATTCCATTTCTATATTCTAATAAACAATCTGTTTTCAACCAAGTGAATATTAAATGTATAAGAAAATTTATACGTCAATCTTGGCTTTCCCTTAATGATTGGGATTAGCATAATAATAAAATAAACTTGCTGGGTTGAACATAATTAGCATATTAAATTAAATTTACCAAGTAAACATATAAAAATAAATTAATATTTGCTGCACAAACATAAAATATAAGGATAGCATGAAAGAATATTATGATTTACAGATATTTATATTAGAATAACAAAATAAAGTGTGTTTAAATAAAACTAGAATATATGATATGCAATAGCTGTACATGTAGCTATTCTAAGAAGAGAAAATAAACATGGCATTCAATTATTTTAATAATTATTTAAATATTAATGAATAAGAATTTAATGTTCGTTCAGCAGCAAATTTACCTCCTAGCGAATTTTTTACAAATATTATATGTTAAAATACATGTAAAACAGTATATTTTATTATTAAAAAAATTACCTGAAAAAAGCATGAAATTCAAAATTCCTGCTCTTACAATAGACATAAGCCTCTCCCTGACATGTCCAGCCATTGTCTGTTGACATGGCTGTAAAACGGTCAACGTTTTATGACATTGAAGTTTTCAATGATGCAAAAATGTGTTTATTTGTGAATTTATTATGGTTTTAGATATTTTTAAAAAATAATTTACACTATATTTATTAGATATCAAGAAATATAAATTATTTAATAACTTATTTGACTTGAAATACTTTATTTTCTAAAATATAATGTTATATTAGCAGCCAATGTAAATACAGCCTGAAGCAAATTAGAAGTCAAGCTATGATGTAAACAAACTACTTTATTTACATAATTTTGCAATAAATATTTAAAATATTTAAATATTTAAAGTGTAATTCATTAGATGTAAGATAAATAAATAATTATACATTTCAAATGTTTAAAAAATAATAAAAATTAAGAAATATTTTGTGGATTTTATAAACTGAAAATAATCTTTCTACAAACGCCATGTATAAATTTTTTGTTTTGATTACAGTCTATTTTTTTTAATACTTACAGAAACAAAATGTGAACATTTAAACTTTATTTTAGTAATAAACATAAATATCTATTAAATAAAGTCAAATTTGTTATTTTCTGATAAATAATAAACCTTTTATCATATATTTTGTGTTGATTTGTGAGACAAAGAAACTGTCAGAAAATGTTGAAAAGTAAGCGGCATTATGCTGCATTTTGGAAAGATTAAACAAAGTTGACATCACATACTTTGGAAAAACATGATGCAGCATCTTGGATTCAAATTATATCATATGCTAGTTTAGGCAGTCCATAGGATAAAATATTCAACAGTTAGCATTGCTGGTAGAGTTGATCTGGAGAGAGTAGGAAAGTGAGACTTAACCCCTCTACTCAGTAGTCATTATAAAATTACAACTGGCGTGGATTTGTTTTTGCACATCTCCTTCCAGTTTTATTCTTTTTTTTTCTTGTTCAATATTTGCTCCATTTATATGATTAAGTTTACTTTTGGAATGCCTTTAGGTTACTTTGCTGAAAGCTATGAGCTGTTACTGCCTAGAAGTACACCATTATCTAATCTTGCTTGTACAGATGCAAATGAATGATTAGCCCCAAAAGGCATTGTTTTGAATTTATTTCTATGTTAGCAACAGATTTGTAAAGGTATAAATCCACTTAAATATTTGGATTTCTAAATTTTGTTATTGCTGAAAGATTTGAAAATACACTAATTGATCGCTTCTTTGTCTTCTAAAAGTAAAATATGCTAATTGCTTGCTAGAACTTTCTCAATATTGCATCAGACAAAATGCTATTTCTAAAGAAAATTACATAAAATATAAAACACATACAAATATATAAATTTAAATATTACCCATTTTAATGTTAGTAAATTTAGACTATAAGGTTTACATATTTTTACTTTTAAAATTAATAGATTATTACTGTCTGTAATATATATATATATATATATATATATATATATATATATATATATATATCTATATAATCTTATATATATATATATATATATATATATATACGATTATACATGAATGTTATTGGAGATGTAAATTAATCTTTTCCATATGTATATTTAAACAATCATATTCCATATTTTAACACACCTTTAACTATTTATTACAGAGGGAGTGTGAAACAATTGTGTGTATCTATGGGGTTTCACTACCTGGTGAGTAAATTGGATGATGTAGGTGGGTTTAAACCTAGTCCATAGATAAAATGTCATCACACAGTGAAGCAAAAATGTGTACTACAGATTTTCTGCTTCAATATATATATATGCTAATGAACTAGTTAATAATAATTGGGCATTAATTGCACTTATGCATCTAAAATTTTTATTCCAAATTTATGCAATGAATTTTATCAAACAACATAGGCATTCTAATAATTAATTAAAATGTAAATTAAATTGGTTGTTGTTATGTAAATATAAAAGAACAATAGATTAAAGTACTTTTATCTTTGTATTTTCTATAGGAAAATAAAAATCAATCTAGAAACTTCAAAAAAATTATTAACACTTTTGCCTTATATAATACTTGGTTAATATAATCAAAGTTTTTTATATTATACAGCTATTGTGTTTTTGGCATGAGAGAAAGGTTTGGTGAAAATATGAGTTATATGAAATAAAAAAATAATTGAATGGCTTAACACCAAGAAGGTCCAAAATGGAATTATTCATGGAGCCCATGCTCTAGAGACCAACACTATTCATTAAATTAAGCCACATAGAGATGACTACTAGCTATCACAGTAGCAGTAGAAAATGTTTGTAGGGATCTTCATAAAATGGATATCAAAATGTGAAAAATGTTGATGATAGAATTTTTAAAAGTAGTTTATTAAAAACAATAACAAAAACTTTATTTTTTTTATTTTTTTTTTGGTTTTTACTTTATTCTTGCTATTTTTCCTAATTTAAAGGCATGAGCTTTTGTAGCATGTCATCCACTTGCTTCAGCTGATTGGTTGAAATTTTATTTTCTTTTTTAAATTGCATAAAAACTATAAGCATGATGTCAACAGAAATCCCAGCATTTGTTGCTGCTTGAAATTGTCTTTGAAATGGCATATCTTGAGTTGAAATAGGATAAAATTTGAATTTTTTATTTATATTTTTGTTGATAGATGCACTTTTTTTTTTATTATTATTTTCTGGTCAATTTATTAGTTTACATGGGACTATAAAGACAGAAAATCTTTATCAGCCTTATAAGCTAATGTAATGGATTAAAAATACACTGATAATTTGAATATGAAGATCTTCTACATGATATAAACATAATTGTGTAATCACAGAATATTGTAAGTTATTAATTTTAATTTTAATTATTTGAATATTTTAAATTTTTTAAAATTATTTGATAAACAGTATACTAATTTGTTTGCTTTGTATTGGTGTTTGTGTAGTATATAAATTATACAATATTAAATCATTTATGCTCTTTATTATACAGTATATAAATTTGTATTCAAATATAACAAAAGTGGTTTTTGTACAGTGTGATTTTGGGTCTCTGATCCAAGTTTGAGGCAACATTATTTTATAGACATAATGATTCTCAAAAGATTTAATAATTTATCTGTATGTTTATATTTGTATTAGTGTGTTTGTGTTTGCTCTTGTGTCATGTTTGTATAACAAGTAATGAGTTACATATATAGAGCAGTACAATGTAAATTTTAAAAAAATGATAATCAAATGTACAGAAAGATTGCAGATGCAGTTGATAAAACAATCACAAAATTTACTGGCTATAGTACCATGTGAAAATATAAACTCTTAAAACCAATAAAGAGAGATTTCAAATGGCATGTGGGTAGTGGTAGTCACAGTGTTTATGCATATATCACATGGAATTGTATGCAGGCAAAGAATCAAATTCTGATTCTCTCCTATGCCTTGATACTTATGCTGTGGAGTCAGTAGTTTTGCCACATCTTACATTATTTTCAACTCTATAGCTATCAAATGACCTATATGCAAATAAATTATATCTCGGTGTGACAATAAATATAAGATAGCTTCATTTGTGTGCATAAAGAATATAAACATCACTGATGTATATAAAAAATATAAAATCAAGAGATGAAACTCATTTTATCAGTGATACAGACAGTAGCCTACAATTTCTAGGTTTAGATAGACAAGAATCTAATTGCTATAATGTCAAATGTATATCCACCTTCTGGAAATGATTTGTTTTGTATCTTTTATTAGGATGATTTTTTTTCTTTTAGACACTTTTGAGATTTGTCAACTTTTGCGGTATAAGATAAAAATGAAGAATTCTTATGTGAATACTTTTGGAGATTCTGAAGGTAAGGATTATCTCAGATAAGAAGTATTATATATGCTTTGAAAGATAATTTTGTGAAGAATACAAATAAATTATTAATCAAGATGTAATTTAAACTTAGTTAATGGTAAGTTAGAAATTGTGAACAAACAATAAAGTAATAATTATCTCCGATGTTGAAATTTTTTTTCCCCTTATTTTTAAATGGTTATCACTATTTGTCTTAGATTTATTGCTTTCCTTAGTTTTTCTAATTTTTATTAATGTAAAGTTTTTTGCTTTAATATTATTAAAACTGAAATTATTATGAAAATTGTGTCTTCGGTCAGATTTTTAAAAAAATTCAATATGACACCTGGAGACTATACCAGTTAAAAGATTGTTCTACAGAATAATTAGATGTGTTTTTATAATAAAAAAATAATTTAATCTGCAAAAATATCAGATACGTGATATATCAGCCAATAATAAAAAAATGTCTATGAATGCCACACTCATCCTGAGAAAACAAATTAATTTAAAAATATTGTCAGAATTTTAAATAAAAATAAATATGATGTTAAGAAAAAATACATACTCCAATATGTTGTTGAATTATTTATGTGGTTAAAAACAGGTTATTACATTATAGTAAAGTTAGTATTTTAACAAAATTAACAACTTACAGAATGTTATTTTGTAAATTTATTGAATGAAAAAAATGATAAACTTTCTTCTATCATATGAATTCACTATAAAAAAAATAATTTAAAGTTGTATTATTCGATTCTCAAAATATAATAGACAAATAAAAAGTCTAGTTAATATATTCTCTAGATTCATGGATATAATGATATAAATTCTTCTTTCACAAGGAAACATAATCAACGCATTGAAGATATAAATTGAATGAATAATAATAGTTTTTTACCAGGATCCCAGAAGTTTAAATCAGATTCTGTTTCCAACATTAATTTTTTTGTTTTTACTTTTTCCCTCTTAAGTTATTGTGTTATAATTTTAACTGCCAATTACTTAATAATTTTATGTCAATTTTAATGTGATTTTTTAGTATTATATTTGATGTATGTATGGAATTAAAACCATAAAGAAATGATTAAAATACGGATAAACAATGCAGTATTTTTGATATCTTGAATAACATTAGAATAAGCACTCTTAGTTAATGTAACTAGTTCTATACCAAATTGAAATAATAATTATCAAAACTTGGATATCAGGCCTTGACATCATTTATAATCGGTGACTAACTGATAACATTGATTACTAGTTCTGATTTCAAAGTTATACACATATTGTTTAACTTCAGTTTATATATATATATATACAGCATAGTAAAAGCAGAAAATATTTTAATAAAATGATTAGCATTACTGATTTCCAGGCCCAAAATTATGTTTGAATCTGGATGGGAGAATCTCAATCTTTTTTTAAATGATAAACAGACTTAAGATTGTTTTTAATGTAAATGATTATATTTCTCACAACTAAATATCCAATAGTGATTTGTAACTAAAGTTTCCAAATATTTAGACAGACCTTTGTAATGATTTTAAAAATAAAAAAATAACATGTCATCACTGTCTTGAAGAAGTTATACTCTGTAGAGCATGGAATTTATAGGTATTTTTGTCTTTATACTAATATCAAACTATTTTTACATTCCTATATTTTATGTTTTATATATAAAAAAAAATTACTTATAGAGTATTAATTTTTTTCCCCCCTATTTTTCCCTATTATACAAATCCTTTTTCTATTTTTTTTTTTTTTTTTTTTTACTTTTTCAACCTTCCTTACCCCCCCTTTTTTTATTTTTTTTTCCCCCTTTTTTAACTTAACCCTTTTAATAATTCTTTTTATTAAAAAATAATAAAAATATTTTTTTTTTTCTCCCCTCTTTTATAAAACAGTTATAAGACAAAAAAGGAAAAGAAACAAAACTCGGAAAGAATATAAAAAATTATAATTTTGTGTTATATATATTTTTTAAAAATATTAAATATTTACGAGCACAAAAAAAGAATTGGTTTTAATTCTGATTCTTTTTCTGTATAGAGTATTAATTGTATTGGAGGTTATTTAGACAAACAACATGACTTCAGACAGAGAATATATTAGTATTATAAATAAGTATAAATTAACATATAATTGTAGTTTATACTATCCAATAGGCATTCTTTTATGAAGAGATAAAAATTGTTTTAGCAAATGTATCCCTCATTTCAATTCCATCATAATGCAATTATTGTTCTTCCTTCCATAAAATAAACTGAAAACATGATCTAGCTTACATGAGAATGATATAGTGAAAGAGATTGAAGTGCCACTTGGGCATGAAGATGTTTCAGTACCTTTAGATCATCTGAAAGGTAAAATATGTTTATAAAATGAAGAGAAATGATAGGACTTTATGATTATTGCAAAATGTGATGTGATAGAGTTGAGATGACTGATGCATGTTATGAAGCCCACTACCTAAGAAAGTCTATGAGTCAATAAATCTACTTTCAAAAAGAATTAATTATACATTATACTAATGGATACAAAGAGATACAATATGTTTAAAGTAACAAAATCATTACATCAAACAGAGTAGAAAAATAGTAAGATAAACCATAGTTTTATTACGCTCCACCCGTTTAATTATAGAGTCCCATCATACTTTATACTTTTTGATCTAACTTTACGTAGAAACAGCTTCCTTAATAGCGTTATTATAAACATAATAAAATAAATTACTAGCAATGAATTTAAATACAGTCTTTCTTAAAAATAAAATTTTGATCCTTTTTATCCTCTTTTTTTTCTATTCTTCATTTTCAAATTGTATTTTTTTTGTAAGAATAATATCTTCTTAGATATATTTAAAATTTTATTATGATCCTAATGAAGTATTTATGAAAGCTCAATTTTTTTTTTTTAATAAAAAAAATCGTGTGTTTGGAGACGTTTACAATTAAAAAATATATAAATTGAAACATGATTTTTAAGAATATTGATCATTTATTGTCTCCTTCCTAATGTTTTCATTTTTTCCCCCATTTGACAAATGTTGGAAAAAATACAAAAAGAGAATAAAAGAGAGAAAACTGCCTTTTTATTAAAGTTTATTATCAGGCAAGTTATTTGCTACAGTCTATGTAATTACATTAATCAAGGATTTCAAATAAAATGCCTTTTATCCAACTCAATCAGCGGAACATGGATTTTGCATTTCTTAACGATTTCAAATGGTTAAAAAAATCATTTCAATATTTTATGGGTAAATTAAATCACCATAAATAAACGTTCATTAAGCATATATATCATACATACAATGACGTTAACTGTTTATACTTCTATGCAAAATATACTAAATGTAATAAGTAGGCTTATATGCAACTATACATGAGTATATAAACATTTTACTTATATATATATTAAATTAAAAACTCAGCTTTGGTTTATTGAGCACGTGAAATACTCTCAATCCAAAGCACAAGATGGAGTTGTTGAAAAGATAAGAGCAGTCGATCTTATCCTTTTACCTATATTCATTTATATAGATTAATCTTAATCATGTTGGAATGAAAGCATTCTTTGGATTGAAAATATTTCACATGCTTGAATTGTTAATCTAATTAGCATATAATAATAAACTCTAGGAAAGTTTGTATTTATATATTGTAATGTAAGCCAGGATCAACACCAATGGTGAAGCCCAAACTATATTAAAATTGTAATTACTTTTTTTGTGATCAGGACTTATCCCTTGTCTAAACCAACAAAAATTAACTTGAGGTTTTTATCCTACAAATAATAGCACCATATACATATGTACTAACTAATATAGGATTGTTACATATTTATAAATAAAACAATGAATTGGAAACAAAAATCTTAATGCTGCTTGTATTCTAACAAAAATTTACCTGGCCTGAACTTGAATTATAGGTCAAAGTTTTAATAAAAGAATGCATATCATCAAAACCTAAATTAATAATTTATCATATTATTTGCAAACGTTTAAACCAACACTCAATTTATCTTAAATATCATGCTGAAATAATAAATCAATTATTTCTTGCAGTGCAATTGTTTTTCAGAATACTGCTCTTCAGTCAACATATAAAACAATAGCTTATTATTTCAGCATCAGCAGCATCTACTTGATTCATTATTGTGATGATGAGAAGTGATCATTCTTTTATGTTTTTTCTGCATGTTTCAAATTCTGTTAATCCCAATGATTCTGTAATATTCAGTCATTAAAATTTTAGTCATTCTCTTTTTTTTTTTCATCCTTTCACAATTTCAAATATGGTAACATTTTTTAGTTTGTCTATTTATCTCAACATAATCAACATAAAGTAGCTTTACCCACTTTATCATTATGAATAGTTCTTTTTGTGAATGTGTATTCATCAAAACTCTTTCATTATTTCTCTTAGCTATTTAAGTTAAGCCTAAACATCCTTTAACAATATTTCAAAAACTTAAATCCTTTTGCTATTTTGTTTTCTTAGTGCCAATGCTTTTCATTCATACATTAAAATGGATGATGACAAAACTTTAAGTAGACTACACATTTTCCATATATATATGGCCCTGTTTTTCCATGAGATAATTTTATAAATGTGAATCTTGATTTTTTTCTGAAATGAAGGTTGACAAACTCTGAAATCTGATCCAGTTAAATATCTTCCACTGTTTATATTTCTCTAATTAATCATGTTATTCTTGTCTTGCTTGACCCTTAGTCTATATTTGGTTCATGTTCTTACTAATTGATCACCTTATTCTGTAATTATTTTTTATTGATGTTATTAAAACTACATGATTTGCATAATACAAATGGTGTTAAAATTTATTTCAATATAGAATTTTATCTAAAAACTATCTAAATAATCTTTAATTTTATCTCTGCTATAATATTGAATAAATTCAATGATACTACATAGTTTTGTCTCATTCTTTTATGCAAATGAAAGCAATAAAATATTGTCTATTTTATTTTCATTCTGAGTTTTTTTCTTCTAAAAAATGAACAGTAGATATAACCAATGTGGAGATTATCCTATATTCGACACCACTTTTCAAAGCTTGTCATGACATCAAAAACCTTCTGGTAATATATAAAATAAATATAGAGTGACAATTAAAATTTCATAGCCTTAGTGATGATAATGTTTAGAATGGTTATCTGATCTATTCTTTCAAATCTAAAATCTGCCACCTCTGTGACAATTTCCATTCTATCTTAATCTATACTCTATTTATCAATTTCATCAACATTTTCTTGTTTGCATATTAAAGTCATTTTCTACAATTATCAAATTAAATGACATCTCCTTTCACTAGTAATGGTATAAATAAGCCAATGTATAATCTCATAATAGTCAATGTAACATATCTGCAAATGAATCACCTTTCTTAAATAACCCTTCTATTTCTTTTTCTGGTCCTGGTGATTTCCCACTAGCAAATTTTGAGGTGGCTCATATTATGTCTCTTTTAATATTTATTGTACATTTTCTCTAACAAATGTTAGTGTGTTACTTGTGAGAACTGCATTATCCTCACAAAAATTATCTCTACTAACTGACCACTTTTCTTGGATCTCTTTATCAGCTTTATATTTTACTGTAATCTAATCTTGATATAAACTTTCTTGTAAATTTTTATGATAGGATATTTTTTATATAAACTTTAGTTGGTTTCTTCTTATGTTTTTTCATATCTCATTTCAACTCTGCATATTTTACAGAATCATATCTCACAATATTTTTTAATCATTCTCATCTTTATATTCACTATTAAGTAATCAGCTACACTTGTTTACCTTTTATTTCCATTATCTTTTGTGAAAACTCCAACATGTTAAGTTCAGTCATTTTTCTCCTACATTACCAACCTTAGTTAAGCCGGCAAATAAATTTGTTGATCTGCAAATATATTTCTAAAATCTATCACCAACTATTTACAACATTTAGTTTTTTAATGTTCCTCTTTCTGATATGGAATATTTCAAGATTCCTTTTTTTATATATTATTTAATTACATTTTTGTTACCAATCAGAAGGTGAGGATCTATGTCTAAATTAACTCCTTTTTATGGCTGAACTTCATTAATATCCTTTTCCATTTTCTATCAAATTTAATGTAATCAAATTGGTTTCTAGTAACCATATAACAGTCATCTATATATTTTTCTCTTGTGGTGTGGAAACTTTGTAATTATGATAACTAAATTATTTGTATTGCAGACTGTATATCTCTGCTATATAACTTCATCATCAACATTTCTATTAATTTGGAGTGCATAAACCTGGATAAATATAGGTGGAACATGTTTTATGTAGATTTAATCATGGTAGATAAATTATATTGTGGTCTCTATTCACAGTAGGTCATAAAATAATTATTCAATGCATAGGTTAATCCCAATGATAGAAGATACTATGAATGCCCTGATTTGAACCCAGCCTCAATTTTAAGTGTTTACAAATGCAGAACATTTTGAAGTGAAAGAATACCATGTGAAAGAATTATATTAAAAGGGATATTGTTGGATCTTTGAAAACTTAAAGTAAAAGTGAAGAAATATTTAATTTAGAAAGCAGTCATATACTTGACTCCAGAGTACAATGAGTGGAAATCACTAAATAAAAGTGGAAATACAATATTGTGGAGATTGATAATCTTTCAGACAGAGTGGCTAAATTTTATAATTTAAATTAATGGAAGGTACCAAATACATGTAATTCAGATTATTACATCAACGTATTATCATTCTGATAAAGAAATATATTTTTATGTGTATTTTAAATTACTTTTGGTCACTCAAATAATATTTTTAATCTGACATGAGATATTTAATGTTAAAATAGATAAATAATTGAAAAATGAAAGTGTTATTGCATAAATGTGCATATGGTGAGAAAAATGAGAGAGGATACAAACTCATGAAGATTGCAAAAAAAATGTACATACTTTGAAATATTAATTGGAAATATACATTGAAACATTCACAAAATAATATTTTAACTATTATTTTAACATTGTAATGTTTGTAATAGATTCAGTAAAAAAAGTAATCATTGGTTAGTAAAATGTAAGATGTAAATAGACATAAAACTAGTGAAATAAAAAGCAATTAAGAATGGCATTATTAATAGTTGATATTTCTAAACTTCAAAAACGTTCCAGTGAATTAACAGTTAAAACTTACAAAATGTTTTAAAATATTAACATATTGAAAATGATTAAGACTTGTCTGAAGTCTATGAGAAGGTTCTAATATTCAATTAAGAATTGCAAAAAAAATATAGATTTTATAAAATAGCAGAAATTTGCGAAGAATATTTTCTTCCAAGACAAATAATATATGAAAAAAAAAGAAGTAATACATTTTTTTTAAAAAAAATCTATTAATAAGAATTGAGTATCTAGAATTTTGTAAAATAGAATGAAAAAGAATTAATAATGATATGAGAAACCACATCTATGATTTGGCAAGGAAATCTATAGAAGATAGTAAAGATTCAAAAGCATAAAATAACAAGGTGGTATTGGAAGAAAAGTTATTTTATAAATAAGAAGAAAAGATGATATTATTATTAAAAAGTGAGATAATATTACAAAAATTAAAATAAAATGTCCCTTCCAATTATTCCAATTCTAAATTTCTAACATTTTAAATGCTCAAACAAAATATATAATTAAATCTATGGGAAAAAATGCATCAGGAAATGATATAATTTTTGCTGATATTATAAAAGAAATAAAGTGCAAAGTAGAAAATTATTGGTAAAACCATATGATAAATTTAATAAATGATAAATATGTTCAGATAATTGGAAGAAAGCATTAATCATATTGATATTTTTGAAAGGTTATAAAGTAGATTTTAGAAATTATAAATCTATCACTTCTAAAAATTACAATTCTGCCACAGTTAAATTTTAGACTCTGACTAAAGAAAACAAAAATCTGGATTGAAAAGTGGTATTCACAAAAGTTGCCAATGAATATTAGTTGTATTTATGGTTAGATTTGTAGATTATAAAAAAGTATGTGATTTTTAAAATACATTTACAGTGATTAAAGCATTAAACCACCAAGACATATAAACAGGATATTATTTTGTTGTGCAGAATATTTATCAAAATATGATAGCAGCAAGTAGATTATGTGTTGATACTAAGAAAATTAGGATTGAGAAGAATACATTATCTTTAAAACATTTTACATCACTTTTCATCTATTAATTAGTATAAAAAGCTAAGAGAGTAAAAGTGAATGAAGATTATTAAATTATGTAGATTTTGCAGATGATGTAGTTGTTTTTGAAAATAATGCTTCAGATTTTTAATAAATTTAGCAAGAACTATCATATAAAAATAAAAAGTAGGACTAAAAATAAATTCTAACAAGACTGAATAGTGTTCAAAGAATTTTCTCAGAACAAAATAAAGATTGATGAATTATAAGAATTTTCCAACTACAAATATCTTGGTCAGAATATTATTACAGTCAGAAATGAAATGACTTAGATTAATCATAGAATTAAACTTAGATATAATGATTTTGACAGATGTAATCAAATATTATGCTTACATGTTTCAAAAAAAAGTTTTTTAATAGATGTGTTTTACCGTTTTTTTCTCATGGATATGAGAATTGGATACTCAACAGAAGACTACTCCAGAAACTTCAGACCACTCAATGAAGTATCAAAGAGATTAAGTTTGGAATAAGAAAGGGAAATTAAAAATTAAGATATATGTGGCTGAGCATATAAATCATTAAAAGATATGAAAGATAGAATATAGCTATGCTGAGATAAATTACTAGAAAATATTATAATGGAGGAACATTTGTAGTTTCAAATTAAATCCAAAGATATTGTAGTAGTTGTAAAGAGATACTACTTGATATGAGTAGATGAAATAATAAAGTTTGTGCATGTGGTATGAAAAAGAAATACTAAAGATCATAAAAACTGGGTTGAACTTGAACAGATTATACTACAATAAGACAATAATGGTTAAAGATGATGATGTTGATTTTGACATATTAATATTTCTAAAACTACAGTTGTTGTCTGTTTTACATGTCTAACATTTCTTATATGAATGACCAGAACTATTTTACTTTACTGTATCAAATTCTACCATTTTTGATTATATCATTTGTGTATATACATTCTCAAAATGTAATGAGATATTTTATCTTTCCTAAACAATACAATAATATGACCATCCAATATGTTGTAATCTCCAAACTGTGCACTTTCTGGTTTCTGATTTATAAATCTCAGTTTACCAATTCTTCTTTAGAAAATCCTCTAATACTATTAACTCTCCATTTAGTAATTTTCATTTTCATCATCAGATTTAATATCCTAACTCTCCACACTCTTTCATTATATATTACCTTATACTATCTATCTGTTTGACCCTATTCTGATTGATAAATTGGAGTGTGATTTTTGATTATTTGGGCCATGGTTAAGTTGGATATGAACTTGTATTTATCTTTTTGCTTATTTAAAACTAAAAACCTCATCACAATAATCCTCACTTCTCTTTGGGGTTCTAGCATGATAATAAGATCTCAAATAATACTATCTTGTAGATAGACAAAATATTATTTTTATGCTTCTGCCTTCAGTGATCTTAGATGCAAGTCATGTATCATCACCTTTTGCCATTTTCACCTAAGATTAACCTGATGATTTATGTGATGATGACTTTGTGCACATATATATTGATATTTACAGACAAATAAAATGTTTATCTACTGCTCTCATCTGATTGAGGCCTGTAACTGAGCAGTAGGTTTAGAGTGTTGCCAGTCTAACAGTAACTTGAAGCCACAAATAAAAATTGAAATGTCTGAAAAGCAAAGATGATGTTTTATGATCCATCAGAGATGTCATATATTTCCAATCCTTTCAACATAATTTACAAAAGTCTTTCTGCATACATATAAAACTTAAAATAAATAACATTTTAGAGTGTAAAATGATCACAATATGAGTTTGTAAATATTAACCATTTAAATATTATGATAAATAATAAAAGTAGATTTAAAAACAACTACACTAAACATTAACTAATATTAATTAATAATCCATTATATCTTAAACAAAATGGGCACAATTATAAGTTGGTTTTTTAATTTTTGAAAAAAAATAATATTTAAGGGATAATTTGTTCTGTTCGACTTCATCTTGGATTAATATTCTGCAATGATTACCTACTTAATATTTAAAAGATTGCATCATGACTATAATTTGAGTTTATCATTTATATGGAAAAAGAATTGTACATTACATTAGAAATACTAAACACTGGGTTTATGAAACAGTTGAAAAGACTTTGAGTGTCTGGTTATTTTAGTATGACATTAAAGTTAATAAGAATATGGTACAAGTGAATTAATTGGCTGGAATGTTTAAATTTTGTTAAGAAACCGATTTAGAAATATTCATGTAAAGATATCCTATTGTTTCAGTCATAAATATTGTTTGCTATTATTACATTTATTTTTCAATTTGAAAATATAGATAACATTCTATCTTTTAATACTTATTCTTTATCTTCTTTCTTTCACCATAATTTTTTTTTGATCATTTTAAATCTCAACATTAAAATGTTTTTTTTTTGTTGTTGCTATAATTAAATTTGTCAAATTGCATATCCTAAAAATATATACTTAAATCAGAATGTTTAATATGATTAAAATATTTTAATATAAATTTTGTTTATTTGACAGCAGTAATTATTATCTTCCTCAATTTAATACCATATACATTCATATATATGTGTGTGTATATATTACAAATGATATAAAAAATTTCTAACAATAAAATGAGTTATTGTCTATTAGCCTTCTTCTGAAAGGAATCAATAACATATTTGTATCATACTCTATCAGGATTTATATTTTATTGAAATTACTTTTTTCAAATTAATGGATTGAAATGTTTAAAGTGTTATGGCATTTGAAATTGACTGTGGAAAGCATTAACAATAATATTGTAATATTCTGTGTTTTTTTTTTTTTTTTTTGGGTTACATATTTGGTTCTAAATTAAAAAAAAACAAACAAGACTACTGCTTCCAATAATATTCTGTTTTGATTTTTAAATATAATTACTTATGATACAATAGAATTATCACCTGGGATTGTCTGGTCAATTTACAATATGATTATTGGTATAATTATACTTTATATTCTTCATTGGGTTTTGACTGGATAAATTGAAACCCTTACTTTGGATAGATCAATTTATTTAGCATAGTTTCCAGTTTTATAAATTATTCTCTAATATAAATTATTTTTATCAATCTTTAATATTTCACTTTTAACATTACTTTGTTTTCTTAAAATAATTTCTAGGATATTCCGGAATAGATCACACCACTTTGACAAACTGTTTCATGGATGTTAATGATAATAAATACAATAAAAATAATAAATTGAATTTTTCTTGACTAAGTGGTTTTAACTAAGATCATCATAACATATAGTGTTTAATTGTGTATTATATAGCTATGTGGCCAAAATAGCTTAGTATTAAAAAATTTTTAGTTGCTTGAATGTTCAAGAGTTTATCTGGAAAGCACAGTAAGAGTAAAAAACATTGCTCTCTAGTAAAAGAAAAATCAATTATTCAGAAGTGAATTGTGATTTTACCAACTTATCCAATGCATGAATAATTATCTTTAGAGTAGAAGTAAAAAAGTCAACGCAATCTTATTTAGATCAACATAAGCTTAATATGTAATTTGATTATTATTAGTATATATTTTTAATTTATAGTTCTTAATACAGCATTGTATCTAACTTTTGTAATAAAATAAATTGAATATAATTAAAAATATATTCCTAAAAATTTTTATTATCAGCATTTATTTTTAAAAACTGAATATCTTTTTTTAAAAGTATATAAGAATAAAGGTAGTCATTAAATGAATATATCATATAATTGGATCTATTGTCAGAAAAAAAACAATTACCTAAAAACTATCAATAGAAATCAATTTTAACTATTTTCCAAATTGAAATCCAAGCATTAAAAAATGTTTCTGCTTAAATATTTTGCTTTTATTGATGAGTTATTTGTCTTCAAAAGTAAATATTTTTCAAAAATACTTATGCTATAAAAATTGTTTGATTTTTCCATGTGGTTTCATATGCTTTAATTTTTTCATATGTAAAACAAATCTGTAACAACAAAATATTTTATACTTAATTTTGAAATTTTAATATTAAATAATATAATAAACATTATTGTCTCAGACTATTCATTAAGTATACTAAATGTTTTTATATAAGTAAGTAGAGGGATTTGAACTTAGGTTTTTCACTCTTTATTCATTCTCCATTCCATCTCAAACATCTGACACACATAACTATATACATGCAAAAAAGATATATTATTTCCAATATACATATTTTATGCAGAACCCGCACTTATCAGTTGTGGATCATCTGTCTTCATTGCTGGTTCTGCATAAAATATGCATATGGGGCTCATCTATCTTTTTTAATTGTATACGATTATGTGTGTTAGTTGTTTGGAATAGAGTGGAGGTTGAATAAAGATAGAAAAATCCTAAGTTCAAATCCCTCTTTATTAATGTCTCATATTAATTTCTAATTAATTTGTTACTATTTGTATATGTTTGTCACTTTTTCTTAAACTATCTTATTATAATGTTAAAATATTTATTATTTAAAGACTGTATTGTGATTATTTTATGCACTGAAATTTAATCAATATGTAATTATGCATTGTGTTGGGCTACTAGAAGATGTCCTTAGGGAGTAGTGAATGGTATTGACTTCCGCAAACAATTGCGCTTTGAGGGCTTATTGACTAGATACTTTAACAGTTGATGACATAATAATATCTGTTATTACATAAAACTTATATGCTGGTTTAGTAAATTTATTTAAAAAATTAGTTAATTATATACTGTGTTTATTTTTATAAAGTAGTTTCTTATGCACAGATAAAACAACACTTTTATTAACTTTTAGTACTTATTCTGAGTTTTTATATTAAAAAGGAAATTGAAAATATCTAAGCAGGTGTTATGCACAGTTTTAATGAATATTTTGAAATGATATAAAAGCTACTTTAATAAGAGACTTTTATCCTTAAACTCTTTCACTATAGTCACATAATTGTATCAATGACGTTGCATTCAGATTAACATGTTCTTGTTTCTGAGATTATGATGTTTCATATCCTTATATAGTTGTTTAAAATATATTTAATTTTTAGCAATACTAAAATCTTATATAATATCACACAAGAAATGCTGTAAAGTTGTCAAGTGTTGTTAGCCGAGAGGTCGGTGTAGCCGCCTTGCATGCAAACAGTTGGTTACAGACTATTGTTGCGAGTTCGCTTTCCAGGCTGATGCTATGACATGAAAAAAAAAATGCCTGTAAAGTTAATAATTTTATTTGAAATAATATTTTCCTTATTTGTGTGTATGGCGTAAACATTTTTTTTAAAATAAAAATTTGATAAATAATAAGATTTTTTTTTCTAATTAAAACATTTTTAAAACAGAAGGAAGATAACGAAAGTATAAGTATTAATAACACAATTATTGACTTTTGTTAATTTTTAAGGTGATTTTTTATTTCTAATATTACTTCTATTATTTACATATTTATTCAAAAATTTTTTTTATTCAATATAGATGACTACTTTTATAAAAAAAAAAAAATAATAAGAAAAACATTCAGGGTGTATCAGTACAATCCATTTAAGATATTGCAAAAAAATATATATAATTTAATTTAAAATGTTTATCTGCAATAATATAGATATTTAACTACTGAAATATAAATGGTTCTTCTGGTTATTTCAGCATAAGTTATGAAGTTCAAATATTATATTATAAATTATGAACATATATATCGTATTGAAAAGAAATTGGACAAAAAAATAGAAGAAAATAAACCAATTTACTTTACTAGATGAGATCAAATTAGGAAAATGTTATCATATGGTCTAAAACTGAGTCTTAAAAAAATCATTAAGGGGAAACATATCACTCACCAATGTATATGTTTAGAACAAAAAGAAAGAAGTAGTATATCTGATCTTTATATTTATTAAAAATTTTAACTTTGTATTAAGTTAGAAAATCAAAAATAACATTGGATGGAATTTTTTAAAATATAAGTTAGAATTAAACAGCAAATCATAACTGAATAAAATAACTGCTGTCTTGATGACTTTAAAATGCATATCATACTATATGTATAAGAACATGAATCTACATAATATTTCACAATGTTGAGAGATAAACTTTGGAGCTAAGATCTATGAATCCTGTTCTAGATATACCACTTTTGGTACTCAAGCTTGTTATGAATTTTAAGCAAAAACTATTTTTATTATATATCCTTTTTTTTTTTTTTTTAAATTTTTTTTTTTTTAATTTTTTTTTTTTATTTGCCTTTTTAAGTTTTAACTTGTAAAAAAAAAACCATAAAGAAACCACTTCATTATGCAGATGAACAAACATATGCAAATTTGAATTAAAAATGCAAATGAAGAAAAAATCAATATTATAAATGGCTTTACCAATCATGATTTCATAAAAAGTTCAAGATCCAGAAGTTCCAGCATTAGAATTATTATTATTTCTCCAGTTACTCTCCATTACAAAGACAGATACCCTACCATTGCACTAAATTCCACAGAGATTACAGCAATATTTTGTATTGTAATATGATTTTGAAAGTAAAATTAAATTTATTTTTTTAAGATTAGCTATTTCAATTTTATTTTAAAATACAACAGTATGGAATGATTTCAAGATTTGATGCTACATAACCCTTTTAAGTCCCATCTCCTCCTACTCTTATTTCAAAGACTACTGTATCAATTTTCATTATATTTACTATTTTTGTAATGGGTTATAATCTTGCATATTCTAAAAATTATTGAACAAAATTTTTATTGTTTGAATTCCATTTTAAAAATGAAAACACTGAAAAAATATAAAAAAATTTAAAATTCAAAATTAAACTTATTAGCATTAAAATTTCACAAAAAATGTCTTCACTTGTATTATAAAAGCAATGTTTTATTAACCAATAAAAACAACTTCTTCCTTATGGTGAAACAGTCAGTTTAATCCATCTGCCCATTTCACTTATTTTACTCACATATCTATCCATATGCCAGGTTTAAACCCTCTCAGAGTACCCATTCAAATAACCTTGAATTATTATATATGCAGAATCATATATATATATGTCATATTATTATTACTATTTGCAGGATATTCCGTGTAATGAAAAAGCTAAATGCTGACGTTTCAGTACAATATCAAGTACCTTCCTCAGAGCGTCCTCTTTCTCAAATCATAAGAATGATTTGAGAAAGAGGACGCTCTGAGGAAGGTACTTGATATTGTACTGAAACGTCAGCATTTAGCTTTTTCACTACACGGAATATCCCGCAAATAGTAATAATAATATGACATCTTTTATCCGTGAAAACATTAGAATTAATATATATATATATATATATATATGTGTGTGTGTGTGAGCAGTATATCTGTAATTTAATAGTATATGTATAGATTACAGATATGTATTCATTTTATAAATATTTCTAATTTAAGAAATATTTTAGTTTAAATTATTGTTATATTAATGGTATATATTACAGGTATGTATATTCATTTTATAAATATTTCTAGTTTAAAAAATAGTTTAGTTAAATTATTTAGCAACTTTATTGATATATTATTGAAATCGCATACATATATTTCCTGTTATTCTACATGTATGGTTATAAAATTAGTCTTCTCCTAATTATGAATGTAATTTTGTCAAAATAACATTTGATCTTGTAAACAATTGTCAAAGTAGGTCACGCATTGGTCCTAAAATAGGCATGGACTTGATTTTGTAAATATAAAATGTTAATAACAAAAATGCAGGAAAACAAAATCTCAATTATGGTTATAATTAAAAACGTTTCTAAAATAAATAAATGAGTTTTTCTACTGGTTGTAATTATTAAATATGATTTGCTAAAATAAATAAATGGACTTTTCAGCTACATTTAAGCTCGTAAAAATTAACAGGTGGCCAGAGTTTGATAAGTATAAATACTTAAAGTTTTGTTGCCAAAAGATCGATCATATATATATAATAAGTGAGTGTAAGCTGAACCCACACTGGTTTTACCTTCAAAATGATCAAGTAAGATGGCGATATTTCACCGTCTCTCCTACGCAGTGAATGGAGAAGAACTCTGTGGTTCAATAAAATCTAATGCCATAATGAGCAAAAGTAGTCTGTGGAAAATCTCTATTAACTTTAATTCATTGTCAAAATTGTCATCTTAATATCCTCCCAAGTGCTTCAAAACTAACTGCAATGGAAAACAACTAAATGGTAAATTTTCTCTCAGAGCTCTGTTTATAAACTGTGACTTTCATTTCTTTCTTTTAAAAGCTAGCTATTTATTAAATCTGCTTTTCCCAAACACCTTTATTAAAATCTACAAAGAATATTTTTTTTCATATGTCATAGCATCGGCTGGTACACAAACCCACAACCATCTGCAACCAACTACTTGCTTGCATGGTGGCTGCGATACCTCTCAGCTAACAATGCAAGACATGCTAAATCTTACCTGATTGTAAAATGCTAAATCTTGCCTGATTGTAAAACTTGAATTCTCTTTTAAAATGTAAAACTCTAATAATCTATTTTAAATGTATAATTTCCTGCGATCTTTTATGCCTATTTCTAAAATTATTTAATTTATTTTATGATTTTATCATTTTAATATTATATGTATTTAATATGTCAAATGACTCAAAACCGCAAGTATTTATAAATATAAGTTTAGCTTATTGATTTGCGAAGATATTTCAAATCTTCACTATAATAAATATTAAATAATTGAATTATTATTCTTCATTCTCACTCACTGTTTTGATATCATATTATTATTTTACTGATTAAGTTTTGGGTATTAATATTACAATAATCAGTTATTTAGTTATTTTATGTAGTTTTCTTAATTCTAGTTATGAATTATAACTGTTTATATACGTAACTCGCACATCGTAGAAACTAACCATAGAGATATTCTCAAAGTATATTTTCATGTTTTATTCATAATCACCCTGGAAATATGCTTTGCCCTCCTTAGATTTATATATGTTGAGACACAGGTGATAATATTAAACTAGGTTACTAATTAATTTAGTTCCTAAATAGTATATTTAAAATATTAAATTTGAGAACTGGATTGTATAGATCTGCAAATAGACGCTATCTAATTTTAGGGCATGGTAATATAATTTTACACATTTGCGTTATATATGTATAAGTTGCAGATGTGTTCTTACAAAGTACGCAATATACAATTATCTGCTTGCTGCATGATTCTTGGTGACATGCTGGTGGAGGACACACTCATCCACTTTATTTCAGGTTCAAGCACACTTTTAGAACTAGGGCACAAGGACCTAGATGATTCATAATGCTTATCCAACTCCCTGAACTACTAATGTTCATATTCATAGCAAGTTGAGTGGTTTTAGGGCAAACTGAGTCTTTGGAGACTGAAGTCCGTAAATAATGACCCATTCACACCTTTGAACTTTATTAATATTTTAATATGTGCCATAGAGGATATAGGTAAATCTATTATAAGCCAGTTTTCTCTACTTTTATATTAAATGCTTATCTAGCATTAGAATATATCCTAATCTAGTTTAACACGCTAACCTGCATATCTCCTAGCCTAATTACGTGCTCGATTTAACTTTGTATAGATAGACGCCATAGGAGTGCTATAAAATTAATTATATAACTTTGTCCGTAAAGTTCCATATGATCTTGCCGATTACAAAAGAGCTAGAAATTTGGCATATTAATAATATAGGCATAAACAACAATACCACACTATATTTTATTAAACACTTATAATGAGATAGGTAACATTAATCTCATTAGTTATCTAATGCCTGTGAGCTTTATATCTCACATTCCCATCATATAATTTTGTATGTTTTGATTTATCATTTGTTATTGTTTTATTAAATTAATGATATTTAAAATTATAACTCATTTTCATATTTTATTGTCCGTGAGTTCATTTTATCCAACTCTATATTTAATTGCACATACACCATTTCATATATATGTAGATCAGTCTGTTAAGTTCTATAATTAATTACTTAGCCATATGTGTATATGTCTGACCAAATCAGTGCTCAATTAGTTAATTTACAAGTCTCTTGTTCCACTGGGGGTGACTGCCAGACTGAAGGTAAATTGAGTGTCTGTGTACATTGAGGAATGTCATCTATAGGGTATTATATCATTGAGCAGAGGTGAAATGATTGAATGTGGTCAGATTCTGGATCCCAGTATCTGTATTCGATCAGCTTTAGTGTATTTTTCCTGTGTTCTAGATTTTGTTATGTGGAGAGACAATTCTTACTGTTAGATTGGTAACTATGTATTATTACAATTTGTCTCCTTAAAAACAAATGTTTTCACATAAAATCTAATTATAATCATACATTTTTTACATTTAAAAGAAATATTTTACAAATATGTTGTGTAAATAAGCATAAATATGTAAATAAATTACTGAAATTACATTTTTTTTTCTGAACTACTAAAACAAAAAAACACAACCAAAATTGCCTCATCAAATAATCTATCAATCAGTGATGCTATTCATTTTTTGTATTATTTATACAACCAATAATGGCATAGTCAGATTTCTTTCATGTCCAAATTTTTCATGATATTTATATAAATCTATATGATACTGACATCTTCAGATTACTTTTTAAACTAATAATTTTAACTCTGATTTCTATGCAAAATATAGTAAATTAATGTTATAGATAACCACAACATAGTGAAGAAAACCAAAGCAATAGCATTCCCATTATAATGCCTCAAATGTAGTGATTGAATTATAACAGATTAAGAGCTAATTTCCACCCAATGACAAAAAATTGAATCATAATTTTAACAAAATATATTAACAAAAATGTTCCAGAAAATTTGACATTTGTTATATTTATAACAAACTATACAATTCTAGCATTTATATTAGTCATTATGATAATCAAATAATCATGGCATATGTTTAAATAACTTTGACTATATTGTGGTCTTTATATATCATCAGTTTAAATGACATATAATAACCATGCTATAGAAAAAAAATTAAGTAAATTTAGTAATTATTTGATTCTTATTCATTATTATAATGTTTATCAAAATAAAATTAAATTTTGTCCATATTTCTCAAATATTCATATTTAAAGAAAGCATAAACATTTATAATTTATTTATTGAAGAAGCTTGTTCCAGATGTGTAGTAACTATCTTTTTGATCTATGATAAACATGCAGGTGTTAAGAAAAGAATCATTTTAAAACTGTTACACATTGGTTTCTCTAATTACATAAAGTATAAGAATTGATGTAAAAATGATTTTTAAAATTTGTTGATAATTATATTTGACAGAATAATAATTGTGAATTTTTAAAAAGATCTTTTATCTCTATATTTATAAATTCTACTTTATTATTTAATGAATAAGAAAATTTAATTACATTTTATTAATTTATTATTTTAATTAAAATATAAGATTTATATAATAACCAAATTCTGTATTTTGGACTGTGACATTACAAAGCTCACAGGACCAGTTTCTTGGGAATTCTGTCATCCACCATTCCAAGTTCCAAATTCACTAAATGCAGATCCAAATAGGCATGAATCTTAATTATATTAAGCATATTTCATTTATTGTATTTCAAAGTATAAAAGATGGAATATACACAATTTTAAGTGTTTTTTTTATTGTTTAGAAGTTCACATATTATATTTAAAATAGATAAAAATTGTAATCCATTTCATTTTTTAAAAGTTAACACACACACACACACACACATATATATATATATATATGTGTGTATGTGTGTGTATAACACATATAAGTAGAATAAGTTTTATACATTTTATGAATTTCACAATTACTGATGTATTGTCTTTTACATAATTAATAAACATATATGCAAATATATTTTGATAATATAAACGTCTTAAATTTTAATTAAATAATGAGTTAATAAATCATGATTAAGTGCACTCATGCATAATATTTATAAGTTGATGTAAATAAACTCATTCCTAAGTTCAAATTCAAATCTTGATATGAGCTACACTTTCTTTCACATTAAAGTGTTTATCCTCGAATTATTCATTTAAATTAATATCCTTTTCAGTGTATAATCTTTGAATATCTTGTTAGTAAAGTATCCTGAATTTAATGATAATACTCAGCCATTATCAATGTTAGCTTAGCATTGCAATTTATTCTAGTATCTTGACTTTGCAGCATATACTGGTTATTTTATAAAAATCCAAACCACTGAATGGAAACTATGCATATGTGCAACAAATAAGTTTATCAGGTATGAAAAAATGAGTTAACTTTTATGTTAATAAGAAACAAGATAGCCAATAATTCTACTACAAGTAGTCAATACTACTATTCTGATTGAATCTTGTATGTCTGTCCAATTATCATAAACAATTTTATTTAATAAACAAAATCATTTTATAAGAAAAAGATATCATGATATATGTTTAACAAATATAAGTAATAATAATAAAAATATGAATGGCCTAATATGATTAATAGACAGGCAGCTTAATAAAAATTAAAATTTACAAAAATATTGTGGACATGGATTAAAATAACATAATAATAATGATAATTAAGTGATGAATAATTTTCCATAAAGAACAAATAATTTTTTTAATAAATTTGACATATAATTTCATATCTAGCTAAAGAGAACATTTTGAAGAATTGATGTAACATTTAAGGGAATGTTAAATGTTTTTAAATTTCTGAAGGTTTTATAAGGCAGAGATTAATACATTTCTGTATTATTACACAAGATTTGAGGTTTGAATTCTGCACATGATCACCATTTTTTATGCTTACACAAGCTGTTTTACACAGAGGTAAAAGTCTTCATACAGTAGCACCACTCAGTGCAAGTCAGAATAATCAATGGATGCAGGAAGGTTTGTGAAAAACTAGTCTGGGAATATTGAATGAGTAGGCATTAGACAGTCATTTTATGCACAAACCTTCCTGCATTCATTGATTACTTTGGCTTGTACTAAATGATGCTACTCTATCGGAGTTTTGCTTCTGTTTGAATTCTGACTAAGCAAAATTAAGAAATTTCTTCCAAAAAGTTTTTTTTCTTAGCAAGATCATAATAATTCAAGTAAAGGTCAATAAATTAGTATCTAGATATTTTAGATAGAAGATAAAATAATGTAACTCATATGTTAAATAACTAAACATAATTAGATTAACATACTTTGCAGGAGATGTAAATAAATTTGAAGGAATGGTAGTTTCAATTATTGTGAATATATTTTTACTATAACATCTCATACTATAAAAAAAGTGAAAAATTGTTTGGCAGCAAACATATATTTAAGAAATTTTTTTTCTAGTTACCTTGGAGCACCGCCATAGCAGCTTCCATACTTATTGTTTGCATTAATAATGTAATGATGACCAACTTGGTATCAAATAGATCACTTAGTATAAATTAGTCTACTTGAAAAAGGCTTATTAAAAACGTAATTAAAAAATCCAACACTGAAATACGTTATAAATAATTTAATGAACTTTGAATTATACAGTAAATATATATATATTTTACTAGTTGCATTTTTGAAATAAATTATTTCTTCCTCAATTGCCTTGGAGTACTGAAAATACACTGTTATATTTGTATGGCTCGTTGACAGTTCTCCAAGGCAGCCGATGAAAAAATTTATTCAAGAAATATAACTAGTCTGTAGAATATATTGATAATTATATCATGTAGTTTGGAAGCCATAGTAAAAAAATGTCTCATGCATGTTGATTGTAATTGATATCTCTTCGATTTTTTTTAAATGATTAGATATTTGCGAACACATTTATATATATATTATATAGTCATGTTTAAATTTTTAAGCTTTTTTTTTTTTTTTACTAGCAAACTAAATGTAAAAAAAATATTTTTTTATTTTAAAATAGAATCAAAAAATTCAACTAACTTGAACAACTATTATATTTATATTTAAAAATAGTCTTCAATTTTTTTTAATTTAATCTCCTTCTCTGGTCGATATAAGTTTCGTATAGTAATTTTTTTTAGTGAACTATATATATCTACATAGTTTTTTTTTTTTAAAAAAATCTATGTATATCAACACATATGATAACAATAATGTGAAAATCAAATAATTTATTTTTGAAACGTTCTATTCAAAAATGTGCTAACATGTCATTCCCATTACAATCTGTCCCAGTCCAGAAGATAGAAAAAAATACTAAGATAATTTCCTAAAGACCTGTTTCTTTTAGAGGAGGAACTTTTTTCTGAGACGAACTTTATTGAAGGTTCAAGGTCATCTTTTCGCATTGAAAAGACTACAATTTTCGAATAGTATAGATATTTTTAAATTTTTATTCTATATCAAATTCACGCGCGCACACACGCAATATCTAATTTTAAAAACGTCTTTAAATTAAGGTGAGGAGGGCACTTAATGGTTTAAAATTCCATGTAATCTCTATAATGTATTTCTTTTTTAAAATAATAACATAGTACTGGATTTTAAAATATAATCTATATACTTTCATGACTATCAAAGCTCCAATCTAGCCTTAAAGTATTTTCACAGACTTCGACGATGCTCATTCACCCCCTGCCCCCATCCCCTCTCATTACTTAAAAAAGTTTCAATAGAGTTTATATTCCTAGATGAGAAATACATTTTCTAAATATACATACTGCAGCTTTAAATGTTTCATAAAAAAGTTTTTTTTTATAAATATGATTTTTAAAATTATGAAATATAATATATTGTTGAAAGCAACTTTTGCTATCATTTTTCAAGAATTTGGTGGTTAAAAAAAAAAAAAAAAGGTTTCATGAGTATAAATTACAAAGAAAACAAAAAATATAATATAATTGAGTTAGCTAACAATTCAATTAATTATTCCTTAGTAACAACTATTTTAGCACAATATCTAGATACTTATGTTGTTTTATTTTTTTTCGAAAGGGCGGGGTGGGGGGGGGATTGAAGATGTTTTATCCAACAATAAAGACAAATATATAATTAAATGGATGAGGCAACCACAAAAACTGAATTAAAAACTTAATGTATTTACAATATATATAATGGAAATTTCTTCTAAATTTTTTGATTTCATTAATTTAATAAATAAAAAGGATTTTTGTAAACATTATTTGGTGCTATTCAAATAAAGACTAGGTAAAGGTCACATTGCAATGTGGGGACAATTATTCTGGAGTTCATTTCAGTAGAGAACTCAAATTGCATTTCTCCCACCAATTCCACTACTAATATAATATTCCTTAAATAATGTTATGTTTCATTGAAATCTGCCATTAGGCAAATTATTATTGTAAATATTAAATAAATTTCTTCAATTTCAATGACTTATGCATCAGAAGTTGCAAAAGAAATCAAAACTATGTGATCTACATAGTTAAGATGATGATCTTAATAAACTATATTTGATTATTTATAGAGTGTAAAGAGACCATTTTTGATTTATAACATACTTCATTCCATTTCTTTTGCTTCACCTGAGAAATGTATTACATGATCAGTTATCATGAAATGACCAGATTTCTGCTAGTATGTCTTTGAATGATAATTTATAAGACTTTAATCATCTATCTTCTTGTATTTAATTAGGCTGGTTTATCACATCCTATGAAGTAGTTACTTTGCTTAGATTGAATAGATACTAAATATACTCTTTTATAGTAGAAAGCCTCTATTAAAGTTACATTTGCTGGTTACTTCCAGTCACTAATATTAATTGTGTAATCTATTACTATTCTGTATATTATAATAATGTGAAGAAACCAAAGCTATTTTTGAATGCTTAATTATAGATCAGAGATATGTCTATCATGAAAGTAGTTGTTCATAGATACAATATTTTGAGTATAGCTATTATGGCTACAGTAATGTCTAAATTGCATAAGTGATTAAAATTAGATTTGAAAATGATTAAAATTTATGCAAATTTTGTCAGTTTTTATTATTCATTAAAAATAAATTTTTAGATTATCAAGTATATGAAATTCCTTTTTATATTTGAAAGCATGATGCATCAGGGATAGTTTAGGCATAATTTTATATTGCAATCTTTACAGAATAAATTTATAAAATTTATAATTTAATATAATCAGTAGGAGTGAGTTTTAAATTACACCATGTTGACTTTTCATCTGGGGCATTTTTATAACATTTAATTAAAAAATTGTCATATCTTTTACAAAAAATATACTAAGAAATTATAAATAAAAGTGGAATAGAATCAATTGCTGACACAATATTTGGTTTCAATCTTTCTATTTTTTGATATTTTATCCTTAATAAATATTATATTTGCATATTTTTCTTTGACTTCACTGAAACATATAAATGATAAGAAATGTAAAACACAGTTTTAATCTCTTTATTTAAAATCATTTATCCATTAAAGAAATAATACTATATAAAATAATGCACAGCTAAACTTCAGAAATGATAAAATTTTCAGAGGTGAAACAATTTTTTAGTTTTTCTAGAAATATCATTTGGATGATTTAATTTCTAGATCTAGTGTAATGTTTATGTAAATTTGAAACAATTTTTTGTAATACTTCAAATAAAGTGATGTATAAAAGGATATAAGATTTTTACTAACTCTTTGCATAATCTTTGCATTTATTATTTATTTAGTTTGTATTATTATTATTATGAACAAATTATAGTAAAGTGTACATTTGATGTTTGATCACATGATAAAATCAGACTTCTGAATCTGTCATCTTAAAGTGTATTTATACATTGATTATCTTTTATTATATTCATTATTAGAAACAGAATTCAAATAGAATGAAAAATGTCATTAAATATATGGCATTGAATTTATAGTTAATATAAACAACATAGCAAGGCATTTCAACCTTTTCTCAATTAATAAGTTTATAAATAGGAATAAAATAATCTCCAGAAAAAATAATAATAATAATAACTATGGCATATTTATCTTAACTTTATGGTGTTAAAGTTGTAAATCAAAATTACATTTGTTAATTAATTCTCAATAATTTAATATAGTACATATAAAAAAACAATTTTATTCATCTTCCTTTTCCTATGTATTGATTTCTACTTTAACACATCATACCATTTACAACTTACTCTTTATATTTGTTTATTTTGTGTATATTTTATTTTTGTTTATTTTGTGTATTTAATTATGTAAATGAATATGTGTATAAGTGTATTAATTATAATATATTTGAATATTGTAGCTCTGATGATGACTGCAGGACAGTCGAAACTGTTAATTTTGATGTAAATAAAGAGAATTGATAAAGTGCTTAAGAAAGTTGTAAATGGTATGATATAAAAAGCAAATTAGTGAGTTGTTATTATGAAGAATATAAAACTGAGTTTATTGTATCAGGGTTTCTGATAATATGTTATTATTTGAAGATTATAAAAAAAAAAAAAAAACATCACAAAATATTATATGTAATTAATTGGTAAAGGTTGTTTAAATTTTGAAATGAAAATAAATGCAAAGTTAGAGAAAAGCAAATATATATTGAAAAAATAATATTAGTAACAGCATATTAGGAAGTTATATATCAGATTAATATTTTAAATCATGAAAGATATAATTCAACTGATGATGAGACGTTCTTTTGTGGTACTTTAAAATTATTTCCACAAAAGAAGTTATAGTAGAATCATTAACTATTAAAAAAGTAAAAAGTTACTGAATATTTAGGGAAGTTAATTTCTATGAGAATTAAAAAGATAAGTTGAAAAGATAGTGATATCAATATAGATGTTTTAAAAAATATTGGGAAAAAATATGTTTTTGAAGCCATTGTAAACCAAATATATTTATTTAGAGACAAAATGTTTTGAAAAATATATTCATGAAAATTACAGATAGTATGAGAAAAAGAAATAAAAGAACTTGATTAAATGATATTCAGGAATAAAATAATTATGAGTTTTTGAGGATTGGATCAAGAATCAGAAAGGTTTGAAAAATAGGGATTGATATTATATATGTGATGATTATTATTAATAATTAGTAGGAATTTTAGATTGAGGGTTATATTAAAGCTTGATAAAGCAAATTAGTGAATATTGCTCTATTAAATAGCACGAATCAGAAATTCTCAAAACTGATATAAATGTCTAAAATTCAATTTATAATTGTCAAACATCTTTCATTCACTAAGTTGTCGATATTTTTAGATAAATACAATAATAATTATCTTACATTCAAATATCAGCCTTTCAAGCCAATTGTGCATGCGCTTTGCGAGTGTTAATAATAAATGAATACTTTCCTTTCCAATACAAGATATAGTATTTACGCAGGAATAAAATGAATCCACTTATTTCTACAACTCAAATGCTTATATATGAGCAAATCATAAATATATTATACTAGAAGCCCTAAATATAAATTTAATTAAAGTTTAACATATATATTTTTATTAGTACTAATACTCGTACAAACACCCCCCTCCTCCAATAATGGATTATTTTACACATTCTATGAATATAAAACAAAATGGGGGGGGGGAGAGAACTGAAACATAGAGGTTATCATCTTGACTAAACTGAAGACTGCTTGTTTAACCGAGTATACATTTTTCTAGCCTTTTTTAAAAAATTGACTTTATTTTTATATGTGATATATCCTAATATTGAGGTTTTAAAGTATATTAGATGTAAAAAAAAAATAGTAATAAAAAATTGAAACAACAATTAATTTTATTTTTAAAACGATTAGCAAATAAATAATCTTTCTAATATTTTAATAATTTCACTAATATAAGAGCAATTCAATCTTAGAAATTAAACTTCTGCTTAAAACCCAATGTATTAAAATGATTACTTTCTTCTTAATAGTGAACTCAATAAAACTGCAATAAAATTGATTGTAGGCAGAAAATTCTACTCTTGCACCGGCAATAAAATTTATACAAGAGCAGAATTGAGATAAGGTTAGGATTAATCCTGAATAATGTATTTAAACAAGAAAATTAATTGTTTCAAACACAAGTTTTGTAACACTTATTTTTATTGCACTTCCTGTTATTTAACGTGTACAGACTTACATCTTTAAAACATTTCTGGTTTTCTTAAAATATTTTTTAGATATATGTACGTACATCATTGTATATATATTCAACAAATGTTGTTTATAAATTTTTGAAGATCGCATTACTATTTCGAAACCAATGTATTCAACATTTTCTTTTTTTAAAAAAAAATTGAATATATATATGTAATACAATAAAATAACACTTCAAATAGTATAAAAATTCTAAAATTATTTTAATATAAATATATAGTGTTATTTAATGATTTATAATTATTTTCTTTTTAATGTTAGTTACATTGTTATAAACTTTGTGTATATTCATTTGCATGCGTTTTGCAATCAAAGCTATTTAAAAAGGGGGAGGGGATAGTAATATTCAAGAATGTCAAACATTAAGATTCTAAACATAGAAGGAGAGTTTTTGAAGATGTAATACAATAATATAGAGTAATAATTTTGCCATAAAAATTTAAAAAAAAATCCTTTCATTCATTTTGGAGGCCTTAAAGGAACTGAGCAGAGTAAATTCCTAATGTCCATTCCATACTTTCTCATCGCCGTTGCAGCTGTTATTACTATGTAATTATTCATATAGTACAGTATATGGATGTGGATAGGTTTCTCACCAAGATATATTATCCAGCATAGTGAGTTTATTGGCTTTTTATCTCTGAGTTTGCGATCAAGAAGCGACATGATAATACTTCTCAGTTGCCTGATAACTCCTAACTGGAATATCAGTTGTATTTTTTTAAGGTAGAATGTATCCCTGCGTGAATGATTTTTTTTAAAATAGATATTTGTAATCATGACTGACATACAGAAATCATAGTTTTTATTCTCAAAGAGATGGTAACATCACCAGCCAAGACAGCAGCTGGAGATCAAAGTGCAATCCCCTGATTGTGGACCTGGCTGCCATTTGTTGATGAACTTTTATTTAGGTCCTTACAAGCTCACTTTCAGGTAAAGGAAGATTGCAAGAATTGAAAAAAAATTGTCTCATATTAAATAGGACATTATTGCACTGTGTGAAGTTTTAAAAAAGATGAAGAACAATTGATTTAAAAAGTGGGCATAGACTGTACTACGAAGGCACAAACATTGGAAGTATATGTGGAGTAGAATTTATTGTAAATAAAAAGTGGAAGAACAACATTATGGAGATTTATGGTGTGTTGAGCAGAATGGAAAGATTAGTTATTCAATTTAATAGCAGATACCAAATGCAGATAATTCAGATTTATGTCCCAACAGTTCTCATAGTGATGAAGTACTAGAGGATGTACAAAAGCATTTTGTTCAGACCAAATATTATTTTGAAATTGCTACAAGAGATTTTAATGCTAGAATTGATAAACAATTGAAATATGAAACTGCTGTAGATAAATTTGGTTATGGTGATACAAATAAGACTGGACATAGATTTCTAAAATTTGCAGAAAAAACAACAACTTTATATTATGGATTCTTTTTTTGAGAAAAATCCCAAATGGAAATGACAAGGAAGCAACCAAATGAAGATACAGGAGAATTGGAATATATTTTAATTAACAAAAAATATATATTTCATGATTGCAATGTTGTTAATAAATTCAACATGGAAAGTGATCATTTATTAGTGAAATATAATATACATGATAATGCAAAACAAGAAAGGCAAAATCTTGAAATAAACCCAAAAGTTTCATCAATATAGCCATGTCATTTATATTAAAATGCCATTAGCATAATTTATTTGATGTTAAAATTTAGTCTGTAATTTAAAAATATTATTTTTTAAACTCCATTTACATTGCTTATTAATACATATGACAAAGTTACATAATCCAATATTGCTCATGATATTTTTCCTGCATTTTTACATAAAAAACCATACTTAATTTCTAGAAACCACTCACCTATGACTGAAGGCAATCTGTTTAATAAAACGATTAAAATTGTTATTATTATATTAGATAATAATATTTCACCTTGCAGTTATTTTTTTACTTTTTTTTATTTTAATACATTTATATTATAAATTATGAGAACTCTATGTATCACTAAAATATAATAAACTATATGCAATTATAACAAGGTTTTTTATACCGAGAAAATATTAAGAAGACCAAATATAATTTTAACGCACTTTCAATGACAAGTGTTCTTTTCAAGGAGAAAAAAAAAATTATACATTTTTTTAGTTGCTCCAAAATGCAATCAAACATTATTAAATATTTCGTTTACTACTGCATTTATGTTGTTAATAACAATGCTTGTCTTATCTTAATTTCTTTTGAAAAGGATGTTCAGTACTAAAATTGCATTATAGTTATATTTAATGTTCTTAATACTTTTTCCATATAAAAATTTATTGTAATAATTATATATGGTTATCAGATAATCAATTCATAGCATTTGTCAATCATTTGTCTTATTTTTCCACATTTTAAAAAAATATCAATAGTAAGTCTATAACCTCATGAGACTTTTCTTTTCTTCATAAATTTAATTGTATACCTCATGAGACTTTTCTTTTCTTCATAAATTTAATTGTATACCTCACTTCATTATTAAAATACTTAGCAATTCAAATGATGAATTAATTGTAATGGTTACTTTGATTTCTTTATTTTTATTACTATATAATTTCTTGTAGAATTATTCCATACATTTCACGATGTCATTTTTTAAATAATAGTTTATCTCTTGATTCTAATGTTTTATTAAGGATTTTAACTAAAAAAAAAATTATGGGAAGGAAGAGTATTATATTAGAGAACTGTTTGGTTTTCAGAGAGAAAAAAACTATACGAAGTGCTGTTTGTTAGATCAATTGCAGAGAAATACATTGAAAAAGATGAAGAAATTGGTGTATATTTTGTGGACTTAGAGAAAGCATTTGATAAAGTACTCTGGAATAAACTCATGACCATCTTACAAAATAGAGGATTATTTTAGAAAAAGAGAAGATTGATTTGGAATATTATACTAGACAAAGAATAAGAATTCGATTTGAAAATAATGAGACTGGTGAAATGAATATGAAAAGAGGAGTTTGTCAAGAAAGCAGTATAGTACCTTTCTTTTTAATATTTATTTATAAGACATGTTAAATAATTATTTACACTAAGAGAAGCAAATGTTGGACGTATAATAATAGAATATATAAGATTTGCAGGTGATATGGTTCTTATAACTGAGAATGAAAAGTGTCTTCAGAATATGTTGAATAAATCGAAGGAAGGGTGTATAGAACAGGGAATAAAGATTAATGTTGAAAAATAACTATCAAATTATATTTTTGTTTTTATTGCAGTTCTAAGCAGTATAACAGACATGTTTTTATTACTTTCAGTTAAGTTTGAAATCATATGTAAGTGGTTCTAAACGTTAAGAATTTTTTTAATAACTTTTGTCTCTAATTTTGTATTAATATTTCACTAAGTGATTTTTATTTTCTGTGTTAAATCTATTAAGAGAATTACAATCTTGAAATACATATTTTCTATTAGTCAAAAATATAATTTAATCATATGATGTCATTATTTGATATTTCCATGTTTATTTCTGACTAACATTTAATTCAAGTAAATATTTTATAATACACATTTTTATCTGAAAATTCCACAATTTCTGTATCTTCTCTTATTTCTGTCATAATTTTTATCTTTCAATTGCTGTTTTATTCCAGCTTCAATGTTCCCCATGATAAGTGTATAATATCTTTAGTATGATCAAAAGCATTTTGTATATCTATATAAAGTTTTTTACTTCTTCATCCAAAGAAAATTTATTGGGACATAAATCTGAATTAACTGCAGCTTCACAATGTTATTTTTCCATTTTTGATTTATAATAAATATCACTCCACTAGGTATTCTAATATTTATGTCTTTGCAATAAAATTCATGTCTATTTTAAATACCCTTCTCTCTTCATATTTGTTTGTGATTTCTTAAAAGCCAACAATGAATCATTAATTATTAGGCAAACTTTATTCCAGTTCAGATAAACTTTCTCTATTTTAAAATGATCTGAAATCATCTAAAAATGCCAGCAGAATTTCACAATCAGGAGATTCTTATCACTCTCTTTCTTGAGTCAATAATCATCTTCTTGACTAATGAGTTTACAATTTACTAAAAATAATAGCCATATTTAGTTTTATCAGTCATTATTGTCAATATCTGATTTAAAAAAGTATTCATGCAAATATCTATTATACCTTCAAGAAAACTCAACTGATGTTTCACTTAAGAATAATCAGGCAATTGAGATAAATGACAGTGATGGTTTTAATAATGAATAACTTTTCTGCAATGTAATTCTCACTACACCCCTCTTCTGCAAGGTAAGGACTAGTTTCTATCCACTTTTAAAACCTTGTTAGAGGAATGTAATTATAAACATATGACCAAAGTTATGTGAAAAAATCTATGATACCCAAGACGCACATTTCATACTGAACCATCAGTGATTAGTTGGCCCAGATCACAATATCTTACACATACTTTTATCATTACATCCTTACATCCCTCCACAAGGTTTAATAAGTGGATAGAAACTAGTCCCTACATTGTAATATACTGGTGTAGTGAGGATTACACTATAGAAATGTTATTCATTATTGGATATGAATGACTAAGAAATATTATTAATATACTTTTATAAAGTGATTTATGTCAATGTTGTAAGGGCAACACGTTCGACACATCAATTAAACTGTAGTAATTTATATATATATATATATATATATATATATATATATATATATATATACATATATATATATATATATATATATATATATATATATATATATATTGTAACCCCTACACCTATCACCAACACTAATAATTACCTGGGGGGGTGCCAATTATATGAATCATAGAATAAAATATTTATTTAACTTTATCTAAATCTATTCATGAGGCTCTTAATTAAAGCTTTTATCTAAAACTAACTCAGTTGAGGGATACAGAGGAGTATGAGGTGTACAATGTACATTAGATGTGGGAGAAAATATTATTACTAATAGGAATAAACATCTATCAAGTTCTATGCTAAACAAAAATTAAATTGGTAAAACTCTACCAGCTAAAATTAATTAATAATACTCTATATTTCATCTCCTCCCATCATCCATATGCACTGAACAACATCTACTATATTATACAATTAAACTAGTGACTAAAGTAAAATAAAAAAATAATATTTCAGAAATTGTAATGTATAATTCACTAGCTCTAAACTCAAACTAAACTTATCATTATTAAATTTTAATTACTCACTACTCTAATCTGGCTAAATGAATTTATTATCTAATCTAAATTATATATTGAAGATCTCAGGGAATTAACTTATTGTATGGCTTGATCTAACATTTCTATACCTCAAATTATTATTTAACACTATGAAAATAATATTATAAACCAAACAATACCCTAATTAGATACTTGCAGTTAGATAATGAAAGAAATCGGGCACATTTTGATTTCAATTCATCATCTAAACAAAAATTAAACAACAAAACCCTTTTAAAAATGATCAGTAGCTAATTGGCATCTCATATAGTGCTTGAATCAAGGAAATCAACATCATCATATCTAGAGATTTATTATAATTAAATAAAATGCAATTATGTTACATTAAATAAAATAAATGTATAAGCATGTGTGGAAGTGTGAAACACGAATGAATGCCATAGAAGAAACTCCAAATATAAATTTAGATAACAAAATATTTATTAATCAAATACAAAATAGCTAAATCAACATTTACTTTTCTTTTATTGGTATGAAGACAAATTCCAAAGGGATTTAATATTATTATTCACAGTTTATACAAGAATAAATAATACAACACAATTTGTTGACATTTTACATCTACTATATTTCATTCATCAGGTGCATTCTGATAGATTGGTAAAACATTTTTATTTTTAGCATTAAATGAATTATATGAATGCATATCATTTATCATAAAAGAAATGGCCTTTTAGCTATCAGTGATTTCTGATAGACTTATACAAAAATAATAAAAAATAAATATGGCCTTACACTTTTAGTAACTGATTACTAAATTATCTTTTATTCAGCATTTCACTGAACAAAACTCATTTACTAATTAAAATTTATAACAGCAACATAGATTAATATTCTATTTACACTGAACAAATTAAGATTTTGCATTGTTACTTTAAAATTATCTTAACTAAAATTAAAATAAGGGGATTTAAACTAAGAATAATATTGGACTATCTTACCAAAGAAAATAAATACTTCTATTAATTAAATGTATTTCTCTTTTTAATTTTGAAGTAAAGTATTCTATTGAATAACTAGGTTCTGCTTTGCCAAAATAAAGTAAATCCTTGTATTCATTAACCATGTCCTATCTTTGCTTGATTATTTATGTAAATTATGATTAAATGATAAAAATCAATGAGAAGCAGCCTAAATGATTACTACAAAATGTTTTAACATGATAAATGATTACTACAAAATGTTTTAACATGATAAGTAAAGTTCTACATTAATAATGATTTTTTTTTATATCTCAAAATTAACAATTTGTGCATGAATCTGTATTATGCTGTGTGTCAAGAAAAATAAATAATTTTTTTTTTATAATTTAATTCTTATTAGAACTTAATATAAAGATGAATATAACTCCATTAAGCACATTTGTTAATCCAATCTTTATCACATTAATCCATGTTAGGGCTTGTTGATCAATTTGACTTTATAATATTTAATATATGCATTTATAATCCATAATCTATAAGGGATATTAAATATTTGGCATTAATAATTCATTATCCATTTCTTCAAGCATTGGAGGTGAATCATACTTTACTATAGAAAACAATTTATTCAGTTTGCAAAGACATTATAACTTTATATTCAAAGAATAAGCATTCAGCACTTTAAGAAGTATTTTATTAATTCATTACTTTATAGATACTTGAATTTTATTGCTAAAATAGGTCATTTATACTATATTTATCCAAGCTAATAAGCTATAATACATAACCATATTGATTCATTATTTTTACTTAAAGTTCAGCATTTCACAAAGTTATAAAGTTTTTGATGGTATATTTGAGTTGAAAGTTATTACTTAAAGTTTTTATTTCAATCATTTATGTTGAGAAAATCTAATAATATTCAGTCATAAATTTACTATTCTTTTAAGTGAAGATATGTGATTTTATAAATGTATCAGATCTTTACCATTACTTTAAAAGAAAAGACCAGTGATTTAATTGTTGTAAGATATATTCCATGAGTAAATTGATCAAGTTTTCATTAGCAGTTGACTGCAATAAATGAGATTTTTTAAAAAAAATAATAATCAGTGATAGTTTCTCATTTATTTGTTGCTTATTCTTTTCCTAGCCTAATGAGAAGAAATTTTTGCCAAGCTAAGGTAAAATGCCTGGACTGGATTAGTCTACTCATTGATGATGATGATGAAGTCAAACCAATTGGCTACTTAAAATTTTAACTTACTAGTCATTAAAATTTTGTGAAGCCTGGCTGATTTTATCAAGCACCAGTTTGAATACCCTTTGATCAGCTGTTATCTGGATTATATTGTATTTCCCATTATGCACTGGTGTTTCTTTATTTTTTCAGGAAAATTTAGAAAGAATTGCCAAAGTTACTAAAATACAGACAATAAATGTCTGATTTTGAATTAATGTGGAATTTTTTTTTAATATAGTTCAAAATGAAGAAAAAATAATAATAATTTCAAACATTTCAATTGCTTCATTTTGTTCTAGTTTAAAATAATTTTACAGTCATTTATTTAAAACAAATAAATTATAAAACCTAAAAAGTTCTGATATTTATTTTAATTAATTTTAAATTGAATTTTATTAAAAAATTAAATAATACTATCAAACAATATTATTTTAAATTAAGCAAATTAAATCAATTTTGCTAATTCTAAACACATATACTTTCACACATACACTCATATACAATATAAAAACGTATAGTTCTATTTATTAAGTAAAATGTAATCTTAAATTTAATTACTTTTTTTAAAAATTTTTGTGTTATAATATTGGATATATTATACTCTGTATTTCTTTATAAAACATTCATTTTATGTGAATGTATTTCTATTTGTTTATACAATTTGATAATGTTTTTTTCTAATAATAATAATGGCAAAAATACAAATATACAAATTTTTATATAAGCTTTGTTTCGAAAATCTGCTTGGGATGACATTTTAAAATCCTTTATAAAATTATATTTTTCTCTTAAGCATTAATCTGAAAAACTTTTTGAGTTAATATTGATTATATTATGTGCTATTTAACCCATTTAGATTGATGCAAATATTTGCTTAACCATAAAAATAAAGCCAATAAAATTTTCAGTTTTTTTAATTACATTAGACAATTACAATAGTAATTCAAAATTTGAAACCTAGACAAAGTTTAAAATAAAAATTTGACAATAATTCTTTTTTATATTTGTGTTATGTTATTTTGCATTTGAAAGGTCTATCTCAATAATGAAACTAATGGCTGTAAAATTTATAATTATTTTTTTTTAATTTTTAATCAGTAATTAGCTTACCTTATTGACTAGTTTAGCTTTTGGTTTTAGATATATGTATATATTTATAAAGGACATTAAGTTTAGTATAGAAAATATACATGTATATATATATATATATATATATATATATATACATGTATATTTTCTATACTAAATCTCTTATATATATATATATATATATATATATATATATATATATATATAAGAGATTTGAACTCATACTTTCAACCACCCTACAGCTATCCATTCCATCTTATACAACCAGTACACATGGCCACATACATGTGAAAATTTTAAATGATCTCCAATATATGTATTTTGTGCTGAAACTAGCCCTCATCAGTTGGTCCAAATACTCATCTCACACACACATATATAATCAGTGCTAAAGTTTATATTAAGATAGCAAATCTTCAAACTTTAATGGATGGACTTCAATCCACCCTTCAACTCTTCAGCCACCCATATCAGTAAAAAAATGATGATGGAATGCTCAAAGTCCTTGCTGATGTTAATATTATTGTCACACCTATGTTGACTTTAAGTGAATTATAGTCAACATAGGTATGACAGTAGTATTGAAATCAACAAGGGATTTCAGCAACCCATCATCAGATTTTTAATGATATAAATGGCTGAAAAATTAGAGCATAGAGAAGATTGAAGCCTGACCATTAAAGTTTGAGGGATTGCTATCTCTATATAAAGCTGAGCACTGACAATATATGTGGATGGGAATGAGGATCTGGACCAACTGATGAGTGCTGGTTCAGTATGAAATGCATATTTTGGAGATCATTTAAATTTTTCACATGTATTTGGTCATGTGTGTCAATTGTATAAGATGGAGTGGATTTCTATAAGGAATCTGAAAATCTGAGTTCAAATCCCTTCTAATCCCATTAATTTCAGTATAGACAATGTACTTGTATTTAAACATTATATATATATATATATATATACAATAGTTTTATATATATGTAATAATTAATAATATATAGTAGAAGCATTTTTATTTAATATTGTGGAAAGAATTTAGTCCTCACACATGGGCAATTTAATTGAAATGCAGTCCCCCCCCCTCTATCAATAAATAATTTAAAACCAACTCTTAATGATCATGGAAATGATTTTCTTTTCAAATTCCCTGCTAATATGATTCTGTTGTCCTTATTTGTTAGAAAGTCTATAAGTATAAAATGATTCATTTATCCTTGTTCTCTTAGAATTTATAATTAAGAACTATGTATTGTGTAATATATTTTCTGCCATTATGAAAACATATATTTCATTATAGCTAGTCATTTTATATTCTAATTCTATACAGAAATATTCCACACTAAAATTTATAATGGTTCACTAAATCACAAAAATTTAATCAATTATTTTACTTTTTCATTAATTCAGTCCATTACAGTAAAAATATGTTTGAATATCATATGTTTGTGAAACCAATTTGTAAATCTGGAATTAATAATTAATAGAAGGCATCTACTTTATACAGAATTATTTTCAGGAATAATCTTATTGATATATATACCATTGGTTACTGTGCTTTGTAGTTTTCACACTTATTTCTTTAGTATAGGAATTTAAATTGATTCCTTATAAAATGTAGGCTACTGAAAGTATTTATTAGTTTTAAGCCTTTAATAGAGAATTTAATGCAACATTATTTCCTACAGTTTCATAATTTTTAAATAGTCTCAAAATTAATTTGTCATCATTTTCAATTACTTAGGGTTTTTGTGATGAAATATTTATAGAATAAAAGAATTTATACATTTCATGTTTATAATCACTTGTAAATGAAAAATTTTAATGAATGTCTCAAAATTATGGTATTAATGAATCAAGTGTGATTTTATTTATGTTTTTTTAATGCTATTATAATATCACTTCTGTTCTCATCTGGCTGATTTTGAGTTTTTCTTTTCTTTTTTAATTTTGTCTATTTTTTTACATCAACACTATTTTTTATGATTATTGTTTATTTCTGTTAAACTTATTTAATTATTATTTTTATTTCAGTTGTATTTAAAACTCAATCAATTTCTGATGTTGTTTTCAATGCAGTGGGTTTATTCTTTGTTTATATCTAGAATATTAGATAATCTTTCAGATTTTTAAAACTGCACTAGATATTTATAAATGAAAAATTTATTATCCTGTAAATAAATTCGTTACTTGAAAATAATTTTACTTATATTTTTATTTCTTCTTTTGATTAAGAAAATAATTTGACTGAATATTATGAAATTGCGTTTTTCCACTTTGGTCTTCAAGCAACAATTCACAAACCATCAAACGCATAAATATTTATTTGTATATACATTCCATATCTTATTATGTTTTGTAATACTTATTATTTTATTATTTAGGTGGTGAGTTTTATTTTGTAAGCAAACTAAAAGTATATATAGTTACAATGTAGCAAAGATAAATCTTTTTTAATATGTACTTATTTGCATAAAACATTTAAAAATCAAGTCTGAGAGTTGGATATTGGTGGGCTCCCATCTGGTTTCCATGCATTATTTATGTTTTTAGTAGATGGCTTTAGATTAGGTGAAGAAACCAAGTGCACTAATTTGCAATGAAACCACTAACCAAATTTAAATAAATAATTCATTTTTAAAGATATCCTTGCCAAAGGAAACTTCTCAAGTGCAAAATAACAGCATTATATATCAAAGCAGTGAATCTATGATTTAGATTCATGCTTCATGCACCATCACTTAACTGACCAAATGGGGTTCAAATCCATTTGTTCATGTGCATAGATCATATAGAGAGCAACCATGCACCTCCATGTAACACTACCTGAGCCTAAACAATTATTTAATCAATATATTATAAATATTTTGTTTTATAATTGAAATTATAGTTAAATTTCCCAAATAATTGTTGTTATAACATGTAGAGTCATTTATGTGCATTTACATATATGCAGTGGATAGATATATGTAATGTAAATATTTTAATATATTTTATTTAATATTTTTGGTTACATTAAGGAAATTAAAAAAAAAAACAATAGTGAAATCAATTAATTAATTTACAGAAATTGCGCTAATGAAGTAAATTCGTTTAAATATTTTAAAACAATTAAAAGTCATGTGAATCTATTTCTAAATTAGAAATAGATTCAGAACAATAGTTTCGAGGATTTATCAGTCTATTGCATCTTGTATTGTACAAAAGTAAAAGATTTGGATTGCTGATTAATATTACATGAGGCAAGTTCATATCCACATTGCTTTGGGTGATTTTCTTGAAAGCATTCATAAAAAATTTCAGCCGAGTATAAATAGGGCCTATTTTGACATCAAAAATCAGATTCAGTAAAATTCAAATTCAGTTGTTAAGCCAAATCCATGCTATTTTAAATGTAAATATTATGATGACCAACGAGTAGAGAGACTTCATCTGCCTTTTTCTGATTTTTCCAGGATCATATCCATACTACGATGTCATGTTTTAGCTTCTAACAAAATGGTCTGTCTTATAATGATTTTGAAATAATTTGAAAATAAAATTCTACATCCATTTCTCAGGAACTAAGGACTGATCATGCTCCAGTATATAGTGCTTATGGAAATTGGATCTTTCAAATCAGCATGCTATCACAGAGGAAGTCAACTTTTCTCTGCCACTTTAAAAATTCAGTTTCACTCATTTTACTTTTTTACTAAGCTCTGTTTAAGTATATTTATTTCACTGGTAACCTGATGCCAGTTATATAATTGTAATTAACCCTTTTATCATGACTCTCTACAACCCTATCAAATCTTGAATTGTCTTAATCCATTTCATGTTCTTATTTCTATCTCTAGTTTAATGTGGTAGAATTTGATTGATATATTTATTTTCTAGTTGTGTATTTTATTTTAATATATAATTATATGCCAATCTTACTCAGCCTCATGAGCAACAGTATATAAATTAGTATTATAAATTCCAGTCATTCAAAGGATATTTTTAATTAAAGTTAAATCATTATTACAATACCTCTGCTTGCTCAGTTGAGGAAATGATTAAATAATGCTATATGTGTTTAAAGGCAGATCACTGTAAGGCTGTTGCAGTTTATAGTTATTAAAAGTTAATTTATTAGTACTATAGAACACTATCAATTTTAGATTTATTTACATTTTCAACATTAGTAATGACCATTACTTTGTAGTTTACAATGCAATATAAATAGCTTTGTATCAGCTAGAGTATGATAGGCATTAATATTGTATACTTTAATTTAAATACATATTGGACCCACTTAATAGAGAGAAATCCAATCACATTATGACTTTCATTTAGTTTTATATAATAATTAGTTAAGTGGTTTAATATTTTATTCATGTCATTACACCCAATCCTTATTAATATTTAAGTTATAATTTGTTACATGTCATTAGTAACATAGTACTTTTCTTAGCATTGCTAACATAAGCCAGCTTTCTGACTTATTTTATATTTACTTTGTCATGATCTGGGATAGCTAGAAACTCTGAATCCTATCTTCATTCATAAATGTTTTAGTATGGCATTCATTGCTCCCTAGAACACATTTGGGAAGAGTCGTGAGTGCTCTGCATCGGATGATTCCAGGACATCCAGCTTAGCACATCTTCCTACCTTTCTTCTCTCCAGGTATAGCATTGCCAGAAGAGCAGGCATACCATCCTTCATCAAAGATCAGTGATAAAGTGTTGTTAGGCAGAAATGGTCCAATCTCATGCCAATACTCCATAATTTCTTGATATTTTAGATTAAGCCTAAATAAATATATAAGTCATAATGTTGTGAGTGCATTAAACCAATTATATTTTACTCATTAAGTTTTGGTATTTAGAATGTTGTGAGTCAAGCTTGCATTAAGCTCATTCCCTGGGGCAAGTGATTTCCAAATGCATATATAAATTCAATCTTTATTTAACATTATAACTTGTATATTTTATTATTATAAAATTTGTTAATTTGAATACCATACATTCACATATTCAAATCATTTTAATGAAAACAATATTGTGATCTTTTAATGCACGATGTAAATGCCAGAAACCATGTGCACCCGCATTATTATTATTATATCAATACCTGTATAGTTCATGCATGATTGAAATCACTTCATTTGTATCTTGAGTTGGATGATTATTAATTGAATTACAGTTCAGACCACACTATGTCTGAATCTCTAAAAGTGTATTTTATTTAGATCATTCCAGTAATTGTATTTTGATTCTAAATAGCATTTCTATTGTTATTGTATAAATAATTTTATTAAGAAAATATATGAAATTATGATACAAGTGCTAATAGAGTGCATCTGCACATACAAGGTCAGATGAGTTCCAGTGAAGTCATCTGATGTCCATGGAGAGATGGACATTACAGCTTAATTAGTCTCCAGGTATTGTCATACAGGAAACTGAATGAGATAAGATTGTCCTTAAGATAGATTTCCTTTAACTTTGAGATGAATATGTCTTCAGGGTTATGATGTGGAATGGTGAACTTGTACCTGCACCTGGCAATCCAGGTGGAATAAGTGATAAAAATCAAAAGCCTGAAAATTACAAAATCCCTAGACAAAATACAGCTTTTGATGTCTAAGATTCAGTCCAGGGCAATGCTATGAATGTTCTGATTTTACAAAATGCTGGGCATTCATATATTATGTGAATAAAGATTTCTGTGGATCTCTGGCAGTTATGATGGGTCTATTTTCTTAAAGAATTTCCTGAAATGCAGAAACCAGTTTGTTTGAATAGCATTTAGATTGATCTTCATTATGAAGTCTAGGAACTTGGGTTCCAGCTTCAGATGTTTGAAGAACTTGGGTTCCAGCTTCAGATGTTTGAAGAACTTAGTAATCACCTGATTACTGCTTTTGAGATATGGAAAATAGTTTTCTGAATGGGGAACAGCAGGCTGTGTGCATCCCAAATAGAGATTTTTTGACTAAAAGAACAGCCCAAGACCATTGTTGTTAAATCTATTTTATAAAAGCTCATTTAATTTAGTTTGGCATATAAATAAACCTCACTCAGAGATTAAATATATGCACACACACATTTATTTTATAGTTGTAAATCGTATCTTTATGAATTCTCATAATGATAACCAATGTGATTCCAATTAGTTATTCAAAATGGTAGTAACCACATCTGTATTATAATTTTGCCTTTTATATTAAATTACACTTTCTTTATATATATATATTCTAACCCACTAAATATTATTCTTTTATTTTATTTATTTATTTTATTTTTATTTGCACTTTTCGCCATTTCTAACCCAATAATCTTTTATTAGTTTATTTTATTTGCACCCAGGACACTACTTTTTCAGGTTGTTGTTAAGGCAACCAAAATAAAGCAACATATCCATTAATTTTCCAATATGATCTAAAATACTTTTCATATAATACAATTGTACATTCAATTCTCTTAAACCATGCCACGATTGTAATAACAACAATAATTGATCACTTGTTAATTTAAAGAATAATTATAATAATATTAATCTCAGGGTTCTTTGTTTCATGTGAGGAAATGCTCGGCAGTATTGTGTTGTCGCATATGACTGGCATTCTGGTCGGCTATAGAAAACATTTATTTTACTTAAATTCAATGTGTCTTCATCTCTCATATCAACTGCTATATTATTTAAAGAGATGATAATTCTATTCAATAATGACGTATAATTTTGAATAACACAGCCTTTTTTTTTTTTTTTCAGAATCTCAGTCAGAATAATAAAAAGACAAGGGTGCTTTTTGTGTCCTTCCATCATCCATGACAACACAATAATATAACTAAGATTTATTACTTAGACAATTTAACTAAATGGGAATGGAATAATGTGCAACCAAAGTTAATGGTTTGGGAATAAATTCATTTTTTTTTTTTTTTTTTACACAAAGGTGAATGTTTAGTCTTAAGTTTTCAACTCCATAAATAATTATCATTAAACTAAAATATAATGACATATTCCGATCTGCTTAACTTTATTTATCTGGTATATTAAGTTTTTAAGAATTTGGAATGATTTCGGACTCAAGAAAAGGTTTTGCAAATATTGTGCAAACACTTATATTTAGCATATAAAAACAAAAAAAAAATGAATCTACAACAAATTTTAACAAGACTATAATTTATTATTATCACAAAAAAAATATATATGAACATTTATTCAATAATCCCATAGTAATACAAAAAATATAAAATATAACTGACATTAATCTGTATACTCTTTTGGTTATGGACTAGAGGTTACTACTTCTCCTGTATGCAATCATATGGATTGATTAACTAAAAGTACATTTCATTACCAATACATTGTTTATTAAATTTTGGTAACCTTGTAGAAGCTTTTATTCAAAATTATTGACTAACTATTTTTTTTTTTTAAATGATTAATCCCATCATATGCAATACGCAAAATATTAAATTTATTTCTAATACATTTACTTTATTTATGGTCTTTAATGGGATAACCTATTCTAATGATAGGCCAGTTATCAGAAGTTACACTTACCATCTTACATTTAACTTAATGCTAACTTAAGTTATGATACAAATTTTATTCATACGTATAATTTTAAATATGAGTCTTATTTAATTACTAACCAGAATTAAATATTGCATTTGAATATTCCTTCAGTAAATAAGCGTTTTAAATTACGCAATTTTAATTACTTTCTCCATTGATTTACTTGTCAAATACTAGCAATATTTAGCAGCACAATACAGATATTGATCCTAGTTACTAACGCATTATTTATACTAAAGTGGATCTTGAGGAACTAACACCTCCAATATAACCTTTATCTTGCCCGAACTTTCAAAATTAAGCACAATAATCAACACCTTCCATGGTGGAGCTATCTTTATTTTCACATGAGAAATATGGAATAACCACGAAGGTCTGTAGAGTAATCTACTACATTAAAATATTTTGGTGGTTTCTTGCCTCTCACTTGGGCATACAATGAACACACACCAAATACAATCCTCTCCTGGGATTTAAACGAATGAAGCATACTAAATGCTAGATAAATTCTTGATCGTCCTATCTATAAGAATCGATCACTTGGGCTATAAACATACCCGAACATTATATTTAAAATCTTCCTCTCATGGAAAACAAAGCTTTTGGGGAGATCATTTTTCATCCCACAAAATAAATACATTATAATTATTACCTATGTGAATATTAAGCATATACCAATGCTATATCTGGGCAGGATAAGTAAATACACTGATTATAATAAACTTATGTTACCGGGTATACTTTGATCAACATCTGAAATCAATGGACATCATAGAATAAAAGTATAATAATTTTAATTTTAATAAAGGAACATTCAAAATAGTTGGTAGCATACTATCTTAAACTAAATAAAGTGGATGTGTTATTTAAGAATAATTAGGAATAAATTCCTCAATTAATACAGTATAAATTCGTTTCAAAACTTTAACAAGAAATATTTTGTTATAGCATTTTTTCTTTTTTTTTTTTTTTAGTTACTTCTGATAATTTTCAATATTTATTTTACCCCTTAAATATCTAAATATTTTTCTTTTACCATACAAAATTTCTACCTACAATTGTATGTAATAATTAAAACATATTTTATAGATTTTTTTTTTCTTTCGTGTTAAATATCAACTTAACCTATAATAATTATATTAAAACATACCTTTGTCATTACAAGGCTATTAAATATCACTTGACCATACAGACTTTAACCTATGTGATATAACAAAAAAAAATACATATCATTTATAACTTAGTTTTAAACAATCATTAATTAACAAATGCATACTCTCTCATTAGAAAATGTTTTTCTGTTGAGCAATTGGTCCAGGTGAAGAGCTTTATCCAGTCGTATTTCATGAAGCAAGTTTAAAAACAATAAATGCATGGTATTATTTCCTTTAAATAAAAGTTTTCTCTTATTTTGTGCGTTTAATAAATTAGGTAAAGAAACATATAGCAGAATTGAAGATTAATTCTTACTTGAATTAAACTACTACAATTTTGGGATCCAAGAAAAAAAAATAGACTTCTAACATAGACGAATATTTGACTGTAGACGATAAACATACACAATATTTTTTTTTATTGACAATACGTATACTTATTAGCTAGCTTACTTATGGACGAAAATGCGCAATTTTCCGAGAGATTATGATAATAACTGCAGTCAATTTACATGTACATGAAGTTTTAATAATTCCAACTGATGTATAATATAATATACCATTTATTTTTATCATTAAGTCACTAAGATATTTGGTTTTGTTCATACTTTAGGAATTATAATTTTTTTTTTAACGGTAACTTCTCCGTAAGAATGCCCCTATATAACTTTTCCTATATTTACTCTGAGAAAGTTTATATATTTATTTATTTTTTTTAAAAATATACAGGTGTGTAATTTAATCTTATTTATCATTATTATTATTTCCAGACAATTCTTGGTGAATAAAACATATTTTAACGTATGTAACTACATTACTTGTAAAGGCAGACAATATTGAGAAAGAGCGCAAAAATGTTTCTAGTTGATTTTCCTTGGTTTCAAAATATTTCTTTCAATTATTTTTTTTTTTCTATACCAAGAAAATATCAATAAATGACATAAAGTTAATAAATAATTAATTTTTTCTTTGAAATCGCTTCCTTTCCTTAATTTAGATATAATATAATTTTTCGTGATTCTTTTAGTTACATCTGTCATTTTTGAACTTTAGCGTGAGACAATAAATTTTTAAGTATAAAAGGTCTTTAAATAGGTAGATGGCAAAGAAAATCAGGATATCTTATCAAAATAATTTAGCCACACATTATATTATTAAAATTTTACTTTGATTACATTTATTTCTGCAAAATAAAATGAAAAAATTGAGTTACCAAATTTCAGCACTGTTCCTTCCTTGAAAACTAAAAGCAGACTATATTTTTTTTTTTAAAAAAAAATGATCTTGACTTTAGCGACCTCTTCCAGAAAAATAATCATTTGATTATAACATAAACAAAAGAAAGGAAAAACTTATTACAATCATATAGTTTTCAGTATTATTTACCTGGATTACAAAGTAATTTGACAATATAAAAAATAATAATAAATACATTAAATTAACAATCAGTGATGTATAATTCTTTAAACATTATTATTATTTTTTTTTTTTTTTTTTTTTTTTACAAAAAGAAATTACCAGAAGTTATTGTGCATTATGATAAGACACTCATCCACTCCCCCCTCTACCCATCCAAAATCAATTACTGTTTAGCTTTTATACCATATTAATTTGCTCTAATTATTAATATCTCAATTAAATTATTCATGTTCTCTCTTTAAAAATGACATTGAGTTATTAAATTTATTAGTTATTCACCCAAAACATGCCAAAGTGAGTGAATAGCATACTTTATTAATCAATTATTACTGTTGTTATTTTATCTTTTTATTTCTTTAAAGAATAGCATTGTTTTCCTGCAGAAATAATGCCAAGTAAACCAAGTGTCAATAACACTAGGTTACAATATATATATATATATATATATATATATATATATATAACAATATAACCTATATTATATATATATATATATATATATATATAATCCAGTTGTTTGAATCATTTTTATTCTCTTATTATTTTATGCTTAATTAAAGATACTCTATAATTAATATCTCTTATATTGGGTCACTTGAAGTTTCACACACATATAACCACCAATAAGATAGCATGCTTTTCCAGTGTGTCTTCGGGACTGGAATGAATTAAATTCATCTGTATTACCAGACATGTTGTTTGTAGTGTTATATATTTGGGGAATGGACAAATAAGTTAGAGTCCATGATTGCTCCTGACCTGTGTATCTCGGGCATGATCGGATTCGAGCTACTTTTGCTCAGATTTTGAGTCTTGTTTGGTGGACATACGTTTTCGACCGGCACAATATATATATAAACATATAAACATTTCTATAATTTTCTTTTAATAAAGGTTTATGATTCTAAAACTATTAACTATTCTATTTAGCTAAAATGTCATGGTTATGTTTTGTGGATACATAAATACAAAATAAATTAAACATTTTAATAAAAATATTAAGAATATGCTAATAAATGAGTCATATATTGTTCCAGGAAATACATAATTTTTTATAGTTACACAATAATTTTACTAGATGCAGTATAAAAACAGGAATGTAATCCATTGAAGTATTCATCTATTGATAACTCATGAAACAAAGATCAGGAACTGTTTGCTCCATGTAGTTCTTTAGTGAAAAATAATATGGTTTTCTTATTTTAAATAATATATTGAAGCAGTCGGATCTGAGTTCGATCCTAGCTTCATGTTATTTATCCTAATACTAACCTTAAATTTCCGATGCAATGGGGCTTTATACGTTCAATCCACGCTAATTTCCATAATGAATAACTTGTTTCAAATACGTAGTAAAATTAATTAGTTTAGTTTAAATTTGATCAATTCTCTAAATAAATTCATGATAAAATATTCATGAATTTATATATATTAAATTGCGTGGATTGTGCATATATATATTTGTAAATATTAAATGTATATAATTGTTCGAAAGTTTCATTGCGTCGGGAATACTTGTTTTTTTTTACTTTTAAATAATTTGTAAAGTTTTGCGATTAAAAGCTACATTCCTTCCAAAGGCTTTCAAATTCTCAAAAACAACAGTAAAGTTTTATTAATAAAAAAAGATAAGAATTCAATTTTTAATTAAAATCATTTCAGACTTTAAGAATTCATTTTCTAATTAGGAAAGGAATTCAAAAATTAGTTTGAAGGCCTTATCGAAGGAATGTTTCTGAAAACAACTAATTATAAAAAAAAACCAGATTGATAATAAAATGAGCGCTAGCCGGAGGCATCAGTGAACAGTAGATATATAGCCCTGAAAAGAAAAGAAAAAGACTAGTTTTGGTTGTAGAGTAGTGCAGTGAACTCTGTGTGTATAAAAATTGTATTTCATCATGATAGAGGGCTAGAACATCAGGGATCTGGCTACGGTTCCTAAAGTCCCGAGGAATCTTCACTGGAGCTGCTGAACCGTTTTCCGGATCGATTATTCTGCTAAAATAATGAAAGCTACTAAAATACTACTCCAGTAGTTAACCAATGATGCCTACGTTTCAACAACTTGGAGGTGTAACTTAAGGACCAGCGGAAGGGGTAATATATTTCTATAATGAACGTTAAACTTTCTGGCCAGTTCGAACTTTATTTTACACTCCTCCTATTTAAGAGCTCTTTATTATTTAATGTAAAAATCTTTATAATATGCTACTATAAATTTATATTGTAATTCTTTAGATCTCTAGTCTTTAAACTTTTTCTTTTCTTACTTGGCGGTTCATTTAATATATATGTTAGTGTGCTTTATTAATGTCGTATTTAAAAATTATATGCCAATAATCTTTCGACTCGATGAGCCCTTTGATTCCATTTGCCTCACGCAAATAATATAACATTAATTTCAATTAGTAATTCTCGCCCATTAGAGCTAAATTTATAAGTTCTATTAGTCATCGAGTCAAAGGAAAATATTACATGTTTACTATTTTTTTTCTTACCTTTAGCTATTAATAAATTATTAGCTCAATGTTTCACCTATGTCCCCAGCTCCTATCTACGTTATAAGTATATATATATGTATTCAAATAATGTTAAAATATTGAGTTCTGGTTCTATTAATATATATTTATTCGAATATAACCTTAAATGTTTTTATTGCAAAAAGGGTCGATAAAGGGTTAAATGTATTTTAACTCCACTTTTGTTATTTTATATTAATATTCAGGAAGGGCACGATATTAGGGCATAATATAGTTTATAAATGTTTTAAAATAGTTCGATAAAAGCTCGTTTGACTTTAATTAATTGGTCAAGTCATCACGTAGAGCATTCTACATGGGTTTTATTTTTCAACGATGACTATCAAGTCATCATCATCAAATGTTGCTGACATAGGGCCATCTTCCGCTCAGTTAGGCTGGTCGGTGATCATATTCTCTTATTTAAATTTCTCGAGGAAGAAAGTACTTCCTTTCTGATTCATTAGTCAAAGGGCGTAAGACTTGCCAAATGCAAGCCGCCATAGGACTTCGATCATCGACTAGCGATCATCTTTCAATTTTACTCTCTGCCTTGTAATTCGTCAGTACCATTGCATCTTTGTTCCGGTAAAACCCGCTCCGTACTCGTAATTCGTGATGAAGTGATTTAAATTAAAGTCGAACCAATTCTCAAATATATTTAGTTTAAATCAGTTTTCAAATCAAGATTAAAGTTATGCCTTAAAATACGTTTTGCTCTTCATGAATAGATTTCCGAATGTGAAAATAAATCTCACATTCCACCGTAATAAAATTAGAACAATCATTTCCGTTCTTAATGAATACCTTTATCTGCCTTTATATTTCTCGTTGGGGGCATCGACATAGAATCCCATGTTGTGTAATACTTGTTGGCATATGATAAGGACCGCCACTCTTATTATATTTATCAATTCTTTTAAAGACTAGAGGTAACTAATGCAATCTATATTTTATTGAACAAAACAAATTATTATTATTATTAAATATTTCTAACATACTTGGTTTCTTAGTTCATCATTTTTTTTATAATTATTTAAATGTTCATACTCGCTATCTGTGTTGGCAACCCGAACATACATATGATTTGATTTAAAAAGTATTCAAAGTAATTAATTATTAGATATTCGTGTCAGTGCAAGGGTCTCTAGTCCTCACCAACCGTGGAGCTAGTTCTTGGTGCATAGCACTGTGCCGTCGATTTCTGCTATCTGAGCTGTTGAGTTGGGTTTGAATTCAGTTTTGGTTCAGCTGAGTTTGAATCCGATTTGACTTGCGGTGGTGGTGGGTTTCGACCGGTACAATATATATATATAAATTTTATTAAAAATGTAATTTATAATTATAAGGGATTTGAACATGGACTTTTAAACTTCCTTCAACCATCTACTCTTTCTCATTCAATCAATACACATATAAATTATAAGGGATTTGAACATAGACTTTCAAACTTCCTTCAACCATCCACTCTTTCTCATTCAACCAATACACATGATCATGCATGTGTGAAAAAGTATATGATCTCCAATATATGTATTTTGTGGTTAACCAGCACTCATCAGATGGTCTAAATAACCATCTTTCATATATATAATCAATGCTCGGTTTATATTAAGAAAGCAATTTTACAAACTTTAATAGACAGATTTTATTCTACTCCACCCTCCAACTTTTAGCCAACCATACCATTAAAAATCTGATGATAAAATACCCACAACTCTTGTTGATGCTAATATTATTGCCATGTCGATGTTGATTTTAAGTCCTCTGACACTTCATGTGTAGTACCTTGTCCATTCAAATACATAGAAGAGGAATGGGCAGGATACAGGCCGAATCTGTAATTCTTTTTTCCTCAAAATATAATTTATTAATCTTTGAATTTACATGTTATATGTAGTGATATAGAAGATTCAAAATATGATTTACAATGCAGAACTTGATTTACCGGTGAACAGAAAAACCTTGAATTGTATATGCATATATCTTGCCATTCATAGCTTCTCTCATAGTTTACTAAGTAACCTCTGGCCTTAATGGCAACTAGGTAGATCACAGCTACCAAGAATCACATCATCCCCACCATCCAGATGAGAAAGTGAAAACCCATACTAATCCCTGCAGCACCTATGTCCCAGCCTCTTTCCTAAGGACTAGGAACCAGGCCTTGGGGTATTTTCAAAGCTTAGACTCTCTCATCCAATGCTCTTACTAATTCCCACAGCATCCAGATCCCCTCCAAAACCCAGGCTTGTGAGACTTTCCAAGCATCAGAACCTGCCATCCAGATGGCAGAGTTGAGTGATACAGCAGCCCTGATTTGAAGTTTAAACATAGTAGAACTCTCTGGCCTGAGTCACCCAAGCAAGATATTCTCTCATCTTCACAGCCAAGACAAGCAATGCTGCAGCACTAACCAACATATGAATCATATAAAGAACAAAGAGACTAAAATCACAATGCATCACATCATCTCCACTGCCCTGAAGATGAGAAAGATGAAACCTGTAATTCCCCATAGCACTTCATATCCCAGCACCCCCTGTAAGAACCAGAGTTCAGGCCCCAGGAATCTTCCAAAGTTCCAGACTCTTTCATCTGAAGCCCATACTAGAACCCAATACACCCAGCCCCCCTCAAAGACCAGGAAGCAAGCCCTGGGAGCTCTCCACGCAACAGACTCAGTCCTCAAGACTGCAAAGAAGAGTGACACAATAGCCCCAATCCAATGTTCAAATCACAGTTGAACTCTTTGGGAACTTTAGTTTTGTCCATCATGATTCAGCTTCCAGACAACTTATAAAAACTAGAAGCCTTAATCCATGAGGTCCTTTAACTATTGGTAAAAATCAAATGATAAAACTAGAAGCACAATTCATACGATGAGGTACAACTGTTAACAATCCAATGTCATAATAATTGCTAAATTTAAAATCACAGTGCAAATCTTCAGGATTTCCAATGCCTTGCACAAAAAATTTCATCATTACTTTCCAAAATCAAGAACTTTAATGTATATGTAGTAGCCAGATGCTTGCATTATGTGTTATACCACAATATAATTCTAGATCTATAGAGCAATCAAAGATGTACATAGAATAATGTATCCATTAAAATTGCATATTGAATAGTGTCCATCATGTTTCCACACCCTGATAACCTATGAAAACCAGAAGCACTAATCCATATAGTCAAATGTTAAAATTATCGATTGTACAGTTCAGCATTCAAGACAGAAAAAAAACGTTTAATATAGAATGTAAGGTTGAATAATTAAGCAACACTTGAAATCAAATGTTCAGATACAGTCTAAAACAATTTACTATAGTGGAAAAGTAAAATTACAAGTCAAATCTCAGGTCTAAAATGCAAGGACAAAACTTCAATGAATAACATCATTTTTAACAAATGAATGAGCCATCCAAATCTGGTAAAAACATTTTAAGAGACATAGTCAGTGATCCAGCATCAAAGGCATGGATAAAAGATAAAGCAACACTTGAAATAAATGATCAGGTAAAATGAGAAACAATTTACTATTGTGGAAAAATTCTTTCTTTAAAAGTAAAATCTCAGATTTAAAAAACAAGCATTAAAGTCTAAATGAATAATGCTACTATTGCTAACAAACAAATGAGCTATCCAATTCTGGTAACGATCCCCAGAGCACCTTTTTCCCAGCTCTGCCCCATATAAAAACTAGGATTCAGGCCCTCAGGGGTCCTTCCAACAATTAGACATTCTCACCCAGTCAGCAACGCTGCCTTGAATCAAAATATTCCCTGAAAATTAAGTTTTTAGGAATTTACATGGCTGTCAATTATTTTTAACCATGCCCTCAAGAAAAATTTTAACCATGCTTACTTGTTGTCTGATGATGCCATAATTCTTGTGTACAAACGTTTTAGAAAAAAAAAATATCTAAAATATAATTTAGGTAACTAAAATGGGAGCCAGTAACAGAGTAAATTGGAGACCCTGGCTTCCTCTGAATCTGTAATTCTTGAAATACAAATATAATTCATATACTTGCAGTTTAAATATAATTATAAGAAATTTAAACACCTACTTTCAACTTTCATTCAGTGCCAAGCATATGGGATTATGCATATGTTTCAAGAATTATATATACAGTCTGTATGCCATCCCTATTCTGCGTATTTAAATGGTCATGGTCAAGGTCCTTTGCATAAGGCGTTAGAGTGATTTAAATTCAACATGTCATGACAGTAATAATGACACTATCAAGGGATTTTGGGTATTCCATCATCAGATTGTTATTGATATGGATATCTGAAGTGTTTGAAGGTAGAGTAGATTGAAGCCTGTCAAAATTTGAAGATTTTCTATCTTAATATAAACTGAGCTTTGATTATATATGTGTGGAAGAAGATGCTCTGGACCAACTGACGATTGCTGGTTCAGCATGAAATACATATATTGGAAATCATTTACTTTTTTTTACATGTGTGTGATCATGTATATCAGTTGTATGAGATAGAGTAGATAGTTGAAGAAAGCTTGAATGTCTGTATTAGCTTGCACTGAGAAGCGCTATTGTAAGGAAAGTTTTGCCTCTATGTAAACAGCTTATGTAAGCATAAAGAATGGTGATCATGTGATGTTTAGTGATTTATATAGGTTATGCCCATATTTCAAAAATAACATATAATTTGTATTTAATTGTATTAATTTTATTATAATTTAATTAATCGTAATGTGTATATATTACTGTGACAAGTATGAGTGATTTAAATTTCAAATAGCATGCCACACATTATGTTTTACACTAAAATGTGCGCAATAGAACTATCGTTATAATCTGCACTTTAGAATTGCAACTTAATTATTTTTATTCTGTTTAATTTATATATGTGTTTTAACTCAGTATTAATTTATGCTATAAACAATTATAATTTATTACATTAATGCTGTGATAATAACCCTCATAAAGTAAATGAGCTCAAATAATAAAAAAATTAGCTGAGGAAAAGAGACGTTTAATAAAATGTGGATCGAGAAATTTGCATTCATAGATGTAAGTGAAAAATGTTCAATGAACAATTTGTCTTTTAAGATTTCAAAATTATAAATCTAGTAATACTGAATGATATTTTCTTAGAAAATATTTAGATTTTAGTAAAAAGTATCCTGATGATGATTGCAGAAAAAAAATTGTTGAAGAATGACAAAAGAAAACATTATTTACAAATTATAAATTTTTAAAAAATTGCTTGCACAATATCTACAAAATTTGATTTAAAGATATGAAGAATAGGAATGAGATATGTAAGGAAATTATGGATTTATCCCTCTCTGTTTCAACTATAAAGAAATTTTTTTTAAATATTTCTGAAGAAGTTTCAAAATTTCAAATCAATGGATATTAATTCTGCTGAATTTATATCCATTGCTGTTGATTAATCAGCTGATATTTCCACTACAGCTCAATGTTGCATGATGATTAAATATATCACATCTTCTAGTGTTAAATAAGAACTTCTTGATGTATTATCATGTGGAAAACACAGTATAGGTAAAGCCATTTCAGAAAGTTTTTTAATATATTTACAAAATAAAAATATAATTGTTGATCAAGTAGTATGCATTCTGATTGATGCTGCCCTTGTTACGATTGGAAAAAAAAAGAGATTTGTCAAATTATTTTCCATTCATATTTTCCATGAAATTATTTTATTTCAAGCTTTAGTTGCAAAATAATTGGGATTGCTACCACAATTGAAAGGTGTAAAGTTCATTGTTGTACCAATAATCAATTTCATTCAATCTAAAGTGTTGAATAATAGACATTTTAGCACATTGTTAGAAGAAATAGATAATCAGTGTACAGATTTAGTTTCATTTATATTTGTAAAATGGTTATCAAGAGAGAAATATTGAAACAGTCCCTTGAATATTTTAAAGAAGTGAATATTTTCTTGAAAAATTACACTGCAGAACACATATAATTACTCAATAATCCAGACTGGATTCAAAATCTTTGTTTGTTGATCGATATGACCAACCATTTTTATAAAAGTGAATACAGCTTTACAACTATTAGAAGTTGTTACATCAGAGCAGAAATTGGGAGTATTTTTCAAACATGTTACTAAAGATCAATTGATTTTGTCTAATTAAAGAAATTATAGTCTAGGCTTTCCATACTGAAAGAAAATTGATTTAAAATATTTGTGGAAAAGGTAATCTTTATTTTAGATTTCTTTACAAGAAGACTTCAAGATTTTATAAAACTTCAGAAAATGATGAAATTTATATTATATCCAATGAGGTGTAATTTGAAATTAATAGCATTAAAGCTTTTCCGAAATATCCATTGCAGAACTACAAATGGAGCTTCTGGAAATTCAGAATAAAAGGTCTGGGGTCAAAAACTTCAGGAAATGATAGCACACGTAGAGGAAATTCAGATGATTGTGGTCAAATACCACAGGATATCATTTTTAAATGCTGAATTCTTTTCCAGTTATTTATTCGAAACCTGGGTAACTAGATTTTGGAATATTGACCCTTTTTTGGTTCAAAATATAATTATTTTCTTCAATGAATTATGTTAAAAGTAAACACAAGAGCAGAGTGATTGATTTACACTTGAAAGCTTTACTATTATTAAAACGTATGCAATATACTCCACATTTGAACAAAGTTGGTTGAGAATATTATCGTTCAAAAGTCTCATTAGTTAATTTGAATATTAACATTCTATCTTCATATTTATATAAATGATTTTTTTCATTGATAAATTTTATAATGCAAATTTATTGTATTTACTAGAAATCTAAAATTTATAGAAAAAAAATATTTTATTTTTGTTTCACCAACCCAAATATATGAATTCTACAGAGTTGTTCGAATATTGCATTTGTATAGTTAATGTTATTAAATGTATAAATAATGAATGAAATTGATTTCAAGTTATAGCTCCCTAAATTTTAATTTTTCTATGCTTTTTTTGGCAAAAATGGCTTTTGTATCAAAAATGTTTGTGATCCAGCCATTAAACACAGCATTCAATTATAAATGCCACTGTATGATTTGGCACTGAGATAAATTCATTAAAAAAATGACCTTAATTTATAGTAAATAAAAAACTACAGAATCATAAAAGTAAAATAAATTTGTAATTTATTTTGCCAAAAAAAATAGCACTAAAATCTAATGAACTGTTGAAAAAATAATTGCTAACAATTATTCAAAAAGTTGTAATTTAGTGACCCTGAAAAGAAGTACTAATCAATATAAAATAAAATACCTTCTTTTGAATGTATATAATTTTTTTTAATTGATGCTTGATGTTTTGATTGTCTATCAATCTTTTTCAAAGACTTTAAACAAAAAGAAAAGGGCTGTTGAATGATTAGGATTAAACAATACGTATCTTATTAAAGGCAATGTGCATGAAGTCAACAATTTCTTATGAATCAAGTTTCATTCTTATTATTTTTATATTATTAAAATTAAAATATTAAAAATAATATATATATATATATATATCCAGAGACCATTGTAAAGAATAATCAGATTAATTACTAGAAAATAATGAATATTACTGGTTTTTAGTATAAAATGAAAAAAACTCTAAGATTTCTTATTCCCATAAAGGTGCACTATCAATAACAAAACTACAAAAGGTATTTTAAATTCTATTTTCATGAGTATACCTGCAAATGCATGACTTATTTTAAGTTCAGAGACGTAATAGTATATTTATGTAAAGGGAAATCTTCGAAAAAACTTAAACTTAGATTATTTTGCTTCAAAAGTGTGTCACACAGACTTCACAAGCAATGAAGATACTATTCATCTATAATGATATTAAAATCAATCGATTATATGTCATTGGAGTAATTCAAATTAACTGGGTGTATTTATAATCTAGTTCATAATGGTCAGAAATCCATTATCTAACCAACACAGAATAGTTAGCTAAATTAACTATGGATTGAAAAATCCTATCTGAAAAAACATCTGTGACCTGAAAAACGTTTTTAAGATTTGCTTTTCCTAATTCTGAATTCCAGATTTAGGGCAAATTAAGTAATTGTGCTATATGAAATGTCACTAAATTCCTCAAGAATTTTTATATTTTATATAAAGATATATAGATTTAGCACATTTTTAATAGAATATAGTGTAATAGCTTTCATGACTTCTGCATAACATTTCTGAGCCAAAAATACTATACTAATCACAGCAAGAGTTCATGTATTCAATGAAAACACTCTTACATATATCAAAAAAAAAATTATTCTTTTTGTTTCCACAGCCATCTATTATAAGTTTGAAGAATCAATAGAAATAGAAGATTTATTGTCATAAGAATACCAGATGGACTATTTTATGGCCTTTGTCTCATTTAGTAAGAATTATGATTGAAAGCAGAAATTTATATATTTGTGGATTGAGTAGTTACCTTTTTATTCCTTTATGCTAATCAATATAATAATTTGATATTAAAAAAACTTCTCAAGTTTTAATGTAAACTAATTTGCATAATACTGCCAGACATATGCTCTTAAAAATTGAGAAATCAGTATAGAACTCGTAAATGAATACATATTTTATTTACTGATTGTTGCCTTTGACAGAAGAGTTGCTTCATCAGAGCATCTCTTAAATTCATTATTCATAAATCTAAAAGCCTCAGTTTTGATTTCTATTGCTAGTATTATCATTAATCAGGCCAGAAATATCTGAAAAAATTAAAGAAATACCACTCAAAATATTGTACTATATAAAGACCTGTGCACTATTACTAATGGTTAATTCATCAAAACTGGAAGTTAATGAAATCCATTATGCTGTTTTTTATATAAATTATAATAAATAATAAAAAAATTCATATGCAGTTATATAAATTTATATTACTAATAATTATACATAAAAAAGCTAATTTTTGTCAATGGCTCCATGCTCTTTTCAAATGTTAACCATTATTTTAAGAATATATTAATTATTGCAGATAAAACTTTATCTAGTATTCTGTAATGAATGTAAAATAACAACAATAAATAACAAAATAAACCATCAGTAAAATGGAATAAAACTCTCATATAGAGATCTAACATAACATCAAACAATTGACTATATAACATAAAATATATACATTAATTAATAGATACATTTTACAGCATTATATATATATATTACAAAAAAATCAAGTTATATGTCACATGACGTAATTTAACTAGCTTGTATTACAAATGTTGTAGCTCTTAACAATCTTTTCAGAATATCCCCAATCTCAGACTTGTTTTTGCTACTGGCTTCCTCAGTGCTTGAATATCCTAGTACCTCACTGAGGAAGCCAGTAGTAGAAACCAGTATGAAGTTGGGGATATTCTGAAAAGCTTATTAAGAGCTATTTGCAAGCTCATCATAATATACATATCTATATATTAACTTATATAATTTTCCATTTATTTTAATTGATCAGTTGTTATCTAAATTTATTGAAATTTTGTAAATATTTATACAATTTTTTAAGTTATGTTAAATATAATATGTTTTATATATTTGTTTTCTTTTTGGTTCTATGTATAATTTAAAGACTTAATATTCTTGTAGCATCTATTTTATATTTATATGTTAAGTAATGATTATCATCTTATATACTAATTGCATTATTATGTTCTTTGGCTCTTACCTCTAACTCTTTTCCTGTGTGACTATAGTAAATCATATTACAAAGGTCACAATTAGTTTTATATACAATTTTCTTTTTGTATTTTATATCATCTTTTAATTTATAATTATATATTAATTTATTTGACTTTTACTATTTGTCCATCCAATATTTAAATGTTTATCAATACAATTTTGTATTTTATTAGTGTATTATAAATTTTGGGATAATATGAAAGTTTAATCCATTTCTTATTTGAACTAATGTTACTGTCATCTTTATAAATATTTTGCATAGAAATGTTATCACTTATGATAAATTTTTCAAAATTAAAAAGTGTATTTTTAATAGTTTTAGAATTATATCTATAATCTTTATATAATTTAATAAAATGGTTCTTTTATAAATGAGCTACATTTTTATCTGTATTATATTTATTATTTTATATTTAAAATTTTTAATGACAGCCATCTTCTGTATCTATAGTCATTGTGAATCTATTTGAATAATTTTTCTTAATTTGCTTTCTTTAATAAAATGTTTTAATATAGTTTTATTATCATTATTTATATATAATATTAAATTTACAAAAATAGAATCTAAAAATATAATTAAATATTTCCCTATAGAAATTCACATAGGCAATGGTAATAAAATTTAATTAAACCATTTTATTAAAGAAGACAAATTATGAAAAATTATTCTTATAGATTCACAACAAGTTATGAATAGGCTATGAATCGACATCTGAATATATTTGCCATGTCCTTCTGCAAACTATTTTGTTAATATATAGGCAAGCTTACTTTATGTTTTCTGATAATTGCACAGGTCATTATAGACTACCTTCTCAAAAAACTATATTTCTGCGAATCATCACTATCCAGAAAAAAATTTAGCTTTTTACCAGATTCCAATCTAAAATCCTACTCATGGTAAGTTATTTTTTTAACAATTTTGCTATAAGCCTTTTTAAAAATCAAAACAGAAATTATGATTAATTGCATTTTAGTTATAAAATAATATGAAAAATATGTAAATAAAATATTTATTTTATATAGTGTGATGTTTTAAACTGTGGTTAATATCTTTATGCTGTCATTTTCAGATATTTAAGATTTGCCCATACTTAAATGTTTGGATTGAAAGAATAGGTGGATTCATTCTATTCTTTCACAAAGACTTTAACTTGTATTTGAAAAATGAGAGTATTCATTTATTGTTAAAATCCACAAAGCGCATGTGCATTAGCTCAATGCTGATTATTATTACAGTTTAAAACATCAGGCTATATAAAATAAATATCTTATTTACATATGTTTAATTTCATTCAAGAGTGATGTATCCTAAATTCTAGTAAATTTCACAGGCATCATTCATTCAGACATAGTAAAAATAATTTAAAGTGATGGTTAATATCTTCATGCTCCCATTTTCAGATACTTAAGATTTGCCCATACTTAACGATTGGGTTGAAATATGTGGATTCATTCTATTCTTTCACAAATACTTTATCTTGTATTTGAAAAATGAGGGTATTCATTTATTGCTAAAATCCACAAAGTGCATGTGCATTATCTTAATGCTAATTATTATTACAATATAAAAAATAGTAAAAACCATCAAGTTGGAATTTCAAAGATTCAATGAAAAGAAAGATAATAGCTGCACGAATGTTTACAATTTGGTTTCTTTAGTTATTATATAGCTATGAGTAGATAAAAACTTATGTTCTACTAATGACAGGAAATTTATATTTGAAATAGAATGATTGTCTGATAAAAGATTTAAAATTAATAAATTTTCAAAATCATCTGGGTTTAAATCAAAACATACTAAATATATATGCAAGCAATCCACAACTAGAAAAACAAATAAAAATAAATTGATTTGTTTTTTTAAAAAAGCTATGCAATCTGCATATAAAGTTTTTTCATATGACTTTCATGGTGCAGCTTTATGGTAAAAGAAATGAAATTAAGAACTAAAAGTTTCTTAATGCCAAGCGTTGGTTGCCGAGTGGTTAGTACAGCCGCCTTACAAGCAGTTGCCCAGGGGTTCGCTTTCCGGCCGACGCTTTGACACATAAAAAAAGTTTCTTAATCAATTTCTCTCTAAGAGAAAATATATATATCTCAATTCGTTTAAAAGAATGTAAATATTATGATTTACCCATCAGTTTGGTGCTCCGATGTCTCTTGACCTTCTGATCAAATGACTATGTATTAATTCTTACACTAGTACTAAAGATCATGTTAAAAATGAAACGATATTTGGTCTTTATTCACAATATATTGCAGAATAAATAGTTGTCGAACTGTTCTTTATTACATAAGTGTATGTTATAAACGCACATACCATATAAATTGAATGACATATTTCAGTCGATGTCTGGTATGATACATTAATGGCAATATTAAAAATAGGCAAATACATGTACGAGTGAATTTAAAATAAATGTTAACAGCATACGGTGTGTGTGTATATGTGTGTCCACACGGTAATTTTTTTTTTCAATAAGGTTTAGACAACTTTTTCAATGAACTATTTTAAGCTCAAAAAAATCCTAGCTATTTTCATTTCCTCTGAGACTTTCTCTTTTTTTTCTCATGACCTATTGGTCCAGGAGTTGTTTGTTAATAATCAACTTGTAGATTATGTTTCCTGTTAGATACATCTATATTTCTAAAATGAATTCATAGTGAGTAGCCATTAGACTGAATTCTCTCTCCATTTGTCAAATGAGCAGTGTTTGATTTCATCACTTTTACATGAACTAATGCGCTTAAATAATTGATTAAATTACTTTTAACAGATTTTCAGTAGAAATTATTATTATTAACAAGCAAATGTATTATCTTTTACGTGATAATTATTATAAGCAAGAGTTGCTACATGTAATTGGCGCGCACACACACATACGGACAATATAATTTCTTTTTCAAGATGGTAAATTCATTTGATATATGTTTAGATATTTCTTCTCTTTTGGAATTCAGCCATAAACATATATTTGTCGGTTGTTATGAGATTTTAAAAAAAGAATAAGATAAAGCATTAAATCATAAAATCAATTGTCCAGGGTACTTAATTAAGACACCTAAATAAAATCCTTCTACAAATGCTGGTAAAACTGGAGGTTTTAATTAACAAATACAGAATGTCAGGTTATTGCCATTTAAAGCAGACTATTATGAGTAGTGAATGGTTTGATGGGAGCATCATATTTTCAAAAGTATCTGAGGAGAATCTCAATGATTCCTAAGTCCAGTAAGCATTTTATTAATTACAAAATAATAGTCTGGTTTGAGTGTAGATATGATACATAATATGACTATTTTCCAATATTTTATATAAGGAAATAGGAAACAAATATTTGTATAGATGATCATAAAAGATGTTTTTCTTGAACAGAATCATTTTCCAATCTTTTACTTATTATTCTGTTCATATCAACTAAATTCTTTACTTTTTCCAATCACATGCTAACTTTATTCTATTTTATCCTTGTTTTCAAAGATGTTTCTCAATCCGAGTTTTTTTAAATCACTAAGTCATTTCTTTTTATTTAAAGTGTATATTTTAAAACTGTGTGTATTTATTTAAATCCTGGCTTAAGAAAGCATTAAAAAAAAATCAAATACTTTATTACTCGGAAAGTTCACAAATATTTTAAGAACCAAAAATAAAGCAGAGTCATGATCCATGAATCTTGGGCTCCAAGTCAATCATTCTATTATTTCATTAAATCATACAGGGCAAATCTATCATTTATTAAATAGTAAGATGAAATTTAAGTGCATTTTACTTCACTGTGTAGAAATAGTACTTCATTAATGCTAACTTCATTTAATAAAGTAATGTTTATCCAGACAAAATTTTTGATACAATGTCTATGTAAACTGAAAACAAAATTTCAAATATAAAAAATAAGAAGTCATTTAAAGAACATATTACAGCATTAAAACAAGTAATAATAATTAAATTGTCTGTGATTGCTTAAGTGTGATTCAACTGGTATTATAATTCATGAATCTTGAGTTCTAGAATTCAGTACTCTACTATTCACTAAATTATGCAATATGTTATCCATGAGAAAAAGAACTTGTAAAAATATTTTTAAATTTATTGGACGTTTTAATAACTATTTTCTATCAACAATGTACATTGGGAACAGTTTTCTTCACTCTACTTAGAAAGTAAAATAAATTTGAGTAATTATTGACTACTGTTATATCCTTAACCATTTGATGTTGTATTCAAACTCCCAGGTTATTTTTTTAGTTTATAGCATTTTTCTGTCAGAGTGTGAACCTAATAAACTTAAACTTCATGTTTCTAATTCATTTCACATCCCAAACAACTTTTTCTTTTTTTTACTATCAAGATAATAACCTAAAATTTATAATCTCTCAATGTTTTGAATCCAAGTCAATTTTTATATAATAATATAGATCTGATTGATATTTTAGTGCCTTCAGTTTTGTAATAATATGTATTCTTTGACTATGTATATATTTTTTTATTTGTATACATCAACAAACATTACATGGCTATCTCTGTTTATATCTGGCATATTTTGTTAGTAGCAATTCTTTTCATTCTACTCTAGAACTATCTATAGTAATCTTGAATAGATGACGCTAGGTATGAAAATATTAACATTGCTACCTAGTATCCACTGATTACTCAAGTGTACAATATATGGCTCTGTTGGAGAAAGAGAAAATATGCTTTTAATAGCAAGTGCTAAGCAGGAAGTTGTAATTTTTGTTTGTATACTTGTATTATTATTGATAAGAGTCCTGAAATTTTACAAATATAGTACTAGCTTATTATCACTTCTATATAAACTTTTTATTAAAGCATATGCAAAAAATTACAAAATAAAGTTGTATTTACTTAATCAAGCAAGAAAACAAAATTGATTTTAAATTATTTATAAGTATTAAAACCATAATTTAAAGATATGATATATATATATATATATATATATATATATATATATATATATATATATATATATATATATATATATATAAACAACATCACTTGTTCCTTTTGTTTACTATAATACAAACTGAGTAATTCCCTCTCTTTAAAACTTCCACATTATTTGTAGTTACAACATATTATAATAGAAGCAACATTACTAAAATATATATTTAGTAATATTGTGCCACATTTATATTATTATACAAGCAAGCTAGATTGTGATTAAACTTTTCTAATTTTTTTGTTATTTTCAAGATTTTAGTTCTTAATTTGGTTCCTAAGTTATTACTGATAGATGCAAAAGCCAAAAACCTGTTGTGTTATAGACTTTAAGTTGCACTACTATGTGGTAATCATTGATTATGCAAGCTGCAATGAGAAAAGAGATAACTCTTATTTTTAATGTAAATTCTGTACTAATGTTTCTTTCATTATGAATAAATGTTGTTTTTCTATATGCATTAATCACCATGGACTCATACATATTGAGTGGGTGGCACTGAAATCTCAACATATATTTTTTTTTATTTACTGATTATAGTTCACTTACTAAAATGTATTCAGAGTTTTTACCTTGCCCCTTATATCAATATCTTAAAAAATGGATCTTAATGCATCTATATTGTATTTATTGTGATTTTATTTATTCATTTTATATTCCTAATGTTTATATTGCTTAGTAGTGATTTAGAAGTGATTTTAATGTCAGTTGATCATAGGTCTGCTGATGAAAAAATATCATTTCAAGATAAATAAAAGAATATTACTTTTGTCAAATAGTTTATTGCTCAGAAGTTCATAAAAAATTTGATATGAAATATGACACATGTACTTTGAAATCACGTCTCCATTCTATCATTGCATGAAACCATGAGTTGCAGTAAAAGAATTTGATTATAATATATCTGCCATATATTGTGTTGAAAATTTTAAAAATAAAAAAAATGGATTTTGTATGATCAGTATTAAGCTATATGATAATAATATATATCAACTATGAACTTTTTTTTACGTGTTAAAGTATTGTTCAGAAAGTGAACTCTGGGACAACTGCTTGTAAGGCAGCTGTGCTAACCACTCACCACCAATGCTTGACAACTATGAACTTTTTTAAAAATAAAAATTGCTAATTGTAAAGGGTTTCATACTGATATAATTAATACAGTTTTCATTAATGGTTTATCATTAATAGAGTTTCAAGAACTTACTAAAAAATTTAAGACAAAGTAGAAATGAATACAAGTATAATAATTTACATAATAATTTTATCTTTTCATTTTCTTTTTCATTCTGGCAGTTATATTAGTTGATTAGTATTCTTCATTCATAATTATATTTTCTTACATTGCTATTAAGGTTTTTTTAAATAATTTTACAAAATGCTAGATATTTAATTTTGGATAATGGTTTATATTTATATATTATCATATTTCTTCTTTTCTTTGTGCATTGTCTTGTTGCAGTAGAACAATCATGGTTGAATTGCTTTCTTTTTTGTATTGGCCACAATTTTTAATAAGATATCATTTATATTTTTATGTTTTTCTATCTGGTTTGAACCATATTCAGTATGTTAATATATTAAATTTACTGCAAGATATAATTTAAATTTATTGGGATGTTTCTGAAAGTTAAAAATATCAACTAACCAGTTTTTGTCATGATTCTTGTCTTTGTAGTTTTAAATTAATACTTTTTGTACATCTCACTAATAGATAATCACTTTGTTTGTTGAATTTATTTGAACTTTACAGTTTACAAAATAGATTTTCTATTAGTCAAAATATTACCTAGTTTTGTTGTATACTCAGTACATTTTTTCCAAAGATAGAATTTATAATAAAGTTTTTCTTTTCTGTGACCTCCACATAATGAAATACTTTCATTTTTATCACCATAAAAAAAAAATTGTCTACACAATTTTCAATTTATTCCACAACAATTTTAAAATGTTTTGTCTGATTTAAACCTTTTTTATATCTGTAAAAATCCTCTACTTCTCCATCACAATGTGAACTTGTTGGAGTATAAACCTAAGTTGTTGGCATGTGGTATTTTCTATTCAGTTTAATAATTTATCTTGGCACTTTCCCCGATATACCATCATTCTTCACAATGTTGTTCTTTCACTTTTATTTTTAATGAATATCATTCCATTTGTGTTACAATAGCCTTTATATATGTCCACTTTTTAAATGTATGATTTCTTCATCTTTTCCTCTAACTTTTTAAAGTTCAATATTGTCTCATTTAACATTACATAGTCTTCTTTCATTCAAAAGTTATCTGCAATTTTAGGTACCTAAATAAAATATCATGGTTTAAAATTAGGAGATTCTTACCACTATCTGATTTAAACTAAATTTATGCTGAAATTGATTATAAAACAACCTTGTTGGAAGCCTTATAATAGTCATTCATTTCATATATTCAATCCAAAAAATATATGAGTTTACATTAATGTACACTATTATATTACATTTAGTAAGTTGAGAAACATATTTCATAGTCTTAGGATCTTGCCATTGTAACTTTAAAATAATATTTTAAACTCATTTAATTTTTTCAATTATAAAACACTTTCATTTCAATCAAATATGAGCCAATCAATGTGTTTGTTTTGTATGTTTAAACTTGTTTTTAAAAAATATTATGTTACTTAAAATATAGTTTAATTTCTTTCTTTTTTTTCAATTAAATATTTTATATGTATTTCTACGGTGATGGATTTACATATTAAACAGGTATTTTTTCAAGTTGAAGAGGTTAATTAATTACATTGACTTCTGTAGCCTGGTTATATAAAATATAAAACTATATGTTTATGACAGATTACTTTCATATCTAGAGAACAAATGACACCTAAGTTATGAATATTTCTTCTCTCTAGGAAGTTTGTAGCTATAAAATAACATTTCAATATTTATTATATATAGATATATATTCATATACACTTAGTACCATTTTTAGATTACTTTATTTAATTGTTGTACAAAAAGGGATTTTCTTACCATATCAACCAATTCTTTATACTATCCCATTTTTGAAAGTACAATGGAAAACTATATATATATATATAAACATGAAGGTGGCTACTTCACTCTAATATATATGAAGTTAAAGTGAAAATAATGTTAGTCCCCCATGAGTTCTGTATAAATTAATAATTCACCAAAAATAAATAAAAAGAATAGAAAGATACCATCTATTCACTTAGCTCTGATGGTATTTAAGCATGCATCTATCAATGTATCATAATTCATTACATGATTTCTGTGCCTTAGCTTGATTCAACTTTGGTGAAAACCATTCTGAAATCATGATTATACCTTCAAGGATTAAGGCATCACTTGATTTTAACAACTTCTATATATTCAAGTAAGCATCGATTTAATAATTGTAAATTTAAATTATCATATCTTAATATATATGAAATTAAAGCAGAAGTAACCGCAATTATCCATGAGCTAGCTATAAGTAAACTTTCATTTCATTTTCATACATACTGAGTTATGGCTATTTATATTTATAATTATTAAACTGACATTTTATTTAATATTTAGAGATTGTTAAAAATGAGGCACTGTTTTGATTCTCAGAATGTATAATTATAATTTCAGAATAGTTTAGGCCAGGGGTCCCCAACCTTTTTGCACTTAAGAGCACATTCTATAATACTGGCCAGGTGGTGGGCACCATTTATTTTTTCAATGTAAATTTATAGTTCGATATTGTTACTAATACACATTATGTACAAAAAAATATTTATTTCAAAAATAAAATTTTAACATATAATTAACGTTTATATTTTTACGCTGTAAAAGTATAGTATGTCCTACAATTTGATTACAATATAATACAATAATTTATAAGAAATTTAAAAAAATAAATTTATTTGTATCAGATAAATAATTTTTTATCGTTTTGGATAGCAGCGGGCACACGTAAAATGGTCTGCAGGCACCATGGTGCCCAGAGGCATAGAATTGGGGACCCCTGGTTTAGGCCATTCATAAGCAAGGCTAATATGCAGAGTTTATGCACTGTATTATAACACATCAAAAATTTATGATTAAATACCATCAAAGTTTAAGACAATAGAAAATATTGTATTCTTTTTATTTATTGATAGTAAATTAATAGTTTATGCATTATTCATGGGGAAAGGGATAGAGTTAATTTTCATTAATTTCATATATTTTAGTTATGATTATTTAATATTTACAATTACTAAACTGACATTTCATTTAATATTTAGGAGTTATTAAAAATGAAGTATTGTCATGATCCTCTGAATATATGATAGTTATTTCAAAATACTTTGTACCATAATTAAATCAGGTTAATACTCAGAGTTTATACTTTACATTATAACACAACAATAAATGTATGCTTAAATACTGTCAGAATTAAAGAAATGGGTAATATCATTTTTTTTTGTTTATTGAAGTGAATTATTAATTCATGCATAGTTCATGTAGGATTACAATTATTTCTGCTTTAATTTTATATACTTTAAACTATGCTAATTTGTATATGTATATATTGATACAAAGATTTTTACAAGTTACAGATATAAATCATACAAATAATGTTTTATTAGCTAATGATTATAATAATAAAAGTATTCACCAAGGCTTAATTCAATACCAAAATAATCAAAATAAGAAACAAAAAGAAAAGACATCTATTAGGGTTTGTGTTCTTATATGAAAGGATAGACAGAAAATATTGGACATATACTAAAACACTACAATATAAAAACAGCACTTACCACTTATAAAAAAATTAATAATGTCACAACAAAGCCTAAAGATTCAATCCCTCTTGAGGTTCATGGAATTTATAAAATTTCATATGGCATTTATAAAGCTTCTTATGTAGGTATGAGAAATCATCACATCAGCACTACAAGAGATGAATATGCTAACACAGTTAAACAACACTCATCACTATCAGCACTCTCACTTCATGCCATGGATTTAGATCACAATACTGATTTCTCTAATATAAGTATTATAGATGACATTCTCTACCAATGTAAGATCAGACTGAAGCCACTGAATTACTAAAAATACCAAATGGCATCAATAAATATTATGACATATGCAAACTTCTCTTATTTGGAAGGATTTTTTTAAAAAAATATATTACTCTGAAGAGTTTATGACTTTTTTTTTAATTTTATATATCTGTTTTTTTCTATTGATGGAACTTTAACATTGTTATAAATCACATTTTTTATAATATTCCATTCCTCATCCAGTTGATATCTTATGTAATCAAGCTGAAATGTCAGTATATTCCTAATCAAAATTGTGTGCAGATGATCTTGCAAGAGAAACAGAGATAATTATCATTATAATTTCTAATTTTCATCTCAAACTATAGTGAACAATTATTTTGTCATTTTGAAGTTAAAAAATATTCTTTTTTAGATTCATTTGTCTTATAATAGTAAAAAAAAAATGTTTCCTTTTGTTGTTATTCCAAATAACTGATTTTTGCCTAAATGTATTATACAGATGCAGTATTTATGCATGATTTTGAAAAAGTATAAAAGTAAAATGAAGAAGTTTTTAATAAAACAATCCGCGATAAGCAATTAAGCAACATCTTAAAAACATGAAATGAATTAATAACGCTATTTTAAAAATCTTTAGATCTTGAATAGTTGTTTAAAAATAAGATCATCTAATAAAACTACATAATTTGAGTTGAGAGAATTTCTAAATAATCATAACAAGCAAAGTTTGCGATAAGTATTGATAGAAAAGATTAAGGAGTATTGGAACTGTTGTGCTATTCAAGAATATCACATTTAATCAAATTTCTTCCTATTATTTTTTTAGTTATTTTCAATGTTTTTTAAATATTTAAAATTAAATAGAAAACATTTAAACTGACTGTCAACTTTATTATTATTAGTTTTATTATTTTCATTTAACAACACATTTTAACGTATTGATATGAATATTTTCTTTACAGTGAGAAAAATATCGTAATTTTTTAAAGCAAATAAACTTATGAAGTATATTCTTTATTTTTTTTTCTTATTTAATAATAAACAAAACTTGACTTATAGTTTGTTTTTATTTATTAGAACAGCCAATATATTTTATCACACACAAAATATTATATACGTGTGTGCCAGATATATAGAGAGATGAATAGTAAAATAGGTCAAAGTAATAAACAATGATCAAATTTCAGGATATATTTTGAAAATTATGAACTATTAGTGTTGTTCAGTAATAGAATGGCTGACTCTGGAATTCATAGTCTTCGCTTGACTTATACATTATTATGTTTATTTAGTTTGCTACATCAAATCACTTCTTGGCTATGAAGTTAAAAGAATATATGCAAAATAAAGACGATTTAGAAAATTGCAATTTATCTTTTTACCACATGTTTTAAACATTCTTTTGGAAAAGAATACTAAAAACAATGTTGATAATTTGATAAAGTTTTAGAATATTCTCACACAATTTTGCTTGGTCATATATATATATATGACATATAATAAAAAAGACGAAACGTTTATATTAAAATATTCGTTGTTTTATTTATATTTGATTTGCATTTTGTGCTTAGTAAGTAGTAGAGTTATAGACTCTAGAGCTCAAAGTCATGAATTATAGCTCCATCTGTCTGTTGTTGGTGGTCAAACTTCTTACAAACACTTGAGAAATGAACATTGAATTATTATTATTTTATATTTGAACTAATTAATTTGTGATAAATATTTGCAAATCGACTTAAATTAATATATGTATGTGTGAGTACAATAAAAACAGACATTCATTTATACTAAATTTTCAATTTTATTTTTTTAAACTGAAACTTGATCATATATAGAGTATTTCCTTCTACATGATGACAGTTGTTGCAAGATTCAATGTTACCTGACCACTAATATGCATTTTAATTTTTTTTTTTCAATTTGTTTCCTGCTTAATTTAAGAAAAATTTTATAAGCAGGAAAACATATAAATTCATATATAAAAGACTGTAAGTATTTATATCTATTTTATTTAAACAGGAAACAATATATATAAATATTTTTCCTTGTGGATGACACCCACTTTAATGTGTTGCAAGTGTTGGACAATATATATAAATAAAAAATGTGCATGTTGTATAATAAAAATTGATTTTCTTTAAAATTCTTGTATTTTTAATTTTTACTGTAAATTCTACAGTGGTATCATGCTTTAAATAAATTGACAGTGAGGATGTTTGATCTTATTGGTACTCAATATATCCTATAAGTGTGTTTATGCTTTCTTGCATTCTAGAAAATGAATATAACATAACATTAGTATCTAATAAAAATGATGATAATGAAGTTTTATAAACACTGGTCAATAATGAAGTTCTTAGAAAATTGTCCAATTTTTTTATTAATATTTTTAATTTTTGTGTCAACATTAAAATGTACATATTTTGACTTTTTGTTTAAAAAACAAGTGAACCAACAAAGAAAACATGTAAGAATAGTAATTCAAAGCATTTATAAACTTTAAATCAGTATTTAGAATTTTTCTATATCATCTAGTAAGTAGTTAAAGAAAGTGTTCACACAAAACATAAGAATTTTTATAATAAATGTTTACAGTGCTTTATATACTTAATAACAATTTTGTCTGCTGGCAGTCTTTTCAGAAATTCAAAATATTTTTACTTACATTTTTCAAAATACAAACTAATACTTTTTTTAAAATGTAATAACATTTTTTTTAATTGTTAATCAATTTTTTATAACAATATTTTTTAAAATGTACAACTTTGTAATATTAATAATTATATTCTCTATGTATGCTTGCAGCTGTTATAGTGAAAAAAATTGCACCAAAAATCACATGTATCCAAAGGATAACTCATTAATAGTATTTACTGAAATACAAAAAAAAACAACAATGAATTAAAAATTGAAATTTGTATTAGTTATGGTATATTTTATAACAAAATATATGACTTATTATTTATTTTAAATTATAGTTAAAAAATTATTAAACAAAAATTGTAGAAATATAAACATCACACTAAAATAGTTGTAGTGGAAGTTATGTGAATTTCAGAGATAAAATTGCTATTACTATGTGTTGAAATATGCATAATATATTTAAAATGCTACAGATTTGCCTTTATTATATTTATGTAATAAAATATATGATTTTTTTATTCATAATCACAATGTAGAAATTATTTTCAAAACTACATCATTATTGACTATGGAGATTGCAGTATCTTTCAAATATAAAACATAAAATCAAAGCAATTGCTTAAATATTATGGATTAATATTGGTTACATACAAATGCACAACTAATCATAGACCATGAATTTATGCACCCCATATGCATGATGAAATTAAAAAAAAGAGTTTGCGTATATCTCTGAAATAAAACACAACCTCTGGAAGAATAAAAAGCAGAAAGGAAAATTAACTTTTAGACAAAAATATTATAGTTTTTATCTCATGGTGTATTTTGTAAGATTTTAGGTACTTAACATTGTTTGATTGCATTTTTTTTGTTTTACATTTATAAAATTTAATTTAGTAAAAAATAAGTTTTCTAAAAATTTGTTGGATTTTTATATAATTATAATTTAGCTAACTCTTAAAAAAATAACTTTAAGAAGATGAAAGCAATAACCAAATCAGTGTGTAAAATGTGCCTATTTATTTCCATTAAGTTTGTAATTACTTGTATTGTTGCTAATGTCAAATTTTCTTTATTATCATCTTCATAGATCGGATATACAGATCAAATGTTGCATACCATATACAAAATTACATGCTCCCAAACAGAGTGCAATGCTAAAAATTATGGTGAACCAAGCTCATACCTTTCTACTCAGATTTCACAACACAAATATATTTATAGATGAGTCATAGATAATCCTTAGCATAAGTCAATTTTCTCTGATGACAAAACACCACTAGCCATACATTTGAGCCCAGATCTGCTATCAGATCATGCATTAAATGAAACAATTCTAAGTTGAAAGTGAAAAAAGCCTAGCATATAGATCATAACCATAATGTCATAAACCAGAAAAAATCCTGTTTCATTCTTTCTAAGGAAAACATAACATATTATCTATATATATATTGTGACCCTGTGCTATTGCCCATTATCTTCATTGAATATTCTGGCTTAAGAATTTAAGCTATTCCAGAGAAGATAAAATTGTCTTCATTGAATATTCTGGCTTAAGAATTTAAGCTATTCCAGAGAAGATAATAACTTTATCTTGTGTAAATTAAGTTATCTAACACTTATGTATTAATATTTTACTTTATTTGGTTCATTATAAGTATGAAATAGATAATATTTAATAATTTAAAAGCTGCTATAAAGATATAATTTTAGGTTATAAGTTAATATTTAATTTATGTATACTTTAGAAAAAAGAAAGAGAGTTAATTTCATAGTTAAAATTTAAAAATATTAACAGATAGTTTATGAGTATTAAAATGCAATTATTTAATTGTCTTTACATTACCTAATCATCTGGTTAAGTTTTTTTATTTGGTAAGTTTTAAAAAAAGGTATCTCCAATTAAAGCTTATTAATTTATTTAAATATATTCAATTGTTTAAAGAAATATAAGTTAATTATCAGGATAAATTTGATTTAGAAAAACATAATTGCCTGTATGCATGTGTGCATGAATCCATGTGCACATATGAATTTTTGATTTCTTGGTATTAATTGCCAAGATATTTAAATTTAACCATTAATGATTAAAAATAAATATTTATTTAAACTCAGTAATGAAAGAGTTAAAAAAATTTAAATAAGAATTTCTGATAAACCTAAATAAAAGAAAAGGTGATGTTTTCTTTTAAAAAAGGAATAAAATAATATTTATTAACTTATTTTATTTATTAAATGTATCAATTAATAAAATGCAGTTCACTTTTTCTTCAACTTTGGTCATTAAGATCACACAAATTTTAAAAAAATGTAAAACAAAGTTATGTAATTCTGGTAATTAGTTCCTCATCTTAATAGACATTTTCTCACATAGGAATGGCATGAATTAATTGATGAGATCTTTCAAGAGATATAAAAGATGAAGATTGTCAGTATACAGTGGCTTCTTCATCAGCTCCTGAGTGACTACTGCTGTTGCTGATAATTTTAGGTGTACTGCAATCTTCTCATCTTTAAATAAAAGTAATAATTTTCTTTAATTATTTATTATTATTTAAGTGTTAATTTATTAAAGTTTTATATTATGTCGATCTGAAATGAATTGTTAGACAACTTTATAAGGTATTCCTAATTTTATTGCTGAATTCGATTTGAACTCTCTTTCTTAACTATTGATACCATGCTTCAAAAGAATAATCAGCTTATAATGACTCAATTTCATCAATTATGCTTTGATGTAAATTATGAAAAAAACCAGGTGATATTTTTTTATATTAATTTATAAAACCATGCTGGACATTGCACTACTTTACTTATTGCTATTGTGTTTCACTTTTACGAAAGTCTTAAAAAAAGAGAGAAAAGACTGTTTTAAAAACATTTTGATTTGATGATAAACTATTATATATTAATTATTATTGCCAGTTATTAATGTTAAAAATGCTACATTTACATTAATTTTAATGAATATTTTGAAATACTTACTCAATATGAAATTTTAAGTAAAAAATAATCTGTCATTATTGATAGAGGAGAACTTTTAAGTTACACTTTGCTTTCTCTATATTTTGCTAAGAAAAGGAAAATTGAACTAAAGAAATTTTTAAAAAAGCTTTATAGAAGAGATATAATTTGAAGATTTAACAACAATGGACATTTAGTAAATGCATTGTATTAAATTGTGAACTGTTAAACTTAATAACAATTTTAAGAAAAGTTACTGAAAATGATACTTCTAAATTAATATTAAAAAATTAAGAATTGCTTATTAAATGTGCATTTTTCAAACGGGAATGAAAAGAAAAGAATTATTTATTTTCAATGGAACCACAGACAACAAAATTGAATGGATAACTCGATATTATTATGTGTTATTAAATGAAAAACTTCAAACAAGCTAGTTTACAACTGTTTTTAAATGGATCCAAATTTTTACTTATTTAAAATAAGACTTTTGTTAATGCTTTATTATTTATTGCTTATTTTTGGAAAGTCATATTTGCTATTATTTTTTATGAAAGAAAAGATATTTAATTAGTATTGATGCTCACTCTATGGATAATTCACCAAGGAAGGACATTGCACCCTCGACAGACTCCTCACTATGAAAAGGAGTTTTACTAAAAAACTAAGGTATTTTAAAGAAAATATTTTTTTTTTAAGCATATTTTATATGTTAATGTATTTTTATTATTATATTATTCTTTAATGGGTTTATAATAGAATGTGTAGGTATTCTTACAACATGGAATGTTAAATTTTTTTTTTTTTTATTCATTGGTTTAAGGTAAATTTTATAATGCCTTTTATTCAAATAGAGATATTTATCTCTTACATTTTTTAAATAGTGTTTATGAGTGTTTTACTTATAAGTAAACAGATAATGTATGTTTATCAGAAGTTCAATACTTTCATAATTATTATAATAATTTATGGTTAAATTTGATATAACCGAATATTTATTAGTCATATATTTAGTAATATTTACTTTGCTATCATGTCCACTTTATCTTTATAAATTTTATTCCATTCATTGCACATGTGTGATAACTTATTGTTAGCAAATAGATTTTGTTACACCTTTGTGAAACAAATCAATGATTTAGTTGATAAGAATTTTTGTAATGGTAGTATTGATCAAAACAAGGGTATTATGATTTCTGAATCTATTGAATCTATAAACAAAAAGACAAAAGATTTTAATAACTATGTGGAATCAATGTTTATTCCTGATATTGATAGTATGAAATTGTATAAAATTGTAAGTGGGATGAAGTGTAAAATAAGTCCAGGTATTGATGGTGTCAAAATGTCTGATCTGAAAGATATTTTTCCTCTGATTGGTGATGTATTGTTTTTTATTATTAATAAAATTATTCTATGTAATGAATTTCCTAATATATTTAAAACTAATGTGATTACACCTATTTATAAAAGTGGAATTAAAAATGACTTTAATAACTATAGACCTATAGCTATTCTTCCAACTGTGGTGGAAATAATTGAAAAAATATTTGTATGGTAATATCAAAAATTATTTATTTAAATTGTTTTTTCTCTCTAAATCACAATATGGATTTTTGGAAGGTAAAAATACTATTGCTCTATTGGAGGATTTTATAGATGATGTGAATCTTGCTTTGAATGATAAAAAAAAAATATGTTTTTGTCATATTTATGGATTTAAAAAAGCCTTTGATAATATTGATCATGAATTGCTTTTTTTATGTGTTAAAAATATGGAATTAGATTTTTTGAGAAATTATTTAAAAGATAGATTTTATATAACTAAAGTTAATGGAGTTTAGAGAGACAAGCATTTAATTGAATATGGGGTTCCTCAGGGTTCTATTCTTAGTCTGTTATTATTTTTAATCTATGTAAATGATGTTAGTAGACTTTGTAATGAAAAGTTAATTTATGACTATGCAGATGATACTACCTTACTTAGTATAAATTATAATTTTGAAATTGCTCTTAAGAATCTTCAAACTAAGTATAATAATATTGTACATTGGTGTTCAACTAAAAAAATAATTATTAATAAAAATAAACAAAAGTTATGTTGATATCTTCACTTCATCTAAAAAGATACAGTTTTGATTTTTACACCACTCAAGTATTTTTATTGGTTTTCAGTATTAGGAATATTACATAAAAATTGAAGAAGTGGAAAAAATTAAATATCTTGATGTTATTATTGACAACAAAATGTCATGGTCACATCATAGTAATCAACTTTTGCAAAGATTTAGATATTTTTACTTTATGTTTTATACATTGTCTTTTTTCTTCCATATAATATATTGAAGATAGTTTATATAGCATTGTGTGAATCTATATTGAGATATGCTTTATGGTTTTTCAAGTGTATCAGGTTTGAAATGGTTAAAAAAGTTTCAAAATAAGAATTTACAGCTAATACAGAATACATCATACTTAGATGATAAAATTAATGATTTATTCGATTTTGATAAACTGTTACAGATGGTACTTATAAAGAAAAAATATTTTAATAATTCATTTAAAAAATATTTGGCATTTAATTACAGTGGTTCTCTTAGGAATAAATATTACATTTCATTTAGGTACTGAAATAAATGTGGGAGTAGATTGAGAACTGTGTATACTCTATTGATTTTCAATAAATTATCACATTATATGTTGAAAATAAAAAGAATGAGTTTGCTAAAAAATGAATTGAGAAAATATTTTTTATGTCTATAAATTTTCAGTAGTGATGTATTACTTTGTTTTTTATTTTGTAGTTATTTTGTGCATAATTATTAATATTGATTTATAATCTATATTGTTGATTTATAATTTATAATATTGATTTATTAATTTATAATATTGATTTATAAATCAATTATTTTATATAGTGTGAAGTTTTATAAACTGTAATAGCTAAACAGCATTAAGCTGTTGCACATGCGCTTTGAAGTGTTTGTATTCAGTCATTTATAGTTAAAATCTGCAAAGCGCATGTGCAACAGCTTAATGCTGTTTAGCTATTACAATATTGATTTATATTTGTTTTTTGTTTTTTGTATTTTATTCTTTGTTTTAATATATATTTTGTTGTTACTTAGTATTGTAAGATTATATTAATTGCTTTATATAAAATCTGTATGATATTTGTAAAACCTATGAAAAGCATTTGTTTTGCTTATTAGGTTTCTTTCTTTGATGTAATAAAAATAAATAAAATAAAATAACAAATAACAACTAACATAACCTTTATTTATGAATGGTTTTGAAATGGAGTATTATCTAACTTAAATAGTTAAAGACTTTACAGCTGATTTATATTACTTTTACACTTAATATTAAGGTGGTCTATAACAAACTATTCCCAAATGATAAATGTGTGAATGTTTTAAAATAACATTAAATATTTTTATTAAAATCTTTGCAGTTCATGTGTGAGAAATACATAATATGAGAAAATGGTAATGAAAAATAAAAATGGTCTACTAACCACATTTAAACTTATAGGATAATTATATAAAAGACATAGCAAGCTGCTCTTAAGATTCACTGATGTGGACATAAAGACTACAACTCAAGTGGTTAACAAGCTGGTTTAAAAGGCTAATATATAAATAAGTCTGGTAGAAATATAACTAACAGCTAAGTAAAATTTGCCAGTACATACTGATAAAATATATAAAAGGAAACAGAAATCTGTTTCAAATCTTGACCCATGTGAGTGTAATAAAGCCTGCTATTCAAGTGATTAACAATCTAGATTAAAATAGGTAATATATAACTGAGCATGTCAGAAAAATTACTGATCAAAGGCTACAGTAAAATGCCCTACATATTAATAAATCTCAAAAGGTATTCAAAATAGATTGATCACACATACAAACAACTACTTTCATTTATATACATGTATGATAAAATATTACACACAAGACATCCCACACTTTTAAAAAAGCTGATTGTACAAACACATACATAAAAACAACTGTTTATGCAGTTTTTAAGCATTATTTGAGAATAGCAATTTATAAACATGTTAATTTATGTTTGCTGTTAATAACTTAGGTCTTATTTCATTTGATAAAAAACATTTAGATTTCTAACAATCGTAACAGGGAGGGGAAAGAATCTATGAATTTGAGAATAGCAATTTAATCATTTTAACTATATGTCTATTTTAACTGTCACTCAATATAATAAAAAACACAAAATTAGACCATCCATAAAGGAATAAAATCGGCATCAATAAAATTAAGTAATATGGACATTTAACCTAAAATTACTTATACTAAGACATGCATATGTGTTAATAAATACAATTGAAATGATTCAAAACTTACTGAAATATTTAACAGAGTTTATAATGAGTTGCTGTAAGTCTGTGGGTATTGTAAAACTTTTGCTATCTGTAAAGATTATTCAGCAGTTGTAGTGCTATGTCTTTCTGTGGTTTTGTTTCTGGATAGGGATTAGTTGAGAGATGCATCAGTGTTGAGATTGGCAGTCAGCAATTTTAGTAGGTCAGACTTTATGATGAAATTAGACCATGATAGAAAATGAAATTAACACTTGGAATGAGATGTTCATCTTTTGGAATTGTAGCCATACATATTAGCTGATATTGTATCTAGAGGTCAGTATGTTCATTTTTAACAACAGATCCTTATAATAGCAAGTATCATACCATATCAATAATTAATTGGGTATCCTCTTGAAGACTTTTAATTGCAAAGAGTTATTCAGTCATGAGCAACTAAAGTAGACTGAAGAGTGTAGAGTCAAAAGTAGAATGTCTAAATATAATTTTTAAAGCTTTTATAAGGTTCACTGTCCATTGTTATTCTTCCATTGGAATTTTCTAGAATCTTCTCTTCAGTATCATAAATCAAGTATTTCAGATAAGCCAGCATTTTTTTTTAATTAAAATTCCAAGTTAATTGTTTGTCTCAAAGTAATTACATAGACAATGTCTAATGTAAGGAAACTGCATACTTTTATTAGATTTTTTACCATTAAAGATTAAAAGCAACATTTTGCAGATTATGCATTGTCTATTAAATATTGTAAAATTTTATACAAAGATAAGAAAAATTTGCTATAAAATTCATTTTTCTTATAAAAAAAAAAAAAATTATATTGTAACAACTAATAAAAAAATATTTTACAATTCGTGTGTGTGCGATATATATGTATCACACTCACTAAAACACAATTTTAATAAAAAATTACAAATTAATTGGAAATTAAAATTTAGCTGAACCAATTGATTTGTATACATATAAATTTGAGATATGACAAAGTATTTAAACATAGATAGATAGATAGATAGATAGATAGATAGATAGATAGATAGATAGATAGATAGATAGATAGATAGATAGATAGATAGATAGATAGATAGATAGATAGATAGATAGATAGATAGATAGATAGATAGATAGATAGATAGATAGATAGATAGATAGATAGATAGATAGATAGATAGATAGATGGATGGATGGATAGATAGATAGATATATGAATGGATGGATAGATAGATAGATAGATAGATAGATAGATAGATAGATAGATAGATAGATAGATAGATAGATAGATAGATAGATAGATAGATAGATAGATAAGTCTTCCATTCAACCTCACATATCTATGAATAAAGACATCTAATATTGATACATTGCACAAAGGTGCACTTTATACTGAGCCAAAACTTTTCAGTTGATCCAGTTAACAATTTCTTACACATGTCTTCATTATTAACTCAGTAATTATCAAGGTCATGTTATTACAATTTAAAATACATATTCAAACTTCTTACATCACATCTTTGACGCTTCCCATTATAAATCAATAGATTATCATATCAATTCTAGATCAGATATAAATTTTAAAGCTTAACTGATTTTTTTTTTGTTTGAGCTAGTAGTGATACCCTAGTCTTCATATATTATTTGTAATAATCATTAATTAAGGTATTATATTAAGTGAGTGATGTGAAATATATGGATGAAAGTTTAATACTTATAATTAAAATTATAATATACACGTGATTTTATAATTTAATATTATATGATCATTATTAGGATCTACTCCTATTTATTCTGTATATTAGCAGATTCAGACATTTCAGACGTATTTTTTGCATCTTTTAATGCACAGAATAACTGGAACTAGATATTGAAAATAACTATACAATCTGGTTGAATGTAGATGAAATTTTATAGAATAATATGTGGTTGTAAAAAAAATTGATCACACATCAATTTTTGAGATGTATGATGTATTTACGTATTTAATTAAAAATACAAACAAATTATCATCAAACAGATATAGCATGTATAATTTAGTTATCTATAATTGATGAGTAAAAAATCGCTTTCTAATAGAGTTCCAGCTTGCCTATACTATTCATGCTGGGTTTATTTACAGTGAATATATCGGTTTATTATCAGATAAAATAAAAAATAGCCACCTTAGCTAGATTAATTAACTTTTAATGACGTTGCACATCAGGGAATTATAAATAAACCATTTTTTTTCTTTTTTGGTCAAATCTATGCACATACTTTTTTTATAAGATTTATTATTTTATGAACCAATTATTAATAATCCATTTAAAACATCCAACATCATTAATGAATCATCAAAACTTTTTAAGAGAGTAGATTACTTAAAATATAAAGAGAAAATGTTAGTTGGCTGCCCTCTGGGCCTCTGAAGCGAGGAGCAGTTGTTTCCAAGATCAAGTAATTTTTTTTTTAATATTGCACTTATCGTTAGATCCCCAATAAAAGAAAACAATAGTTTTATTTTCTTGAAGGATTTTCTTTAAAATACATCATCTTTACATAAATTCAAAACAAAGTTTTTTATTTGAAAAGACTAATCTATAAAGAGATTTTCTTCTCGCTGACAGAAAATGAAGAAAATAATTTATTAATATCTTAAGTTTTAAAATAAATGTCATTTCCATTAGTTCAGATCATTAAGAATTTTAAAATAGAAAATAAGCAACATCTATTTTCATAATCATTTTTTTTATCTCCCGCTTTTATAGATTTACAGAAAAAGTAGGTTGAATTGTTAAAAAATCAATTAGAATTATGTTAATTTACAGATGACAATGTTTTGAAAATAACTCATACACACAAATGTAAAAGACATTTTTTTTTTCAATACAAATGCATTTATTTACCCATTTATTATTTTTTTAAAGGTTTATTTAAAAAGAAGATAATTTAATAAAACAGTCTTTGTTGAAAATTAATTACTTTCTAATAATAAATATGTGCATATACAAAAGACTTCTGTTGTTTCTGGTATTAATTGGACCGTAAACATATCTCAAATAACTAATGATAGAATAATGGGGGGGGGGGGCGAAGATCTTTCCATAGAAGCGGTATTAATTAAGGGTGCAGTATAATGCAATATAAGTTTTTAATATACCATATATATATTAATAATTTTCTTCAAGAATATTTCTATTTATAAATAAGAGTATGAATGATCGTTTGAGACGATTTTGACCTATAGTGGTGCTTAGAAAAGCTATTTAAACTTGGTTGTCAAACGTTGTTAGCCGAGAGGCCATCGCAGTAGTTGGTTGCAGACGGTTGTGGGTTTGCGTCCCGGCCGATGCTATGACATATATATAAAAAAAAAAGTAACCAAATTATGTAATTTACAAAAAGAGATTTAGTAAATCAATTAATGATTTACGCAGCTCAATTGTAGGAAATTAATTGACGAAACAGAACTCGCTTTATCAACATATGCATGCATAACAATCCAAATGATCTGTAAGATTCAATACAGATAAAAGTTGAACATCATTTATTAACGTTACTGTTGAACTTCATGTTTCAATCAAGTTTAAAAATTCCAATATTATAATTTTAATAGTTTATATTTAAAATTAACTTTTTGTTTAAATAAAATATTTAAAATAATAATATTTAAATATTTTTCAATAATTTTAACGTTTCTAAAAAAAAAAAACTTTTTTTTTCCTAACAAAAAGAAAATTAGTTACCGTGAGAAAAAAAATGAAATAAGAAAAAAATTGGCTGAGATTAATTCATATAAAACTATATTTAAAAATAAAATCATTGTTAAAAACAAATGTTAATAATTGTTTTTATCAATGTATCGTTTATCTTTAACTCAATCCTAGCACAAGCATTCACTAACCCAGGAATTAGACCAACTTCACACACTAAAGCTACATTAGAAATATACACTTTTTCAAGTACTCATATAGCATATGTTACAATTTAACTTTATATACACATTATTTTTAGAGATACTTAACTTTATACAATATGTATTTAAATATTTTTCAAACTTCAGCTTTATCCATATTACTGAAACATATGATCAAAGACTATGAAAAAGATAAAAGATACCCATGATGGGCATTTTGTGCGAACTAACATTCATCAGTAAACCCAAATCACCATTATTTTTAAAATTATATTTTATTGCTGAAAATATAAAACCCTTACAAAATTGTATTTCACCTTTATCATATTTGGAGTAATAAATATATGATCCTAAAAGTAGTGCATCTGCCAAATGATATTTTAATTTTCATTTACGTTTGAGTCAAAAGATGCAAATGCTATTTTTTTTTTTTTCATATAGTTTAGATGAAGATCACAAACTCACTGTACAAAATAAAAATTTCATATTATTTAATGTGATTTTAAAATAATATGTGCGGCTTGATTTCAGTTCCAAACCAACAGAAAAAGTAATGACAAACTACTCAACAATTAATATGTATAATTTATTAGTTACAAAACACACACATATTAGTTCATTAATAATATAAATATAGTTTATACAATTAATGATGAGATAGTCATACTGAGTGATGGAACTCATTTCCAACTATATGATTAGACTGCCTTACAAGTTCAAGTAAGATTCTTCCAGCTGTACTGGACAGCTTGCCTTGAGTTGACTGCAGTCGTAGAAGTTTCCTGTCTCACTGTGTAGATCTATCAATAATGACTAGTGAAGACCCCTTACTGTCTGCAGACGTTTCACTGGAAAGCACATTCAGTCATTCAGGTTGACAAAAGTTAACAATCCCTACCTTGCCTCCAATAAGGATGATTATTTATTGCCAGATCCCCTACCTTACTGTGAACATTCAGATTCAGAGCGTGAACCCCAACAAAGGATTTAATCCCATTGGATAGCAACTGTATGCTAGCCAATCAGGCAAGGAATCTGTAATATTCCACTTCTGAAAGCCAGCTCAGATATGATATCCCTCCCCCTGGCTAAAATTAGCCCTGAAGAATGTAGGCATCTAGATGTTCTGGTAACATATTGTCTGCCTTGTTCGTAGCTCCTGTCTATTACTGTTCCTGGCTTCTTCTTCCTCACTTAATGAACTTGTTCCTGGATGTTTACTGCTGCCTTCATTTTGATGTCCATGTTTCCTGCTTGATGTATTCATCCCAGGTTGAGTAACTGAAGGCAAGGTCAGATATGACAAATATTGTATAAATTTTTATTATATTTTTATTTATGCCTTAAATTTGTACCTACTCCTAAGAAAACATTCATAAAAGTATCTTGCACAGTTTGGTAATATGACTGAAGCATAAGGTCATTAATTTACTTCCCATTATGACACTTCAGCACTTTAATGTCTCCTGAGCAATAAAGCTAGTTAGTTAGTTATTTGCAGAAAAAAAAAAGCTTATTTACTAGTAATTATGGCTTCTATTTTTATATCAATTACCTATTTCAGAGATTCAATTAATCATTTGTTGTATTACAAATGACTTTTTTGTAAAAATAAATAAATAAATAAATAACTGCTTTTAAAAAACTTTTTTTATTCAAATTATCCTACAAAATAATAAGCCTATGTCTCCATGCATCTGCTTCCTACTTCATACTTGGAATATTAATCTGTATCAGATAAAAGTTAGCAAAAAAAGGTCTAGTTTCAACCATGGTTAGAATAATTTTTAAAATGTCAATCCACAGACAACCCATGTAGTGATGCAACCAGTCATTATTTTTAAGACACATCAAACTCAATTCTGAATACTCTCACCAAATTTAATCCAGTTTCTCTTTATTCATACAGTTTTATTCACATTGTTTCAACAAATTTCTTATCCTATACATTTATATCACTTGTGATCTTATTTTGGGTCGAATTACCAACTGTTGGGATTCAATTTACAATTTCAGTTATCCATCTATTTGCATTTCTGTTATTTGTTAGCAAAATACTCACTTCAAATTAATTTCAGTCTTTTAATTTATTTACTGTTATCTAAGTATCTGCTTTCTCTTTCTTATTTACTTTATTTTTGATTCTTTTTTATTATTCCCAACATTTACATCATTGTGTGGACTAACAACTCTACATTTTACTTCTATTAAATTTCCAAATTACTCAGCTATGAAAAAACAATGAGCCAATTCCTTTATTAAAAACTTTTCCTTTCAAGAACATGGGTAATTTTTATTTTAATAAAAAATTATTACTGAAAAAAAAAACATTCTTTCCAAGTTTAATTTTCTTATTAATTTTATCAACTATGTTTTCTTTAATATAAATAATGTATGTGTTCATGGTATTTATAGTTGTTAACTTTTTAGATTTCACTATCAAACTTTATTTTTTTCTTTTTTAAAAAAAAATTTGAAAACAATTTCAGCATATTTGGAAGTTATCTTTCAGTATATTTTCTTCTTTTCATCTGACAGTTATTGTAAAATTTAGTGAAGCCTAAAAAATATAACTATAATAAACTTCATTATCTATCAAATCTAAATGATTTCAGTAAATACCTTTTATTCATTCTTTAATTTCATATTTTAAACCAATTTCCATAAATTAATAAATATTATACATTATAGGATAATTAAAAAAAATTGTTTAGCTTTTGAGTGATTGTCAATTAGTAATAATGGATAGTTTTCTGGCAACATCAAAAAACAATAGTTATCTTTGTTTAGGATTTTGATAATAATTATTTACATGGATATTATCTTATTTTTATTTTTTATTATAATAATAATCCATGATAATATTTAATTCAAGAAACCCAACTCTATGGAGAAGTTTAAAATATTATTTGCATAATGTCAAGAAAGATGTTATTTTTTTATATTGTTCAACCTTTAAAAATAACTTTCTGGATTTACATCAATTTAGCAACTTGGTTTTTAACTAAAAAAGTACCTACTTTTATTTCAACACAATAACAATAGAAGAGGGGTTATAGGTTAATGGAGAAAACTTGTTTAGCCTCAGGGTGATCATCAATTAGCCATAATTGATAATTTCTTGTAAATATCAATAGGCAAATGTCATCTTTGTTTACATGGAAATAAATTCCTTACTTGTATTCTTTATTATAATAAAAATTCATGTAAATATTTAATTCATCATTTACAACATTCTGGGTAAGTTTAAAATATTATTTACAAAATTTCAAAAGAATTAATATTTTTTTTTACATTCTCATGTTTATAAAAATAGCTTTCTGAAATAAAATCCATTTAATAACTTGTATATGAAATAAAAGAGAATCTTTTATTTCAATAAAAAACAATAAAAAGGCCATTGCAGGTTAATGGAGAAAAGTTGTTTAACCTCAGGATGATTGTCAATTAGTAGTAATTGATATTTTACTGGCAATATCAAAAGGTAAAAGTTATACTTGTTTACATGGATATAATATTTTTCTTTTATTCTTTATTTAGTATATATTGTACCATCTACAAGTAGATGGTCCAAAGATATTGGCATTTAAAATATTTAAAAGTAAATTTAAAGATCTTTGACACATTTAAAATTTTTTTTTAGTTTATGTAATTTTTTTTTAAACATACAATGAAAATTAAATTTTTCATTCATATGTAATTAAAAATAAAGGTTAAAATTGGAAAGAATAAAAGACACGCAGATTACTAATCCAAATAAATAAAAAGAAAAATTCTGAAGTAAAGGATTACAATCATTACAACTTTTTTTTGGAAACTAATTAAAGATGGCAGAATTATGTGAGTAAAAAAAGACTTTGTAACTTAAATTTAAGAAAGAGTGTACAAGATTACTATCTTATATGCTGATAAAAGGTCAAAAGTAAATAGAGGCACAGATAAATCTAAAAATGCATCGCGACTATAAAAGATCAGAAAAACTTAAAACTGAGTTTTTCTCTTTTTTTTAACTAGCAGATTCCATTAGGTTTAGGATAGAGAAAATATTCTATCCTGGATTACTCATATGCAGGATTACTATTACTCATATGCTGAAGTGGATTATCATGCAGAGTGGAACCGATGCATTTATAGATACCTTTCATCATATAAGTCACTCAAAAAAAACGTTGAGTCTAGCCATTAAGACAGGCCAAGAACCTACAAAAATGTCAACAGTGGGAAACTGGTTAATTTTAATGAGCTCTCAAAATGTGTACTATAAAACTTACCAGTAAGAATATTATTTATATCCTGATTGTGACTAAATTAAGCATTTGCAAACTATCATTCTTATACACTTATAATAATACTACTAATAGAGACATTTGCAGAATTATCATTCAAAGAACTTCTTGAAAGAAACTTAAGTGAACTGTAATTATCAAACTGTTTTAGTTAGTTTATTTAATGTCTGTATTAGCATGCATGTAATTTTTCCAATTAATTAGTAATGTGTTTTTAATATTTTAATTTATTACATTTAAAATATTTATTTCTAATATTAACTATTCATTGTGCATTATTAATGGTAATTATTAAATTTATTAATGTTTAGTTTATTGGGATTTGAGTGTATAATTTACTTTTGCCAGTATTTAATGATTCAGCCCCGGCAATAATATTCTCTAGATAAATAAAAATCTGATTCTTCCAGCAGCATAAGTCACAATAATTAATAGGCCAGTTAATCTGAAAATATAGCTATGTTTTTGGAAATCGGAGCAAGATATTTTCTTATCCATAGCTTGATTAACTTTCACTTTATAGTGTGTAAAATAAGGCCTACCAGAATCTATCAAAATGTAAAAAACATTTCAATATATTAATACAGTTGTGTGTATCATGATATAAAACAACATAATAGTGGGAGTGCATATATATATAATACATATTTTGCAGGTTCATCTGTGTTAAAAAATTTTAAATATTAATATTCTGACGTTTCGACTTGGTCACACAAGGCATCCACTGGGTGATAAAAGGTAGAAAGACAGTTGTAGAGGTGCTACAATCACTGATTTGAATAAACATTAAAGTTCCACCAATAGAAAAAATGTTAAATTTAAGAATGTTTTTTTAAAAAAATCTTTCCAAATAGGAGGAAGTTTGCATGTATCATCTTGCTTATTGATACAATCTGGCCTTTTAAGTATCTCAATGGCTTCTCTAATTTTGCACTGGTAGAGATTATCACATCTGGATATGATCCTGGTACTAGAAAAACCAATTTTATGACCTGAATCTAAAGTATGGAGTGAGAGTGCTGCTGATGATGAGTGTTGTTTAACTGCATTAGCATGCTCATCTCTCCTAACACTGATGCAACAATTACTCATACCTATGTAAGAAGCTTTGCAATTTTTACATGAGATTTAATAAACATCATGAGATTCAAGAGGGATTGAATCCTTAGGCTTGGTTATTATATTGCTGATCTTTTGATGAGTAGAAAATGCTGTATCTATATTATAGTGTTTTAATATATGTCCAATACTGTCTGTAGTTCCTTTTACATGCGGAACACAAATCCTAATAGCTGATTTATCATCTTTTTGTTTCCTATTTTGTCCATTTTAGGCTTGAAATAAGGCTTTTTTTATAAATTTATAATTATAACTATTTGCTAATAAGACTATTAATGTGATTTATTTCTTCTTTCAGATGTGACTTATCTGAAAGGTTAATTGCTCTATTTAAAAAAAGTTTTGGCTACAGAAACTATCTGAGTTGGGTGATGATGAGAATGTAAATGTAAATATCTGTTCATGTGTGTATTCTTTCTGTAAATCGAAAAAGATAAACTATTTGGTGTTCTGGTGACTGGAACATCAAGAAAAGGGAGTTTTCCATCAGACTCTATCTCCATTGTAAAATTAATATGGGAATGCATGTTATTTAATGTAAGAAAAAATCATCTAATTTATTTTTTCCATGTTGCCATGTGACAAAAGTGTCATCTATGTATCTAAGCCAAATGAGAAGTTTAATGATGATGATTCTAAAGCATGAGTTTCTATATTTTCCATGAATAAGTCAGCTATTACTCCTAAGATAGGTGAGTCCATAGGAGTACCAAAAACTTGTCTGTAACGCTGTCCATTGTATACAACATATGTGCTTAAGAGACAATGTTTAATCAAATCAATAATATGGTCTGGTAAATTGCAACATTGTGAGATTATATGTAAAGCTTCATCAATTGGAATGTTTGTAAACAAAGACACAACATCAAAACTGACCAGAATGTCATTAGCATTAATTTTTAAACTTTTTAAAACAGAAATAAAATGAAGAGTTTTTAATATATGATTTAATAGATGGGATTGTAGGTTTAATGAAATCTGATAAATATTTAGCTAAAATATGAGGTGGAGATCCTATTGCACTTACTATTGGACAAAGGGGGGTATCTGTTTTGTCAATTTTTGCAAGTCCATAAAATTTTGGACAGACACAAGATTTTTCATGAGGGATTCTTTTATTTTTTATCTTGGTTTCAATGGGCAATTTATTAATAATAGCTTTTTTTTTTTCCAAATACGTAGTATAATCTCTTTTTGATAGTTTATAAGTTTTATCATTGAGCAGATCTAAAATTTTATTATGGTAAATGTCATAATCCATAACAACTGTGGCACTACCTTTATCAGCTGGAAGTACAACAATTGATTTGTACAATTTTATATTATTTAATGCTTGTCTTTCTTTCTTTGAAATATTATTTTTAGGAGCTTAGCTTTTTTAAAAATATTGCAAATCTCTGTTCTAGCCAAATCAGCCCAAGAAGAATCTATTTTATCAAAAGCTGATTCAACATTACAAACAATTTTCTCAAAAGGTATCCGGGAAAGTGTTAAAGCAAAATTAAAACCTTTTTCTAAAACCGAAACTTCATCTGTAGAGAGGGCTTTCTTAGATAAATTATAAACAGTTTTTTTGTTTTGGCATGGATGAACCCGCAAAATATGTATTTTATATATGCAACCAGTGAAAATCTTTGTTTCAACACACACACACACACACATATATATATATATATAATTGAAAGGAAAAGTTGAAATAAAAACAAACAAAAGTATTTATAGATATTTATTATATTATACTGCAATAATAGTTAAGAGTTAAATAATCATTTTGAGTTTTAAAAATTATTATAAAATAAACATTTATTTAATGTTTTATTCTGATTTTGATAGTTAAAACAAGCACGTTTTATGTTATAATAGAAGTATTGGTAATTATAAAATTTCACTATCTATTTTAATTAGATTTTTAAAAAAAATTAATTAAAGCTTGTATAACATATTTTGACAAAAATCCTACAAAGATGTTGTTGAAAGGATTAAAAAATACTTTTAAATAAAAATTTGGTATTTAATTTAGGTGAATTAAAAAAATTAGACATTAACATTTTTAATCAAGATAAAGAAAACTTATACTTAATTACTGTTTTTTTTAAACTTCCATGATACAGTATAAAAAGGGGGGTTTAAAAATATTGCAACAATATATAGCATGATCATTATGAAGTTATAACTGAAGTGCTGAGAACAAATTAGCTGCTGCTGCTAGTGTCACAATAATAAAGTTTTTATTCTTATGGAAGTCTATCAAATTATAGGTTAAATGTAGATGACTAAATGTCAACAGTTATTTGAATTATACCTTTCCCCAAAGTGTCAAAGAGAGATTATACTACTTTATTAGCAGCATAATTATAAGACCAGCTTACTGAAAGGTTCCAGTATTAATCATCTTATAATATCCTGCTGTGCTGTATGCTGATCTATATGCAGAGAAGCACGAACATATAATTGCTGCCTGACATAAATATATAAAATGCATACAGTTGGTGAGTAGAATATTTATTGAAATAACTTTGTATTTAAAATCTTTAAATTACAAGATTTAAAAGTAAAAAAATTCCAAATCACTCAACTAAAACTATGATAAGTTTCTAGTTTTATTTTATTAACAAATGGAAAAGTTCAAAAAATCTTTCAATATTAGAGAACAAAACAACTTGCTAACATATTTTAAAGACTGCTACAATTAATAGTAATCTGGAAAAAAGGAAAAAAAACTTTCATGAAGGACTCTCAAAAAAATTATATATATATATATATATAAAGAACTTTTACTTACAATTAGAGATGATGAATTAATAACTTGGATTTGTAGGGTGATAATAATAATACACACATACATATAAATTTTATGTATATTTTTCAACATTGAATTATGTCTTGTGAAAATATATGATTTAATAAATTTATTTTTAACTAATAAAATATCAGCATGAACACCCATTTGTTTGTGTGTCATGTAGACATATATATATATATATATATATATATATATATATATATATATTATATATATATATATTTATATATATATATTAAATTTAGTCATCAGCCACATGTATGTTAACATTCATTATGTATTATAAAAATTAAGTTTTTATTATTAGTTTATGACAATTCAAAGATGTTAATTTTAAATTATTATACAGCACATTTAAATGCTTATATATAGGTATATTTTATGTAAACTTATTGAGATGTATGTAAACAATAATGTAATAATATATTTTTTGTATTATTTGAAACAAAATGAGAATGCAAAATGTATATTAATAGCAAGCTTGGCAGATCTTGGTTTTATTTTATTATTGTAGTTTCTAATTAATGAATTTATATTTCATTAGGTTATTCCAGTGAATTCATTCTATCCTAAAATAGGCTTCAAATATTATAAATTATTATATGTTGTTATTATCTTTTGCTCATACTAATGCTTATAGAGCTCTTGTTCACTGAGCTGGATTTGTGAATAATAGACATTTATATAGACTGGTGATTATGTTTAGTGTTATGGACATTTGAATAATAATAATGATACTAGTTTTTGTATTCTAACATTATTTTTTAATTGTTTATTATGATGGATTAGCATATAGTGCATTCAAATAATTGTTATTTAAATTTCTCTGAGTTTGAAAAGGGCTAAATAATTAGTCTGGTCTATAGGGGATAACTTTCAAATCCAGTCACTAGATTGACTGTTGATTTTTTTTGTTATCCCAATTACAATTTGGGATGACAAAATTTCACCTTTTGACCAATTTTCCCCCAGTCAATTTTTCTATAAGTAATTGTTAAATTGCATGTAAAATGGTATATTTTATTATATAGAAATTTCACTAAAAAAAATTACAGTAGAAAGTGGGAAATTCAAAATTCCAGCTCTTACAATAGACATAAGCCCCACCCTGACATGTTCAGCCACTGTCTGTTGCTAAGACTGTAAAACATCTGGTGTGTTATATATTGCTTAAAGAAAATAGTTCCAATGATGAAAAACATGTTTATTTGTGAATTTATTATGATTTTGGATATTTTTTACAATAGTACCCTATATTTATTAGATATCAAGAAATATAAATTATTAGTAACTTATTTTGACTTGAAATACTTTATTTTCAAAAATATATGGTTATATTAGCAGCGAATGTAAACATGGCATGAAGCAATTTACAAGATTAGCTTCTACATAAGCAATCTACTTATACTTATGAGTATGAAAATATCACAATTTTGCAATAAATATTCAAAAATTTTAAACTTTTATAGCATAGTTTGTTATATATAAGAGAAATAAATAAATATTTGTTCACATTTTAAAAAATAATCAGAAATAAAAATATTTTGTTGATTTTATAAACTGAAAATAATCTTTCTAGAAACAATGATGTGTAAACTCTTTGTTTTGATTACAGTCTCATTTTTTTAATATTTACAGAAACAAAATGTGAACATTTAAATTTTATTTCAGTATGAAACAAAAATATTTATCAAGTAAAGTCAAATTTATTATTCTCTAATAAGTAATAATCATTTTATCATATATTTTATGGTGATGTGTGAGACAAAGAAAAATGATAGAAAATGCTGTCAAATGGTGTTATGTGAGAGGGTTAATCATTTATGGTGTATGATTTATTACTCTCTATATTGCTGGATAACTTATTGTTAGTTTATTTTTGATGATCTCTCATGCTCATTTCTTTCATCACATTCATTATATTCATTGTATATTTAAATTTGATTCATTGACTGGCATTGATGATGGTACACATCACTCCATGGACCACCTTTATTTCTTCATATTGTTTCAAATACTTGCCAACTGCAAAACCAATGATGATCAAATACCAGTGGCCATTACTATAAAATTGCCAATTAACTTGATTTCAAATATAACAACATCTAAGAATAAAATATGCATTTTATACAAAATTAATATTTAAAAAATTACTGTGAAATATGTGACAAAAGAATTGATGATTGTAAGTTATAAAATAGTGGTTAATATATATTTAAGGAATTCATATTTAGAGTTGAATAGATAATCTGTGATTTTAGAGATGGAATTGAGTTTTAATTGTTGGGGTTTGTTTAACTATACTTTCAATTTTAATAATTAATGGAGGGTGTTGTCATTGACTTGAGGATAGAATGTTTTCATACAACACCAATGAGTGTTCTCTCTCAAGCATTGTTCCAACCCACTTTCTGACTTTCTATTGTTTATCAAGGTGCAGTTGAAATATTCCTGATATAATTCCAGCAATTATGTCTCCATGAAAAAGAGTAAGGAATTGTTTTGTATTTTAGAGTTCCTATAAATCAAAGAATCAGAGCTTTACAAAGATTTTTTTTATTTCATATCAAGATTTGCAGTAGCTTACAATGTTTAAATTGAGGTAGTTCTCTTGGTGTTCATGCTTTATTGTGTACATATAGTCCCATGGTTGAATTCTTTATCTATCTCAAAATTGTAGGTCAGTATTAATTTTGTTTGCTGACATATGCTTATCAAATCTATAAAAAATGATGATACATAATTTGAATTATAATGTTTATTTTGGTTATACATGTGCATTATGTAAATATTGTTAAGTGGGTATTTCATTTCCCTTTCCTTTTTACTGATGAGGAGGGATATGAGACAGTTATGGATCTCATGAACGACAACAACTTAGTAAGGTGTGTGCATGTATATAAATGGAAAAATATTCACAAACAACTTTTTACAGATATTTATTATATTACACTAGAATAACAGTTGAAAATGAAATAATTCTGAATTCAACAAAATTATTATAAATTAAACATTTAAAAAGGTCTAGTTAATATTTTATTCAGATTTTGAAAATTAAAACAAGCATGTTTTATGTTATAATAGATGTACTGGTAATTATAACATTCCACTATCTATTTTAATTAGTTTAAGAAATTTTTTATTGAAGCTTGTATAACATATTTTAATAAAAATCCTACAAATATGTTGTTGAAATAATTAAGAAATAATTTTAGATAAAAATTTGGTATTTAATTAAAGTGAATTAAAAAAAAAAAGAAAAATGAGTATTAACTTTTTTTAAATCAAGATAAAGAAAATTTACTTTTAACTACTGATTTTTAAAATTCCATAATACAGTATAAAAATGTGTATTTAAAAAGATTACAACAATATACAGCATGACCATTATAAAATTATAACTGAAGATCGTGATTTTATATCAGATACTGCTAGGTCACAATGATAGTTTGAATTCACATAGAGGAAACCAGCTTTTATATGGTTCATATCCCATATGTGTACTAGACAGGTTGCCTGAAGTCTATTAAATTATAGAGACTAAATGGAGCTGACTGAATTTTAACAATTATTTGATTTATACATTCCCTGAAAATGTCAATGGGACCTTATTCTACTCCATGGCAAACAAGATTATAATGGACCAGCTTATCAAAAGATTTCAGTATTAATCAGTGTTTTGTAAGATTGCCATGTTACATTTACATGCTGATTAATCTATACTCAGAAAAACACAAACATATAATTGCTGTCAGTCATATATATATATAATGTGCACTGTTAGTGAGTAAAATATTTATTGAATAACTTTGTAGTCAAAATCTTTAAATTACAAGATTTAAAATAAACAACTTTTGTCTAAATTATTGAACTAAAACTAAGATGTGTTTACAGTTTTATTTTATTAAAAAAAGTAAAATTTCTAAAATCTTTTGATATTGGAGAACAAAAGAACTCACTAGCATATTTTTAAAGATGGTTACAATTATTAATAATCTGAAAAAAATGATTTTTTTACGAAGGATTGTCAAAGAAATAACATATTTATTAAAAATGAACTTTTATTTGCCATTAAAATAATGAATTAATTAATAATATTGATTTGTAAAGGGGTAATACACATACATGTAAATTTTAGGTATATTTTTCAACATTGAATTATGTCTTGGGAAAATATATGATTTAATAAGTTTATTTTTCACTAATAAAATATCAGTGTAAACACGCATTTGAATACATGTCACATAGACCCATGAATATTAATATCAGTCATCAACTACATATATGTTAAAATTAATTATTATGTAGTATAAAAATTAATTCTTATTATTGGTTTATGACAATTCAAAGATGTTAATTTTAAATTATTACAAAAGACATCTGAGTACTTATATATAGGTGTAATTTATGTAAGCCTTTTGACTTATATGTAAATTATAATGTAATAGCATATTTGTTATGTATTATTTGAATCAAATTCAGAATGCTGCATTTATATTTATAGCATGCTTGGAAGACCTTAGTTTTATTTTATTATTATTATTTCTAATTAATAAATTTATGTTTCATTAGATTATTCCAGTGAATTTATTCAAATCTAAAGATGGTTTGAAATATTATAAATTATTATATGTTAGTAGAATTTCATGCTCACAGTAATAGTTATAGAGCTCTTGCTCACTGAGCTGGATTCATGCATAATGGTCAGTTATATAGATTGGGATCTATGTTTAGTGTTATGGATATCCAGATAATGTTGGTAATACTGATTGGCACAAAGGGATATCCTTTAAAGTATATGCAATACATTTTATTTCGTTTTTATTATTAGAAATTAAGTTCATATTTGACCATTAATAGTAGTAAATGGCCATGGTATTGATGATGATTAGCATATTTCTGTATCCCAGCATTATTTTTAATTGTTATATTCTGATGGATCAGCACTTAAATTTGTGCATCCAAATTATTGTTTATATAATATGCTTCAAGTTTAGCAAGGGCTAGATAATTAGCCTGGTCTATAGTGGATCAAAGTTGACTATTGATTTTTTTTCCCTCAATGATAATTTATGATGAAGAATGTATTATTTTGTGCAATGCTGGTGAACTTGTTGCTAGTCTATTTTTTGCTGATTTCTCATGCTCATTGCTTTCATCATTTTCATTATATTCATTGTATGTTTAAATTTGATTCAATAATTGGAGTTGATGATGATGAGCTCCAACACTCTAGGTCTGCTCTTATTTCTCTGTATGATTACAATATACATTGGTTAAGACATGTACACTTTTTTAGTTTATTTCATATTGACTACACAAAACGCATGAGAATAAGATTATTCTATGATATAACTATACAACTAAATCGGCATTTAAAATAAGTAAATAAAAAAAAAATTAATGATTTGTTTTAGACTGAAACATCTACTGCTCAATTTTATTGATGTACTATATCTAAATTTGTTTAATCATTCAACATTTTCATACACCTTATAATTGAATTTAGCTAAAAGTATTCTTTTGGGAAAATTAGGGACAGTTAATGAAATCAATTTGATTTTCAATGTTGTAAAAAAATATATAAAAAAGCATAACCATATTTCATAAAAAAAATTTACTAATTTTTGTAATACAACTATTATTGCTAATGAAAAATATAAATGCTTATACAAAGTGTGTAAAATTCATAGTAATTATTTTTTTGCAAATTTCAGACCTGTTAAATCCATAAAACTCTAAGAAATCAAGATGTATGAACATTTTTTGTGTTGTGTGACATACTATTTGTAGCCATTTCAGGTTAAGTGTAAAAGGATAAAAAATACTGAAACCGGGATCCAATCTGATAGATGAAATGATAAGATACTTAATTCAATTCTCGAATTTAAATAGGTACTAAAATGGGACATAATATTTTAAAATTTAATTTTTATTACATTAGTGGCAGAAAATATCTAAATAAAACTTTTAAGAGAATTTAGAAACATTTTTATAGAAAGAATAAACCTTTTTTTTAGTCAAAAACTATTCAAATCTCTTAATGAAAATTATATTCACCCATAAAAAAATTGTCAATATTTTTTTTAAAAGAAAGAATGTAAAATTTAAATTTTATTATTTTAATTCTTGACTTTTTATTTTGAATAAGGAGTTTCTTAAAACAGAATCCTATTTTCCCAGAATCCCTATGGGTAAAAAATTATCTCATTAACATGGGCTAATAATCCATATTTCCTGGGAATGACTCTAATTCCTATTCATATTTTTTAAAGATATTGAAAATATTCACACTCAAAATTTTAATATATGTATTTGCTCTATTTTTTTTTTTTTTGATTTAATGATTTGTTATCTGTTTCTGTCAATCTTGGATTTAGAAGTCTAATTTATGAGAATGACAATCTCATAGGCATTGTTTAGAAGTATGTGTCTAGCTCCAAAAGCCTATGCAAAAAAATCATAGGTTTTGACCAGATTATAAGAAGTTTTTTTTTCTAAGTCTCACTTCATCTATTTTCTAAAATCATTCAGATATTATATTAAGCTTTCAACAATTTCTAGATCTTTGATAAACAAATGTTGTCTACAAAAAATAGTATGTGTTGTTTAGCCTGGGATATTCTAGAGTATCTTGCATATCAAGAAAAAATAATTATAATTCTAAATATTTTTTTCAAAATAACCAATGTAATGATTCCAATTGATTTTTTGAAAATTCTTTCTGGCACTATGAGGCTCTAATTAGGAATACATTTATGGTTTCATTAGCTATGTAAAAAATAATCAAAAACGATTAATCAAGCAGGGAATCGTATATCATATTTAGTTGAAACAAAATTTTATCTATGGTTGTCTTCATGCCTATCTGCTTGAATTACTTATTTCTTCTTGCTGGGCATTTTAAGTTTTGTTGTTGTTAAAAAATACATTTATATGCTTTATTGTCATTGCATATCCCCTAAAAAATACTATATAAATTGAAATCTTTTATAGATGCAAATGATGTAGAAATATCTAAAACAGCTGAATAATGCTAGTTTATATTAAGAGATTTGTAGTCATTTGGATACATAAACATTATCTATTAAGTAATGATTCTACATAATCTGAGTTATCTTCAATTAATAGAATTTTCTTTGCTAAATGATTTGAAATAAGGTAGAAAAATTATGTTAAGCATGCATTTTACCAAGAAAGGAAGTAAAGTGAAACATTTATAAATAAACATTATAAGTAGAACAGTAAATTTTCTGAAGTGTAATTACATCCATTAAAATTATTTTTTAGAGGAAATCTACTTTTGATTCTCGTTTATCTTAGTGCTTAATGGAAATAATTTTATTTTTAGCTGTAAAGGGCATTTGAATTGATCCATTATGGTCGACACCATGTAATGATTTTTCATTTAGAAAGCTTTTTCTTTACCTTCTTAGTTCTATGGCAGATATCCTTCATAGCAACAACTGAATTTATTTTTAAATAGCTTTATTGATTTTATAATTTATTAACATTAATGAAAATATCAACAAAAGATGAAGTCTAATTTTCAAATGGAAATATTAAATTTTCATACTAATGCATATAATTGCAATATGAACCACAGGAATGCTGCTATTCACCCACTATAAATACTGGATGTGGACAATAAATATATTTTTGAACAAATTGCATCATCCTTCTTTTATATTGTTTTTTCATATTTATAACATTGTAAAAGTTTTTAAGCAAAATAAGAAAAGACTAAAAATTAAACTTTTAAAAGGCTTCTTGAATATTTCTATTAATATTTTTTATCAATTATAAGTAGAATAGAGGGTCAGGTTTGTTTATAATTAGTGGTTTTTTTAATGATGAGGTGTTTCTCCAACTTAAAGTTTTTTTTTTTTTTTTAAACATTAGAATAGAAATTAAGACTTTTGATAATATTAACAGAAAGATTACTTGAAAATAAGCAATGAATTATTTCATTATAATTTTATTACTATTATTACTTTATTACTGCTAGAAAGTTAATGATGTCAATTTTTTTTAGAAACTATTATTTTTACAGAATTACCATATTACCAATAAGTATAATGTCATACTAATAAAGAATTCAGTTTTGAAAGAGCATAAAATGAAGTTGAAATTGTATTTTTTAATTTTTCACAAATCTTAAACAAATACTCACCAAACATAAAACTATTTCATTTTTCAAAGGAAAGCATACACTTTAATTTAAAAATTAAATATATCACAATTTTTATAAGTGTATTGTTTTTTGTTTTTTTTACTCATATTTCTTAAAATATATGTCTTAAATTTGGAAGCTTAATAATTTTTGTATTTGGGAGTAATTGTTTGAAGTTTATAAATAACAGTATGAATAAATTAACATTTAAACAATTGAGTGTTTTAAGGTAAAAGACAGTAATTTAAAGCAGTGCATATTTGTTTTAATATGGAAACAACAATAATGTTTGAACATAAGTTTTTAAAGAGAGTCGCCTGAATGATTTATATCATGTTGGAGAATTGTATTTTTCTAATGCTTTTTGTTAACTAATTATGGAAGTGATAATATAATTTTATTTTTGTATTTTTATTCTTGATCTTCTTCTTTACCAATATGTAAATGATGATATGTGATGAGTTTGTTAACATTTCAAAATAAAGTAAGCCCAGTCTGGAAGCAGTTAAAAGTATTTATCATTTTAGAAATGCATAAGTAATATTAACAACAAAATCACATGGCTTTCTCATATATTTATGAGTGTGCTTCAGCATACTCTAAAAATACGTACTATAATCCTGAATAAATAATATCATCATATATAGGATAATGCTATAAAATTTCCATCCTCAGAACTGATTTCTGGATTTATGTACAACAGTGAAAATTAGGATTCAACATTAGAACTAATATACTTATGTATCTAGCACCCATCTTTAACTTTTTATGCTATCAAGCAAATAATCTAGAAATCAAAAAATTCTAAGATTTGAGTCTATGTGAAATTGCTCTCATAGCAATATACATCTAAATCTAAGTCAATTTATATATATATTAGAGATCTCAGTTTTATCATATTTGTGGGCCTTTTTTATATTTTGACTAGGAAAATACCAATAATAATATTGCATGACTTTTAACCTGCTTATTCATAAACTTTTAACAGTTTTACTCAAACTATTCTATTGCCATCTATTGCATTATTAAAATAACTAAATTTTTTTTTTTTTATATTTTCTTTCCCCAAACAAATTTTTTTATTTTTTCCTTTATTTTTAAAAAAAAAATTAATTTTTTTTTAATCTGTTAGCCATACTATTCAATCTAATACTATGAAATTCCAAATACTCCTAGTACATTTAATTTAAGCGAATTCACCTACATAGATATGTAGATCTGACTTCAAGTTAGTTTTTATATTTATGCCAAGTGTGGCCACTAGCTATTCTTTGGCTAGAAAATTTAAATACCATTTTTGATATTATATGATTTTTTTATACAATCACTTATATGCTTCCAAGAGCAGTTTTCTTTATTCTATCCTAAAAACTTTTATTATAAATTCTAAGTAATAGTCCAATATTTATTATTGGATAATATTTAAAAGATATTGAATTGATGCCATTCTACTAATCACAGTTTTGGAAGCATTCTTTATTTGATCACTATAATATATGAAAAAAATGGCCAATCACAAAGCATTTTACATATGTTTCAAATAAAATAATTGTTTTCAGTTGCTCTCTTGCCCAAATATGTAATTTTTTCATGTTATATTAAACATGATTGACTGATGAACAAGCTTGATTTAAAATTCATGTATCTTGCATGATTTGCATTTTTTTCTCATGATATAAGAATCAAATGACTGTTTTAGATACTGCGATTGGAAGATTTGGTCAGTTTTATTTACTTATAACGGTTCTTATTTAATTAATTGCATATTTTATAATATTGTATATATATCAGGAATTACTATTGATATGTAAAGTGATTTGTGTGAAATTAACAATTTTCTAAACAAAAAATTTCTGTCTATTTTTAGGAAAATGAACACCTCAACAAAAATAAAACTAAGGAAAAATAGCAACTAAAACTCAGTTTAAAAATGTATGCAAGAAAGTGGGTCAACGTGGTATAATAAATCATTTAAAGATACCAGTTACTAATATGTTTATGCCATCATGAGATGATCTGTTTAGGTTTAAGTCAAGATATTAATTTAAATTATTTAATATTTATAATTCATAAGTATTTCAATTTAATTATATCTATTATATTAACTTAATTTAATAATACTATTATTTTATAACTACTTGGAATAATTAAGAAGACTGTTTCAAATGAAAATAATTATTATCGTATTGTTTACCACCGATTTGGGGGGGGGGGGGAGGCTTATACGGCATTACACTAAATCTAAAAATCAATCTTATTAAGTTTATTTTAGAAACGATATTCTAAGTTTACATTTATGTACATAAATTAACAACTGTAATAACATTTATATAAATTAATCCAAAACTTCATCCTTAGCTTATAATTCAATTAAGATCTTTCACCAAAAAAATATACATCTGTTGAGTTTACTTAGAAAATTATTTCATAAAATACATAAAATTTCCCACGAGTTTATGAGCCCACTGGCCACATACTCCCAACATAAAACTCATGAGCTTTCTTATAAATGCGAAACCAAAGACTGATTAGACTTGACTTTAAAATATTTAATAGTTAAAACAGTTGTTAATTTACATTATTCACAATATAGCATTATGCATGTATGCTGAATAAATTATTTATTATAATATTTAGAGTGATACTATGAAACATTGCATTATTATAGACAGCACTTAAAGCTGGAAGGTTTACTACTCACACTATTATTATAAACTCCTTTTTTTTAACTTTAAAAAAATACTATTACAATTCTTAACTTATATATCCATAATACATAAAATTTCTAATATCATAATTTTTCAATAACTTCTTTGAAAGTATTTATAACATCAACTACCACCTTGAAATCCTGAAAAATTAAACCAATATATGGTCTTAAACAGTACGATTCAATTTGTCAATAAAAACTTCCAAAAGAATTGTAAAATTGTTATTCTTTAAAAATTCATTTTCTCTTCTTTAAAAAAGTGTCCTATTTAAATATTTATTATGACCGTCTACATATATGTATATATATATTAGGGTTGCAGTAATAAGGAAAATGGTTGATTGCCGATTAATCGGTCATGCATTATCAGCCAATTATTAAATACAGATAAATGTTGAGGGGACATTTTTTGGGGATCTTTCTCACACCAACAACACACCACCATTATGTTGTGGGAGCCTAAAAACTAAATAATCTTTAGACAGGTACTTGGTGTGGCAAGAATCGAATGCAAACATTTTTATGTATACATGTATTTGTACATAATAAAGTATTTATAAAATTAAGGCTAATTTAACTTTTCTTTCCCTGTTTTTATATGCATAAACAAATAAAACTTAAATAAATATATATTCTGATCACCAGAATAAATGAATGAATTCTATATACATTTAATTCAATAGAGAAAATTGCTTTGAGATGTGAGCTGTATCTAGGGATAAATTAAGTCTATAAGCCTATAGGTATTGTATTTAATGTTGTCAGATTTTTACCCAGGATACAAAAAGAAATCAGGATGCTTCATATTTTTTTTAATAATTCTATTTATATGTTTCAGGGCTTAGGACAAAATCATGAAAAATCATGGTATGTCCTGCTAAATCAGGATGTCTGGCAACCCTAATTGTCTTATCAAATATGTATTTAATAATCTTTATATGTAACTGAGCCTAAAAATCTTTATCTATGAGGTCAACATATTTGTGCAGTTGTCATATTTATTTTATTTTAATAATAATTGGTTGGAAGATCTATGAGCTTCAGTTTTTAGTTTACATTGAAAATCATATGCAGTTTGTAAAACATATTTTATTTAAAACTTTTATATTTTAAAATATCTTATCAAGATTCTATAATCCTTTATCATTTCAAAATGAGCAAATATACTTATGATATATTCTCTTTTCCACCAATATTAATACAACAATAGTTAAATAATATCATGTATGAAATTCTATAACAATAAAATTATTTTTAATATCGAGTTATTTTCTTTTTCGGATTCATTTATTATTTTTAAAACTTTTTCCAACTCCCAACCTGTCATGGCTTCTAGTATTGTATGGAATTTTTTTAGAAGAGACAAAAATAAGAAGTTTTCAAATTGCAATTTATATAATGCTTTAACATTGAGAAATGGAAAAAAAATGCTAAACCTTTTGCAATCACAAACATGATAAATCATCTCAAAAAATGTCTTTAAAAAAAAAAACTAGAAAGATAAAAAGAGAAACCAAAAATAAATGGATATTCATTAATAACAATTGAAAAGCATACACTAAGACAGTCTACTTTTATTCAAGTATTAGAAAAGAAAAAATTGTGGAACACAAATGATTAACATTCCAAAGAAGTTCATTATTTGATTGGAGAAATTATAGCTGTAGATATATAACTATACTCTGTTGTGTCTGATTTCAAAAATAACTAAAAAAATTGCTCCTAATTACAACATTTTCAGCAGTAAATATTTTTTTGATATAGTTTAAAAAGTTTAATCAAAAATTCAGAAGTCTATTGATGATGCAAAATATATTTATCTAACCACTGATCTTTAGACAGCCATTACAAATATTTCTCTTTTTTTAAGTGTAACAGGCCATGGGTTGAATGATCAGTTTCAGCAAGGAAGAGCTGTTTTGAGAATTATTCCCTTTGAAGGTTCTCACATTGCTACACAAATCAATGAACAGATAAGTAATGTTCTTGAATAGTTTAACTTAACATGTGATAAATTATTTTTGGTACTTAAAGATTCTGCAGTAAATATGGTTACTGGAATCAGGAATTGCAACTTAGAGACATTATTATGTTTTATAAAACACTCCAGCTGATAATTAACAAATGCATATTTTCTAAACAAGCTGTGAAACCTGTAATCACAGCTAATAGAAATATTATCACACATTTTAATCATTCTGCTTTAGCTTTAAGCAAATTGGAAAGATTTGCAAGACAAGTTAGGTTTACAGAAACACATATTAATTCAAGATGTTTTTATTCACTAGAATTCTACATACTATATGTTGAAAAGAAACTTGAAACAGCAAAAGGACTTGTCACATATGCTATAGACAATGAAATTACTATGTTGAGCCCTTATCAGTGGTCTCACATTGATAAAATTGTTCTACTTTTAAAATCATTTGAAGAAATTATTCTGGAAGCCAGAAAATGAGAAACAACATTATCTCAAATAATTCTGATAATAGAGACTCTGAATTTATTCTTGTTAAAAGCAAACAGCAGTACTTCTCTTTAGTGAGATTTATACCACAGTAAAAGAACTACAAGTTTCAATGAATAAAAGATTTACAACTTATATAAAAACAGTCTTTATGCTTATTATCTTTATTAGGTCCAAGATGCAAAATGAAATTTCAAAAAGAAGATAAGGTAGAGGAAATAAAAAGATGGACATTTGATAGCTTAGAAGATGTTGATAATTCAAAATCTCAAGAAGAATTAAATTTTGAGCTTTTACTTCTGATGATGATCAAAATAAAAAAGAATCTCAAGTTTTTAAAATTTATTTGGTGAATTTGCTTGTGGTAAATGAAAGAATGAAAAAGAGCATGTTTTCAAAATGAAAAAAAAAAAGTAATGAATGAATAAATATTTTGATCAAGAATTAAAAAACGATTTAAATTTACCTCTTATATCAAGACATAGTGATCCATTTTTGTAGTTCAGAAGTTCAACATAACTTTTTTATAATTTGAGCAAACTAGCTATGAAATATCTAAGTGCTCCAGCATCACTGGATATAACATTTATGAATGACAATGAATAGACTTTGCTTTGAAAATGGGGAAATTCTCATGGTTTTGCATTACAATTTAAAGGTTTTAAATTTTAAATATTCAACTTTTAATTTTTTAATATATTACTATAAAAGAAATGTTTTTAATGGGTTTAAAAAAAACTCTTTAAAATGATAAACTAAAAGAAATAATTTTTAATAGGTTAAAATATATAAAAGGAATAATTTGAATTAATTGTTTTTTGTTAATTATCATTTTTTCATGCAAGTCATAAATATACAAGAGACAATTTTGATTTTTTGATTACTAACCCTATAGCTAACAACAATATTAAAGTACAAAAACTGCCGATTATCAAAGCCAATTAATCAGTCAATGACCGATACCGTATAATTGGGAAAACTACCGATATGGTCAATTACTTGCCAATTAATTGGTGCAACCCTAATGTATATAGTATATTGATCATTGATAGTAAAATAAAGATAGTTCTTAAAGTATCTTTTCTTGCCAGATTTAAAATCTAAGCATATAAAAACTTCTGAACAAATTTAGAAATTGGGATTTTTTAAAATTAAATATAAGTATTAAAATGTCATCAAGAATATTAATATTGTTAATTTTATTAATCATTTTAATTCAGTAAACATTAATAAAAGTAATAATACATTTTAGTTCTAAATGGATAATAAATTATTCAGACTAACATGCGATAGTTTATTATTATGTGAATAAGTAACTAGATTACTATACGGTAAAGACAATTTAATATATATATATATATATAATGATCTATAATGTTGATGTTAGAGATATCTAACTCGTAATTAAAATATTGCTGAAGTATAATAAATATATGATCAAGCAGAGATTTAAGATTGTATGATATATAAGTAAAAAAATTATCTGCCTAAATTCATAACTAAATAAATCCAAGAATCCACAAGTAGAATTATGCTCTATCAATAAATCAATATTCATAATACTAATTATTATAGCAGAATATGAATGTAAATTAGATAAAAATGAATCAAATCTTCCAGTAAAATAAATAACAGAACTAATACACTGTGTATTGAAATTAAAGGAAGAAATCATTGAGGAAAGGTAAAAATAACTAATACAGACTCAGCAGCCATAGTGTTCATTTATAATAAATATAATTTAAACATTTTTATAGAAATAATTACATTACTGAACATGAATAGGAATGTTATGCAAGAATGCTTGTATAACTCTTTAATACATATAAATGTTTCTCATTAGGAAGCCATGATTTAGACAAAACATAATATAAAAATAAAATGGAAAATTAATTCATTAAAATAAAATAGGATACTGTGAATATTCACATGAAAAATAATGAAATCTTCTCTACAGGAAGAAAATTATATTGCATATTTGGAAATTGTGTTCAGAAAGACAGTAATTCTGTTTTTATTCTAACAAGGACACACGATGAAATTACATCATTTTTAATAAAAACAAACTGTTTTGAATATATGCTACATGTATTTGTTTATGTATTTTTTGTTTTGCAAGTCAAAGAACATGTCAAATAACAAATAAATTTATTGATTAAAGTAAATAAGCTGATTGCTATTTTCTGAGGCCAAACATCAGACACAGTTGCAATATTTTTTTTCTTACTTAAAAGCAATCTAGCTATGTTTTGAAAAACAAAATAATTATCAATAAGCCCAAGTTTATTCAGTTTATTTGTATAAAATACTTTTTTCTAAATGATAATGTCTATCAGTTTATCCACTGTTTTGGAAACAATTTTCAGAAATCTTCACCATCTTTCTAAAGATTACCCTTGTCATTCAATTCCAAAATACATTTAAAATCTTTGCAAACTTTCACTATTTTCCTTCAATAAACATATATCATATTTATTACATGGACTGTATAAATGAATAGCATTCTGATTATTTCTGTCAACATTTTGATAAATGTAATTGATATTAGCCTGCATTTTTATAACAATTAGTGAAAGCTCCAATAGGAAAATATGAATTACAAGTAATAATTGCAACTTATGCATAATCTGTTGTAAAATTAAATTTTATTTATCATTCATTATAATAATAGATTTTAAATTCACATTACTAATAGAATAAAATCCTCAACAAAAATTATATCTTTAGGTTTACTTTTAATGTTTTAATGACATCCTCTATAAGCATTTTCAGAAAAAGTTAAATACATATAAGGCTCATTACCATTGCAACTTTGAGAAGAAATATAATTAACATTACTAGGAAGTAAGTGAAATTTTTTGCAGTGTTCCTAACATTCATTTGAAAACATGGAAAAATATTTTATATTGCAAAACTTAGAATTACTTATTTAAGAATTTATTCATTATTTAGACTTTCAATATTATGTAATCCCATTTATCATTATGTTGACATTTATCATTTAGCTGAATAAACAGTGCAAAATGTAATTTAATGTATTTTACATATGTCAATATGCTTGTAAAAGAATGGATGTACATGTAGGTATATACATATTCATATTTATACTTAATATATATATATATTATACCAGGTTCAAATATGAGAAATTTGAAACACCGGTCTCTTAGGCAGAGGAGAACATACTCAGAAAGTATGTTTGTCCAAATGATAGCTATAAGATATATAACTAGCATTACATTTCCAGGACATAACTTCTTCTCGACTGTTGAATTCAACACCAAGTTCAAAGCACTTTTTTGTTTTGTATAAACACGGGCACCAGTTATTTATCCAGAAGAATAAACAATGCACTTTGAACAATGGCCACTAATTCAATGCCTATACCCATGACTAGCTCAGCTACTTGTAACCAATAACAAAATATTGTTTCATAATAGTGGTGAAAAGAATTGGTAAAAGATTGGTAAAAAGAATTGACCGACAAAATAAAGCTTAAGTTTAAAGACAATTTATTTAATTAAAACTTAATATACTACTTTTAAATACTCTTGTAAATTTTAATGACATAACTCTGGTATTTAACTAATGATCATGCACATATTAATTCACACACTGACATATATAATAAAGCATTAAATAATATAAAACACATATATTCAGAACACACAAATCAAGAGTTCATTTTTATGTGCTATAGAGTTCATATAATTCGACTCTTGAGGCTTGATGAATTTTTACGAATGCAATGGCTACTATATAAATGAGAATAAGAAAATGTTTTACATAAAAGTTTAGAATGTGGATGCATCTTGCTGTTTGCTGCTGAGTTTTATTATTATCCATTGGCACTATACTTGGAGAAAGTTAAACATTGGCAGAGATTCTTTAAGCTGTTATGCAGATATTATTTTCATGGGCAGGTTTTGCTGTTTTACGGGACTTCAGTATAGAGACAGCAATATGTTTCCCATGGTTTTAATACTGCATTCTTGATTGATTTGATTTTCAACTGCATGATCTAAATTATACTCTTAACTCTCTGAACTGAACTGACTGAACCAAACTGATTGTCTGATAAAAATTTACTATTTATACATAAGGCATGTTTTTGTTTTCATGTCCACTGGTAATATCTGTTATGGAAATTCCTTTCTTAATCCTTTAACTACGTGTTTTTGAGATCATTTAATTAGTAGTCATGCAAATGTGTTGTTTTTATAATTTTAATTAGTAGCTAATCCTTTGGAGATAAGCTTTTTAATCCTGTTGTTTTATACTTTTAATTAGTAGCCCATCACTGAATTTTTTAATGATAATCTTCTGTATTCATTTATTTCATCTTAATATTTATTACGCATACATTATTTACCATTGCACATATATATTTTACTAACAAACATTCATCATTTACGTACATGTATATTTTATCTAACTCAACACTAGTTTTAAGATTACCTTTTTTTTCTTTAACTTGAATGAAAGAGATTTATATTTTTAACCTTAAAACTTTTAGTTTGAGTTTCTAAAGAAAACTCCTCTCCTCTTTTAATTAATTAATTGTAACTTTTATTTCAAAACTCTGACTTTTAATTTCACGTTTTTGAAAACTAACTGTAATAAAAAAAAAGAATTCTTAACTTTTACATATTATTTCTTTGAATGAAAGATTTATGTTTTACTCATTTTTTTTTAGATAAACTTATTATGTACCAACTATGATCTTGGTACAATATATATATATATATATATATATATATATATATATATATATATATTATACCACTTTATATATATATATATATATATATAAAGTATAATAATGCTCAAGGCTAAATGGGTTTGTAAGTAATCATTAAAAACCAGTCAACATTTAGATAATTCTAATATCAATAACAATCAAATATTTGGATAGGATACTATTTACAAATTGATTATATCACATAATTCATTAGAAGCAGTTACAAAATGATTGAAAGTACAATCACACGATGGGTAAGAGAGTATAATTACATATCATTTTCTTTGTATTGAATTTAATGTTTGTTATCTGACCAGGTATAGACTTTTATATAGCAATAAATTAATTGATTTGACATTCTTAAATATTTAATAAGTAATTAAATGTATATTGTAATTATTTTGTTATTAACAATTATATTAAGATAGAAATTATATATGAATTATCCTGATGATTGATAAACATACAAATAGGATAATTATTGAAGATGAATAAAAGTAATTGCAATTAAATGTTCACATATTTTATTTTAAAACATCATTGATTAAAGTCAATATACAGCCATAAAAATCATAATCTTATTCAGTTATAGACCTGGTAATAGTAATATATTTTATTAGGTTACAAATTATAGTGATTTGCTTTAATTATATTTAGAATTTGATGATGTGGACCATAAATTCAGTTTAGATATTAAATGTTAATATTAATATTTGATTATAATAAACACTAATAATCTTTCATATGTTTTAATAATTATAGACTAAAGTTTTAAAAACTTAACTTTACTAAACTGAAGAGTAATTGGACATGATTTGTCAATTGTGTTTAAATAAGCATCAAACAGAAATCTATCATTTATTTTATATGTTGATATTATTAGATGTTATAAATTTTAATATCATCTAATAGGATGGTTCTATTTTATACCATTATAAGTTGGTGAAAGTGGAGAGATATGTTAGATTAATTAATTTTGCACTATTATTAAGTATTGAATCTTATTATAATTAACTTAATTAATAAGAGTATAAGTTAGCATTCGTTTTATTCTATTTAGTTTTAATTGGAAATCAATTATTGAGTTTTATATATATATATATATATATATATATATATATAAAACTCAATAATTGATTTATTATATTACATATATATATATATATATATATATATATTGTAATGGAAACTATATGGTAGCTTACAATTGGATAAGCTAAATATAATGGAACGTCTATTAGGTATTCCATTAAAATTAAAGAATGAAGAAAAACAAAATTATTCCAGTTATATTTAAATAAATTGTTTAAATGCCCTTCCAGCTAGCTATACATAAAACAAATCTAAAATCATGTAAAGCAATGAGACCTATCTTTATAATTTATTTTTAAAGATGATGTGAATAACTAATCAAATATATATATCAGAAACAAAGGGACTTCTACTAAATTCAAATATACACATCTAATTATGTAAATTTATGTATCTCTAAATATTTGAATGAATAATAATATGTGTAAGTGATCTACAAACCAAATAATAAATGAAATATGAAATTATCTTTTATTATTTATAAATTCAATTAATTTCATAATAACTTTGGCATTAAAAGAAAATAAGAATAATATAGTATCGCTCTTTTAAATAATTACAAAGGCATTATTTATAAAACAAATAGTACATCCTTTATTTTATGTTATAGTTCAACTTTAAATAATATTGATGTTTTAAATATAAATATAAAGAATAACTATGTGTATATACTTGTAATAAGTATATATAGATTAAATATATAAAGACATATTTCTGCCTAATAATTATAATATAAATATAATAGTTCATATACAATATCAACTTATAAATTACATTTTAAGATTTTAAATTATTTAAATATTTATCCTAACATCTGTTATATGTCTAATATTATTATAAAACAAGATGATTAAATTGACTACTTATATAACGTTATATTTTATAATGAAAAATAAAATAAACAAACCAAAAATATCGATCTCAAAAATATATTTATACATATAAAATTCTTTACTACCTTTTTAAAAGTTCCTTAGTTAGTTTTCCTTTAAAAGTTAATTTACTCCATGAGTTATTTCTTTATCCGTTTACTATTATTATTAGAATGCATTCTGTCGAAGGTGAAGAAACTATTATGTTAAAGAAAATTGTTAATTCCTAGACACATGCATATTTTATCCTTTCAAAATTTCCTTCATTAAAAAAAAATAAATAAACAAATTGAAATATTAAATCCAGCATGTCAATTCCAATTACTTCCAGATTATGATTAAATTGACGATTATACATTTAAGATAGCTATATCAAGTTTCAACTCCAGACGCGACGAAATTTATACATTGAATTTTTTTAGTTGTTCCATTGAAAATTGCCTTGAAATAAATGAATGTGATGACGCAGCTCCTAGCTGCGATATATTTTTTCTTAGCAAGCCATAATTTATGTATTTACCATAAGATATATATGTTATTTCAGTATTTTGAAGAATAGTAAATTTTATAGAACTAAAGTACAACAAAATCTTTATTTTTCAGTTGTTTGTTCTATATCTATTCCAATAATAATATATAATGATAATGGCTTCTTTTGTTGTTGCTATCGTTCCATGCGCCAGCAGATACTATTTTAAAACTCATGTTATATATGTTCTCTTTTAAAACAATTAACATTAAAATAAAAATAAAATATCAAGTATATATATATAAAATATTAAATTGAAAATTTGACATCTTTAAAAATATACATAAATAATTATTTATTACATTTAGTAATCATTATAAATAAAATAATTTTTTTATAATCTATAATTTATATGTCCTTATTTATTTTAATAATTAAATGTTCATAATGATGTACTATCAATATATATAAATAAAATAATAACTTCAAATAATAACTATATTTAATAAACATAAAAGAAAAATTTAAATATTTCATATGTAAACATCAACTTAAAGAGATTTTTTTTTTTTAATAACAAATGACAAATTTTTAAAATATAAATATCGATTTATTGATATTTACAATATATATATATATCATTGATATTTTAGATTTGTAGGGCAGATTAAATTATTATCTCATCCATCCATAAATCATTTGGTTTAAATATAAATACAAATAATATTTAACTTGTAGTACAAATGTGTATTATTATAAATAGCATTTGGATTTATAGAAATATAAAAGTTTAGTTTTCTAATTCTATGTCATTATTTTTATTCTATTATAAATGGTTTATATAATAAGCATAAATTGTTGCTTATAAGATAATGAAATTTGGTTTTATTGCTTTATCTTTAATCTATTGCAAATAATGCTCATATTTTAAGGTAGTTTGAAATACTGATTTTGCTTGTTTTCTACTCATTCTACATGTCATCTGAATTCATGAGGCTACAACAAAAGTTATTATCATTGTTTTATTGAATTACATGTTAAGAGTGTTATTCACTGATTGATATTAACTTTCATTTAGTTTATTAATTTCATTCTGTTACAAATGAAGCAACAATTCACAGGCAATAATAAATTAGAATTGTTCTTCCTTGATTCACATTTTTATTCTGTTACAAGTGGTCATCAATAATTAGGCTATGACTAAGGATATAGTATAACCCATAACCTTTTATTCTAATGTGTTCAACTTTAGGGCATATTTTATTCAGTTACTATATATATATATTGTAATGATCCGGAGAATAATTTAATGTAAACTGCACTACAGGGCGCCATCTAGGCATTTGAACCTAGAAAAATTTATAAAGTAGGCAGATACGTCAGTCAAAAAAAAAATTTTTTTTTTTTTAATTTTGATTCCGGTCGTTAGCCCATGTCACTAGCTCAGTGGAATAGCAGAGATTAAATAATATAACATCTTATCTAATTATATTTCAATATTAAAAAAAATAAATAAAATAAGCCACTGCCACTAATTAGCATACAAACATTTATTTATGCACATATATATAAGATTTAAAATTATTTTAGTATTAGTTTTACATTTTAACATTTAACATTATTTTTAACTTTGATTTTTGATTTTAATTTACATTTAATTACTATTATATTCTAATTTTACATTTTAATTAAGTTCGCACAGATGGGATTATAAAAGCTTGTTATAATATGTTGCTATAGATCGGTTACATAGATTTCAACGGTCAAAAACATTTCAAAATAAACATAAACGATCAAAATACAAAATTATTGATTACTGACAGTTGCATAGGGAAATATAAGAAACCCTCTAGTATTCAGCATAAGATACTTGCATTGTCACCAATAACTTACAAGACATCCGAATAAATACATTTTAGATACTCACCGTAAGGTATCATTATTTATCGAATGTCTATATATTTTGATCAAATATGAAAACCCAAAACATACTTAACCAATAAGCAATCCATGCAAGCGTCTATAAACAACTTAAATTTAATGCATTTTTATTTAGGGTCAAGTATGAATAGACTACATAGATTTGCATTTGAAAATAAACATTCTATCCCTATTTAACCTTAGGCTAAAATTCTCAGTCAAACTGGCAACAATCCATCTGATATATCGATGTATTCAATGTAATTTGGAATATGGCAGCACCAAAAAGATTGAGAAAAGACATTGACTCTCAATCAGATAGGAATATTACATCTATCTAACGAGAAGAACAATAAAAAAAAAACTCCATAGAAAGGAAGTGCATTCTCCGTCTTATAATTCCTTCCATAGGCAAACGGGTGAGTGTGGCGTATATATAAACGATTCTGCCAGTAGCGAATCTCCGACTACATCTACTAACTACATCAATATATCCAATCCATTGACCCAATTTAACGATGAAACAAATAACCTAAGATTACCCTCTCCTAATATAAATTTACAAATCTATACAGCCATTCACGCCCGACTTAAGTTTAACATTAGTATATTTTAATTTATCGGAAAACAGAAATCATAAATAAACTTAAAGAACAAAGTTAAATAAATGGAAATGATTTTAAACAAATAAATAAAAAATACATCAAATAACATTTCAACTACCTTAGTCAGATAGGAAACTAATGCAATTATTTTAAATACGAAAAGTTTTTAATTTAATGTTCATTAATTGTAAAGTTCTTACGGTTTTAAACAGTTCATCTTTATCTGTCGTTAGTAAGTTTGAACGGGAATTCCCACACCATCCTAAAGATATTGGTATACATTTAGCCGTTGTTTTATTTATTCATTCGGAGGTTTTTTAATTTAGTTGGTTTTCAATGTAAAAAACGATGTTTCACTCCCTTTTCTTTAACAGCTGAAGGAATTGAAAGCGCCTCCTTCAATCCCTTCACCTCCAACTCCGTACTAATACATATAGTCACATCGTAATAATCATTAACTAACTAATAATTTCCAAACTTGTCCTTTTTATATTAATGTGAAGGATTGAATTTACATTATGTCACCGATGCGATGGTCCTTTTGCTGCGGTCCAATTTCATAGGGATTTCTTCTTATTTGCTAACAGTTTCTATTGTTTTCCTATCTGACCGATGTTTTTACATTTAAATGCCCAAGGCTGGTTTACATTTAACTAATTAACAATCATTTCCATTTCTGATTAATTAACCTGTTTTCCAAATCAAAAATATATTTAAAGATAAATTTAAAGATATAATTTTATCTCCAAATCTTTTTAAAATTTAGTTTTAAAATACTTTTTCTTTAATAAAGTTTTATTTTAATAATTTTTCATTTATCTGTGCGATTTAATATATATGAGTTTAAGATGATATTTAGTTTCAATTTTTAATTCTTAAAGAAAATTTTTAAATGCGAACTTTTTAATTTACTTTCATGTTTAATAAATAAAAAAAAACCAATGTAACGAACGTCTGTGCTCGTTACAATATATATATATATATATATATATTGAACCAGGTGGGTTTTAGATTGAATAGGAACACAATTGTATATGTGTGAGAAAGAAAAGTAATTTTTCACTTTTTAATAAAAATAACTGTGATAAACAAACTGTAGAACAAATTGTTTACTTCTTTTATAGAAAATATGACATTATTAGAACATTTATTATAAATCTGATCTACTCCAATGCAATTTAAGTATTGCTCCATACCTGTTCCATAAACAGAAAAGCATAATAACCAGATGGTAACTATGACCAAGACAGAGCTATATATATATATAAGATACATAATTGTGGCTACATTTCAAGACCATAGATCTTCTAGACTTCTAAATTTAACACTTATCATTCAAAATATTTTTTTGTTTCGAAATATAACTTCAGGCGTCAGTTAACTATAAAGAGCTAACATGCTCTTAATAATGGTAAACTAATTCAGCATCTAAAAAATCCTAACTTGCTTAGTCAAAAGAATAATATTTTAAATTGTTGCTCTAACTTCTCTGCTAAATTGTTTTTTTTAGTTGTATAATTAAAAGAAATTGACCAACAAATACTAATTTGTAGAATAATTTATTTTAATTAAAATGTTTCATATAATTTGCAAACTAATTTTATAAATCTTTTAATTAAATATAAACAATGATTTCTAATCTCTCAAGCACACACACATATAATAAAATATACAATAATAATATAAGACAAACATAAAACATTAAAGATAAGTACAAGCATTCAAACACACACATAAATAGTTCATATTATGTAAGCTATAGAGTTCATTTATTAGACTAACTCTGGGAGGCTTCAAAGATTGCAATGGCTACCTTAATTAATATCAAAAATTGGAATAAGAAAATGCTATTTTCTATAGGATTTTTGAACATGGTGGTTTCAAATTATATCTGCTGCATATGTGTTTTATCAACCAGTTGGATTTAGACTTCTGTTTGTGGTCCTGATAATTGCTATTATGTGCTATTTCTCTTTCAGGCAGTTAGACATTCCTGGTGGCTTCAAATTATTAGACAGGCATTGCTTCTATTGGGCAGACAGCTGATGTTCTGTCATACTGAGGCTGGAGTTCATTGCATGCCCTGAACTGCTTAGCACTGCATCATATTCATTAAAAAAGTCTAATATGTGACTGACTTGAGATACATGAATGACTGCTATGTGAATGAATCTGATGAAAATTTTGGCCCTATTTATATGATGACTTTGTTGTTATCCTTTTTAGATTTTAAATTCATCCACTGCTTTGTTTAAATTCTTTTGATAAGATGCCTTTTTATTAATCCTGTTGATTATGGATTTTAATTAGTAGCCATTACTAATCCTGTTTTTATATAGCTTATGATTATATGCAGACTTTGAGGGAAATTTTTACTTATAAACTTTCATTTATTTTTAATATTTAACTTTCATATTTTTTTAACATGCACACATTTTACTATTTCTTTATGTTTACCATCATCTCACTGTTTACGCAAACAAATATTTCATTTTAACTAAATAAATAAAAAGAGAGATTTTTTTATTTCATGTCAAAGATTTATTTTTAAACTTTTATAGTTTTAACATTTCTAAGTTAAAAATTCTCTCCCCCCCTCTAATAATTAATTTGTAAACTTTACTACTGACATTTAGCAAACTGTTTTAACTAATAATAAAAACTCTTTAAACTTTTATAATTTCATCTTTTTTTTTAATGAGATATTTTAATTTCAAAACATTTCCATTATTGAGATATATGATTTTATTTTAATGATTGCAAACAACAATTTTATATAGAGCACTATTCATTAGCAGTACAATATATTTGTATGCTTTCTATATTATATATTTGTAAATACAAGCATAAAAAAGCAATGCTCTTATATATATGACTTGCTTTATTGATTACTATAATTTTACCGTTAAGACCTTGGCAATAATAAGGTTATTAATATATGGTAGATCTTAATTTAGTTCAGTCCCATATAGCTATTTAAGCTAAATATCTGGGGTTAAAGACATTTTTATGTCTGAAAATTTCAGAGTTTCTTCTTAAATATTATGTATTAAATAATATCTGGTTTTGAGTTATTTTAGATCTAGTGTCTGAATGTTTTAGCTCCTCACTGAGGTGAGCCATAAGCTGAAAAACAATTGGTTTGAGAATAGGAATATTCCAGATAGAGATTTTTAAATATTTTGTCTTACTGCACTTATCACTTAAGACCTTGTTTGAGCTATTGGTATAACTCTCTGTATTATATATTTGTAAATACAAGCTTATATAAGTAATGACATGTTATATATGACTTGCTTTATTGATTAATATATATATATATATATTTACTTATATAGATCTAAGACTTTAGTATCTACTAGAAGAGAAAATCATAGATTGCTCACTAAAGTATAGAGACTTGTATATTGGAATGAACAGTGACAAATCACAGTTGACTGCAAAGTTAGAAAAATGAACAGATATATTAAAAATAATAAATGTCTGAAATAGAATTGGCTTATGAGTGCTTGTATAGAAGATAACAATATATAAACAAATAAATATTTAACTGGTATTAAGAAGATTGTAAAATACATAGACTAAGATTATATATGAGATGTAAAGTTTACTTGAGTGATATGAAAAAACAATGAGAATAAATTTTGAAAAAATTTTAGCCTGCAATACAGTAATGATTGACAAAGATGGGGATGATGATATATACAACATTTACAAATACAATAATGGAAATAAAAGATTTAATTTTTTTTTATTTTAAATTTAAATCATTATTTTTTGAAGCCATTTAAAATGACTTTAAAACAAATAGAAGTTAAAGATATTTATTTTATATGTAAATTGAACTTCTGTTTTATCATTTTAATGAGGTCAGGGAAAATTAAGTATAGATATATAAAATGATAGAATGGTACTAAAAATTAGAAATAGAAACAATTTTGTGATTACTTACCAAAATAATACTCATATAAAGTATAAGTTAAGCATCATTAGTTTTAAGATGTACTCAAATATTATAGCTCAAAATGTTTTACAATTATCATTTGTAAAATATATATATATTGAACTGGGTCCAATAAGATAATATTTATTTGGGTTTAACTGAGTTTAAACACCTTTTATAAAATAACCTTTTTAATATTATGGGAACAAACTGGCCCTTCAAACAGAGGGGAGAATACCCTTGATAACAGAGCCATCAACAATACCCACAATCAGATTGAGCTATGCAAAACATAACAGAATCACATTTCCAAACCATGACCTACCTTGAATGATGGATTCAAACTCCTGCCATCAAAAGCATTTTATTTGTTTTGAGGGTTAACCTCAGGTGCAAGCCAACCATAAGTTATAGACAGCATGCTTCAGATGACAGGCACACAATCCGGTGCTTGATGTATCCCATGACTAGCTCACACTCTGTCTCAGGTTTCAGCAAATTTATTTAACACATAAAAAAATAACTCTATGCTAATTTACTGGTGATGCAGTGACAAGAGAGAAAGAGCAAATAGACAAAATAACAATTAAGGCAAGCATTAAAATTTATTTATATATGCACACACATATATATAACACACTATAACAATAATAAATTTTACATAATAAAATTTTAAATGATTACTTTAGGCTATAGTTATAATAGTCCATTAATAAAAATTCATTTAAAATAAAGAGTCTAGATTGTAATCAGAATATATTTAACAGTATCTTTACCTAGTTTTTTATTTGTCAGTTTCCAACCAGTTGGCCTTTTTGTTTCTTCATTGATGGCTTCATGGCTTTTCTTCCAGGTTTCATTGTCTTGACAATAAGAGAGTTTTTAGCAAAATGTACTTCACCATTTTAGTATTAGTTTCCAGTGAGGGTTCAGGTTGGGTTAGTTGATTTGTGGAGGACTTTGGGCCTGAAGTCCTGCCAAATACTCCTATGGCTTAGGGTGTTTTCTGCATTATGTTGACAACAGCAGTAGTCGACTGGCTTACTACTGCATTTATAATTTCTCAATATTCTGCATTCTTTAGAAAGAACCCGAACTTTACACTAATAGTAATGTGAACTGTATATCACAAACCTGACTGAAGAACAATAACCAAAATGTAACTTTATATTTTTTTACTTTTCTATTGTCTTACATAGTTTTTAATGTTTATCGCAGTTAAATCTATTTTTAATTAAGATTGTAACTTAAAGTCTGTTTTTCAATTAATTATATTTACATTTCTTGTTATCTTAATCTTTTGCTTAGATTAATCTATCTTGCTGATAAGATAGTTTACAGTTTGTAGTTATTAAAATTGGTGATTTCAACTTTATTATCAACTACAAATCTTTTAATTACATAATGAAAGTTTTACTAACATTTATTTTTACAAACTAATTTTTAGTCTCATTTCACATTTTCTTATTTTATACATTATAAAAGGAGTTTTTTTTACAAAGAGAAAGAAAAAAGAGTTTTAATTTTTTTTTCCAATTCTTTTTAGATTTCTCCCCCACCCTCTTGCTAGGATCAATTTTATTCTTAAAAAAAAGATGCAATACTTTTATTTTTACAAGTTTGCATTTTAAAATTTATTTAAAAACATATTATATTTTTCTTTCTATTTTATTATTCTCACTTTAAAAAAAATAAATTTGATCATTTATTTTTAAATAATAACATATGTAATGCAGATTATATGTGAGTTTTATGACTCATATCTCTTCACTAGCATTACAATATATATATATAATTTTAATATCAAAGTAATAAATATAGTTTTACTTCTGAATATTAAGTAAACAAAAGACTTATTTATCAGTAAATTTTAGTGGAGAAGATATAAATTAAATATTAATATCAGTAGGCTTAACGTTTTCGAGGATCCATGCCTCATATTCATAGCCATCACAAAAAATGTATAATAGAATATATGCAACGATATTTAAATAATTCAGTGTTATGTAGCCCATTTCTTCAAGATCTTATGCTCAGAATCAAATGATCATAAGAGAAAAATAAAAGAAGCATTGTACATTAATAGAAACATCCATGCTATCAATAAAAAAGATACTTGCTTCAAGATCTCGAAGAAATGGGCTATGTAACACTGGCTTATTTAAATATCTTTGCACATATTTTATTATACATTTTTATGATGGCTATGATTATGAGGCATGGATTCTTGAAAACGTTAAACCTATTGATATTAATATTTAATTTATATCTTCTTTACTAAAACTTACTTATAAATAAATGTTTTGTTTATCAAAGTAATAGTAATTATAGTGATGAAATTACTTTTTTAGAAATATTTTTATCTAATCATTAATTTGTTATAAAAGATTAATTCATTTAACTGTTTCAGTTTTACATATATATAAAAAGGTATATTAATAACATTTATTTGTAAGACTTTAAAAAGATAAACAGACAAAAAGTTTTCTCTTTTTAATAAAATGAGTAGCAAAATAAAAAAAATATTTAATTCTAAACTTAAAAAATAGAAGAACAGTTATCTTTGAAATTCTGTATAGTGTTATCCTATACAATAATAATTTCATGTAATGTAGAAACTATCCATATAAAATTTTTTCTGCTAATTATAGGTTCAAGCAATTACCACCAAGTCATACAATACACACATTTTGTAAGACTTATATACTTATTTAATTTACCTAATTCAAATATTATTTCATTTTCCAAGGCTTATAAATTTCTGCATATTTGTGTAATTGTCTTTTCAAAATTCAGACAATTAATATTAATACAGTATTTGGAATATGAAATTTATTTTCTCAATGATATACCCTTTAATTTAATTAAAGGTAAAATATACAACTTTGTAATAACAATATTTAAATGCATTAAAGTTAATTATCTTTTCAAATATCTTTATAAATAATTACAATTTAATTTAATAACATTAGTATTTTCAATACATTTTTAAATGATTGAGATTTAAATTATTATAATATTTATATGCATACCTTTAAACTTGGATAAAGTTTGGCACTTTTTTAAATTTAATTATTATTAAAAGTAACTTTAGAAATAAGAAATATAAATTAAATTAATGAAACTATTTTAGACAATACAAAAGTCACTTTTATTCTTCTGATATTTTTATCATGTTTTGTAAGGGTTTCATTACTAAATTAGTTATCTTTAGAAGTGAAACTGCTGTATTTTTTTAATTATTCTACATATGTATTGCATAATAATTTTAGACATGAGTAAAAAAAAATTGAACTAGAAAATTAATACTCAATCATTAGTTCATAAAATTATTAGAGATCTAATTGCTGAATATTGAATGACTTTTTAAAAACAGAACAGATCATGACAGGAAATTCTAGATTAAACAGTTCATATTACAATATTGTGGAATAAGTGAAAACTTTTAATAGCATAAATTAGCAAAAAAAAATTGCAGATAATAGCATTAATGTAACTTTTTGTGCTTTTAAAATTTGATTTTTGTTTAAATTTACACTTAAATGTATACAAGTTAAATATATATTTTTATATTTTTCTGTCAAAATGGATGTCAGATATCAATTTTTCTCTAGGTTGTAGGTCTTTTAGCAAATATGTTTCTGGAGTCAATTATTGAATTTAAATAAGTAACAGAAAAAATGCATTATTATTTTTTCAATAAAATAATAAAACCAGGTTTCAAGCTAAATATATATATATATATATTCATGTGGAAAAATGATAAATGGAAGCATTTATAGTTCGAAAAATGATAAATCTGTGAAAAATTAAGATACACTGTTTCTATGATGTTAATTTCAGAACCAAAAAAACAGAATGGATATGAAAAAATAATATATCATTATAAAAAATGAAGATTTCATTCTATTATCATTATAATGTATACTGTGCATATGCAAATTTCACACATCTATTTTTTGTATTTACTTATTCTTTAAAATATTCATGCACATCAGGAAATGATTGTTGACTGAAATAGTATTGCACTAATAATTCTTTTGGTAAAATAGATTATTGCCATTATATATGTTTGAAATATTAATTAAAATACTATCATCTCCATGAACATTTTAAAAATGCAATAGTTATTCTTATAATATCAAAAAATATACCAGTTTGATAGAAAATATCTAAGTGCAGAAATCTAACACTATCTTTATTCTTGCAAGTGGGTAATTCAATAATAATTAAAATAGAACATTTCTCTTTTTTTTTAAATCTCAGATATTATTTACCTTTCAAGTAATCACCTTTATAAATTGTTTTGTTATATCAAGTAAGATGATGATGATGAGGAGGAGACTAATGAAAGTAGATAAAGTAGCAGTAGTGGCGATATTAATGTAGTTTTATTAATAATGATCATATACATATGTCATCCATTTAATAAGAATCTACCCTCATGAATAGTTCTATATATAATAAGTAAAATGATAATGATAAAGCTATTAATAATGATAATATGTAAAATAGAAATCCAAAATTATGCACTGGTTGAAAGCATAAATGATGGGTTATTATAAGTTTATTAAAAAGATATTTAAGACGTCTTTGTTTACAATTCAAAACTTCAAAAGCTAGATTTAGCAATACAAATACTTTTTTTTAATACCAAACATCACAATGCTGCTTGTATCCACAATTTCATCCAATAACATATAATAAAAGTGTCTATTATAATGATTACGATTTTTATATATAAGCATTTAACACATAAAATGGATTTTATCAATTTTAGAAAAAGATTAATATTCAACAACTATGTTATATACGCTCAAAGATCATCGATTAAATACGTACTCAATATAATTGTTCATAAATTAATTAGGTTTTTAAAAATTACAATTTAATAGTGAAATTAACATTTGTTAAGCATTTTAAGATACTTCCTAATACTTGATTAAATTTAGTAGTGGAATTCTTTCTTAGTATATTCAAAAATGCATAATTATTTTAAGTATGCATTTTTAAAAGTGCAAGTACATACAATACTTTTAAAAAATTCCTGTTACCATGGCTCAAATTTTGAACAGGATTTTTTGAAATAGTTCGCTAAAGAAATGACATTTTTCAAAATAATAAATGATTTTTTTATCATTTAATTTAAATAAAAATAGTATAGAATTATATTATATTATCAAAATCTTATAAAGTACTGAATTATTAACCATTTGTTCCTTCTAATAACTTCATTTCAATTCCGCAGCATCTGCGATTCTGTAAATAAAAAACCATTTCTAAATGATTTTACCAAATAATAAGCTTGACCTGTTTTGTTAATAGTAATAATAATAAAATTAACAAAGTTGAATCAATAACTTGATTTAATAAAAATGCAAGTTCTCCTCTGGGATTACAATTTTAATGATCACAAAGATGTTTTTTGTCATCTAGTGACTGAATGGTTATGCAACGGCAGGAAAATAAGCCAAGCTGTTGATTTAATTTCACTTTAACATATACATTTCTTTTTTGTTTTTATTCTATTCCCAATTTTCTATAATTTATTAAGTGTTTAATTGGGAATATTAAGATAAGAGGTATCAAATTTAAATGACAATTACGTTTTAAAAATGATTTATGATTAGGTTGTGCAAAGAGAAACTTAAATCATAAAGTTGTTTTTTTTGCCTATAAACCTATTTTTTGTTTAAGTTAATTAAAATTAGTAATATGCAATTATTAATTACTGTAAGTTTTTTTATATATACTAATAAAAAACATCTGTTTAAATTAATGTTTTATTTAATTTATATTGTGATATATTCTCTCAAATATATTTTTACATGTGTAAATATTCGTGCAAACCCACCCACACAACCATTAGAGGAGAAAAAAATTAATTACATATATGTATATGTAAGTGTATTTGTTCATATAAATATATATCTACATAAATATCTAGGATTGAACTAGGAGCTAATTAGAGTAATTGAATGGTTGAAATATCATACTGGATATTTTAAACATACCAAAACAAATTTACAAATTAACAACTAAATAAAACTTAATATATGATCTATATTAATAAGCTAAGAAATATATGTGTGACTTCAAAATGAAAGTGGATTTTTAAATAACTAATGGATATATTAACTTTTTTAAAAGGCAAAAATGAGGTTTCTGAGACACTTTAAGCTAAATGTATTTTCTGGTATCAATTTTAATTTTTTTATCTTACTCATTTTTTTTCTCAGATTCCTCTTTAATTAATTCTTTTATATTCATTTACATTTTATGTGATTCAGTACCACTCCAAAACTTTACATTAGTTTGATTATTGCTAAATGCTATGTGTATATATTTCTCTAGATTTAGTACAGAATATCAGGTAAGAATATAATTTTTTCAGCTTTATTCTAACTTTACACATACTTAATTCATAATCTGTTTTTCCAATATTCTCCAAGCTGTCTATTATTAAAAGCGGGTTTTTTATTTTTGGATGCCAAGAATGTAAGAAATTTGATTTCTATGATTTTTTTCTGATGATGTGCATATATAGATTGTGATTTGTTTATTTATTTTGAAAATGAATTAGCAATAAAATACTACCCAATTCTAAAAATCTTATTCCTCATTCTTCTATGCCATTTATGTATCCAATTTCATATTAGAAAACAACATTGCTTTTCTTTCAATTTCTAATTCCTAACATATAACCAGTAATCACTAGATCTATACTTTATATCCAAATTTTGTCAAGATCTTTTTGTAATTGTTAGTAAAATCTTTTAGTTTCATCTTTTCTTGAATGAATTGTAGTGTAGAGTTATTTTATAGTAATGTTAAATGGTATTGCACTAAATTAAATTGATATCAATTAATCATTCACCAATGACATTCTTTTCAATAAGCCTTCTGATTATGTAAACCACACTATATTTTTTTCATCCTTAATATAACTAATAGGCAATATGTTCTTATATAAAATCTTTCAGATTAATCATCTTACTTTTTAACTCCTTAGATGTCAATAGGACTCATTTTCATTTTGACCACATCAAAAAATTTTCCATTGCAACATTGAGAAACTGTCAACAAAATATCAAAATGATTTTAATTTAGTCAAACTATATAACTTGCATTATAATGTTGAGTTAGAAGTGAGATGAGAAAAAAGTATAGACTTCTATAAAAAGATTTTAGAGAAGAAACTTTAATAGAAATTTCAATATAATTAAAGAATAAAATAATTTATTTACTTATAATTTCTTGCATGTACTCATCTCATATTATTAACTGTGACATTATGATGATAGTAAAAGAATAGCATGATATTTTTATTGGAACATCCAATTTTTTGAGAAAAAGAATGTTTCCATAATGCTTTATTTGCATTAATATAAAATAACTTTGTTATATATATATATTAGTATTTATAAATATTATATACATATATACTTAACACTTACGATAGGTTAAAAACTAATAATAATTTATATGTACAAACATATAAACCAATGATATATATAATGATCAATAAATGCTACATATATATCTACACATACTATAATTTATTATTATTATTACATATTAATACATTATGTTATTTCAATTTACATTTTTTTTATATTTAGTAATATTATTTTTAACTGTAAATTAAGTACTAAATCTTATATAAAGAAGTGATTAAAAAAATAAAAAAAGAATTTAAAAATAATAATTGGCAATTAAAAAAAAGAAAACAACATTAAAAAAAAAAAAAGAAAACTGAAGTAAATATTAAAATTATGAATAAAGATTTTAAATAAATAGGGATAAATGCAAACAGTATAAAAAACTAACAAAGTAAATAAAACTATTTAAAAAAAAGAAATAGCATAAGAAATATATTAAATAATATATATTTAAATAATAAAAGCAGAAATAAATAAATAATATTTATAAAATAAACTACAATAAACAAATAAATACAATAAATACACACATTGTAGAAATAAAAAATCTAATTATAACAAGATCCATGCAACATAATAATAATAATTCTATTAATATAAAGAACACAGTATATATTTAAGAAAAAAATATATAAAAGTGATGTATTTTATTAAAAATAAAACAAAAATGAAAATAAAAGTAATTCTATACATAAAAAAAGAAACTAAATCTAAAACAATGTTGATTCCCGAACTAAATTGTTTTTACAGTTAATTAATAGATTTTTTAGTTTTAAAATGTTATTTGCATGTGAAAAAAGTAGGAATGTATATACACAGAGGAGAGTAAATTAAACCAATGATAATATAAGTGTTAGTTAAATTTATATATTTTTTTTATTAATTATAATTATAAAATAAATACATTTCCAAAAATAATATATATTGCTGAATTTATTACTAAATTAATAATAAAAAAGGTTTCTAAAAAATACTGTAGAGGAAGGCGGAATGAAAGTTTTTTTATTTAAATAATTTTAATTTGAAAGATTTGTTATAAATAATTTTAAAATATAGGATTTAGGAATTACTTTAGTTTTAAAAAAAGGTATTATAAAAAATAAAAAACATTGTAAATTAAAATAACATATGTGAGACATTCAATGTTTTAATAATATAATAAATGATAATATGAGTAGATATAAAACAAAAAATAATATTTATAATTATATATCTGTGCTTGGTTTAAAAGTGTATGTAAATATTAAATATTTTTAGTTTTTAATTTATAAAAATTGTTAAGTATTTGTATGTAATGTATGTTTAAAAAATGTATATATAAGAGATTGAATATGTGAATATGTATATAAATAAAAAATTGTAATACAATTCTTTTTCAGATTTGAAAAAGATTGCTAGGCAGTCAAAACTTTTATAAAAAATAAATAAAGAATAGTGGAATGTGTATTAAGAAGAGTGTATTTTTTTAAAAAATACTTTATATAAGCAATGCCATATGAATAGTTTTTACATTTGATTTTACTGAGTATATATTATTTTTTATGACATTCAAAGTTTGTTCTAAATTGATAAAATAAATTAAGCTTGACAGCAAAATTTGTTTCAAAAATTTTGTTAAATAGATAATTTCTACTCATAAATAAGACTTTAAAGATTCAAAAGCCAATAAAAATATGAAAAAGTGAAATATACAATTTAATTTATGAAGAGTTTTACAACGTGATCAATCTTTATAAATAATATTAAGGAGTATGCTCAAAATATAGAAATAATATTGGCAATCTAATCACCAGATGTCAAAATGACATGAGTATGTTGACTGGAGTAATTGAATTGATATTAAAGAAAACTATAAAAAAAAATAATAATGGGAATTATAGATCAATTAGTTCTTTTTGAAATATTTAGTGCAAATATTATTAAATTGTCTTCAGTAAGAATTCATGCAAACTACAATAAAAATTGAATATAAACAATAGAATGCAATAAAGAACTGCAATTGAGCAAAAAACCAAATTTAGAGTAAAAAAAGTGAGTTTACGAAGAGTTATAAAACTTTATTTTAAGTTATAAAACAGACTAAATATAAACATCTTTGTAATCCATGAATTAATTGAAGGATTGTCATACTCTCATTTTTAAATTTTATTATTATTTTTTTTTGTTCTAATGTTAGCGTGATCTTACTTCTTTATCAGTAGCTACTAATGATAGTATAATTAATATTAAAAGAGATTATAGAATGAATTAATAAATATAAGTTTTCATTTGAATTGGAATTATGTGTAAAATAGGCATTAAATTCAATTATTTTTTCTGCTGTGATTAAAGCATTGAAATATCCTGCCATTATCAAATTCTGATTAATATTTATCAAAATGCAACAACAGTGATGAGACTAAGGAAATTAATATATATATATGTTCAAAAGATGGTGCTTTACCAAAACCACCGAACAAGTGTAAAATAAACGAAAAAAGAGTCAGAATTAACTACCTCTTTCATTTTCTTACCCCCAGATCAGCTGATTTCAAGCTGGTTTGCTCTCCTCAGTGAGGGATAGAGTATAGAAACTAGATCTAAACACTGACTCTCAAGTGTTTATATATATATAAGGCTTTATTTTAGGGCGATTATATTTTTCTACAACATTTTTATACCAGGCATTTGGAAAATAATTTATGAATTAAATTAAGAAATGAAAAAAGGTGAAAACAAAATAAATAATCAAAAATGAAACAAAAATATTATTTAATTTACTTAACTATCAAATTAAGTAAATTGTTTTTTTTATCAAAATATCTATACAATATATTGACATGGACCAAATGATAATCTTGATAAGATTAGCTTAACCCATATTATTTAAGACTTTTAATAATTTGTAATATTACAAAAGAATTACAGCCTTAATGAATATTATTTACGTAATCAATGTGCGTTTAAATAAATTTATAATTAAGAGAATAAAATAAAAATTTAAATTCCACCTTATCCAAGTTTATAAACAATAAGAAATTTTTTAAAAGAAGATTAACTGACAGAAATATTTATCTTATATGAAATCAGGTTGTAATTCATTTTTATAAAAATATTTTGTTGTTTTCTCATCCTTGGTGTTCGCCTTAAGATGTTGCTACTTCTAGGTAAATTCCTAGAAATATACCATTTCACCAGCCTTCACCCATCCAAAGAAGAATTTTTCTATGTTATAAATGCAGAAAAATACTCACGTTATGTTGGATGGAGGAGGCAGCAGTGACAGAAGCCAACACAAAGAGACTTCTTTCTATGATAAAACCCAGAAAGAGTTCCCGACGGCTGCCGGTTATGGCTTTTTTTATATGCTAAAAGCAAAGAGAAAGAAATGCCTTGATCAGCTGCCATAGTAGTCGATTTTGTTCATTATTTTCTCGCAATAGTAGAATATCTATTTTGTCTGTAGTTTCGTGTGAGAGTGTGTGTATTTGAAGCAGTCGTAGTTTTTTTAAATTTGATAAGACGTCTATTTTTTTAATGTGTTGTAACTTAGTTTACTGTTGTAAGTTTAGTAATAATGTCCTGAAGATTCCATTATGAAGAGGTAACCCTCAAAAATTGCTTTTAAGGGTGCGAAAGGGGAAAAAAAGGATCACGCGAAAAGTACCATTTTCACGAGAATTCGTCCATGACCAGTTACTTTCGCTATATATATATGCGCAAACAAAACCAACCCACTGTCTAATTATTAGGAATTACTTGTCTGAAAAATAAAATTAGTCGGGTATTATTATTTTTTTGTTTTGTTACATTTATTATTTCAAAATAAGATTAGTTTTTATATCTACACACTAACAAAAACAACCCAGTTCCTGATTAATTACTGTCTTTTAAAAAAAAGCAAATTCAACGGGGTTTGATTTTTTTCAATGGAGCCTTTGAATTACAGTTTGTTTGTTTTTATATATACACAAGATTTACCAAAAAAAAGAAAAAAAGAAACCCACTTTCTGATTATTTACTGTCAAAAGAAGCACAAATTAGTCGGCTATCATTTTTTAATTTAGTATTTCAATAATGGTACCCTTTTTATATAGACAGACTTAACAAAAAAAAACCCACTTTCTGATTCATTACTGTCCACCAAAAAAGAAAACGGAAATTAGTCGGGTATCATTTTTCAATCGAGTCTTTTAAAGATGGTCCTTACTAATAGTAGTTGGGTATCAATTCTAAATTGTAGTATATAAATTACATTACTTTTGATAGATTTAGAATTATGTCTTGCTTTTTTAATAAAATGATTGATTTACTCTTGACCAAAAATACCGTAACTTTAAAAAAAGACACACATAAAGTCCCAAAAAAAAATGAGAAAAAGTCCCGTAACTTTAAAGACACACACACACACAAACTCAAAAACAATCTAAGATTAATAAACATTGACTTATTACATCTTGCTTTTGAATCAAATTATTGATTTACTCTTGCAAAAAAAATACCGTAACTTTAAAAAGACACACCTAAAGTTCAAAAAAAAAAAAAAAATTCAAAAAAGCCCCGTAACTTTAAAGACACACACACAAACTCAAAAACAAGATAAGATTAATAAACATTTACTTATTACATCTTGCTTTTGAATAAAATTATTGATTTACTCTTGCAAAAAAAAAAAAAAAAGACCGTAACTTTAAAAAGACACACGTAAAGTCAAAAAAAAAAAAAATTAGAAAAACACCATAACTTTAAAGACACACACACACACAAAGTCAAAAACAAGATAAGATTAATAAACATTTACAAAAATGAAAAAAACTAACATCATATAATAGTATTAGTTAGTAGAATATTTTATTACAAATCTAAGAAATCAGATCTTTTTAGATCAAATCTATCATTTAGGTCCAGCCCGGAATCATTATATGTATATGTTTTTGATTAGCATCAATGCCATCTTAAGGTTAACACCAAGGATGAGAATACAACCGAATATTTATCTAATGATCTTCTTTTTTTTGAATTTATTCATTGCTTTTCACTAAATGTAGTTTTAATATTGACAGCTTTTATGATAATACAATATCAGATTTTAACATTAAATAGTTGAGAAAATTACTTTATATAATGATGTTTGTATAAATTTTGTTAATTTTTTAATTAAATATTTTGGAGCAGATAAATGGTTCTCTTGATGTATATAGTAAAAATAAGGTGATATTCAAACTGATTTGTCTTAGCCAAAAATTATTTTAAAAACAATACACATCAATAACTATGGTATCATACCTCTAGCACATATAGAAATAACAATGGACTGTTAACTTTATTTTCAATAGCTTATTTTCTATGATAATTTTCCCAGAGAGCTTCCCTTTTCTGTTTTAATGGCTAAAAGCTGGTATATTTCTTATAGATTTGCTCTGCAGACTAAACTTTTCTAAAACTCATGTCCTACTATTTTACAAATAGCAAAAATAATTAATTAAGTCGACTTAAAAGCAAATTCTATTTTGAAATATAGAAGTATATATTTAAAAATATATATTAACTTATGAGTAAAAAGAGTAAATTCATTCCTTTCTTTTATTTGATTATGAAATAATTTTGCATTTCTAAATAATAAAAAAATTGTTGTGATACTAAAAATATTGTCTTGATAAGTGACCAGCGTAAACATTTAAAAAGTGTTCATATAATGTATTTATTTAGTTTATTATTATAATGCATATCATTTTAATAATTAATTTAAAGAAAAATAATTAAATTTATTTTACTTACATGCATTAGATTATGGAAAAAATTGCATTTACGTTATTTATAATAAAAATGTAATATTTTTTGTATATTGTTTCAGAAATTATGGATTAATGTAAAAGTGGCTTCTAAACTGACTTTTTTTCAGCTGACACTTTGAGAATAAATTCTTAGTATGGAATCACAATGTTTTTGGTTTTAGATATCATTTGCAAATTGTGAATTTTATTAGTTTAAGAATAAGTTAAATGTTTAAAAATATATTATGAAAATTAAACTCTGACCTAGTTACATTTACTTTAAGTGATGCAACTGCACTACTGATGGTGTTTTAAATGCTTTTATACATATGTTGAAATATTTTTTTATGTAGAATCATATTTATTCTGCTTCTGAAATCATATATGTCAGTTGAGAATTTCACCCAACTTAAGGATAAGATTAACTTTGAATAAAATTTTATTACAGATTTTTAACTAAACATATCCTTTTTTGTTTTAATTGGTGCAAACATATACAATTATATATATATATATAAATGTATTATAAACATAAAATTTTGTCCATGTCTTTTTCCCAGTTGTTCTATCTGATACAACAGCATAGAAAAATTACATATTTTTACTTTTTTTATTTATTGTTTGAAGTGAATATCAAGTGCAATATTGAATTTTACACACTTTAAGAAGTTTAACTTCTTATTTATTTATTATTAATGTTAACCACTAAATATGTGTTTTTTCTTATTGCTACTGTTTTAATTCATGTTGAAAATGAACTTTTACATAGGATTATTTGTTTATTTTTATAATATAAAGTGTACTTGAAATTTCACATATTTAAGTTTAACTCCAATATAAAATGTATTATGAATATAACTATGCATTTTTTAGTTTTGTTATTAAAAGCTTCTATCATATTTTAATTGTTTTTTTTTTCAATTATATTTAAAATGAACGCTCAACATAGAATCATAGACTTGGAATCAATATGTACTACAGATAATTCATACAGCATATAAATAAATATAATTTAATCTTATTTTTAATAATGCAACATTTTTATTAATAGTATATACAAAAATATCATAAGCAAAGACTATTGTAATTATTTTCTCTAAAAGTTTTATTTTCATATTTAATACTCAATTATTTTTCTATTTTACCATAAGAATGAATTAAAAGTTTGTTTTTATCTTTTGATATTTTGCCTTACCATATACACCTTATTGAATATGTATTTTCATTTTTCATTAAATTATCACTGTGATTTTGCCCTGGGATCAAAGTTTTCATTTGCCTCATTCATGTTTGTGTTGTTAATTCCATTGACTTGCTTGAGAGGTGGTCTATAGTTTTTTGGTTTTAATTTTTGATTGTATTGACTTGAGTTGGGGAAAATTTATGTTTTCCTGCTGCCTGTGTTTGTGTGTGTTATCTTGATTCTCTTTTAATCTTTGTGAGGGATAGTTATTCTTTTCCACTAGATTTACTTCTTCATTGCATTGTGTTGCTATGTGACCTCTTTTGCCACAAGTGAAACATGATTTTAGTCCTTGAATATATAAGTATAGTATGGCTTCTTGATCTTTTATGTGTGTTGGGATGTTTTCTGGGTCTATTTCTTTATGTAACTTGATTTATATTCAAAATTATTTGCAAATATGGGTACTGGTGTTTCTTTGAGGTATATTTGTTAAAAAAAAAACCCTTTCCAAATGGGTTTATCATTCTTTGAACATCATCAAAGCTATATCCAAAGTAGGCATTTTTAACACTCTGGTGATATTATTGTATCTGCTTTCATCAACTCATACAGTTGCATAATTTCCTAGAGTTTTAATGTAATTTTTGAATTGATCTCTTTGCGTAGCTTCGTAAAACTCAACTGCTACATATATGTTATTAGACCACCACCTATGCATTGTACTGTCTTCAGAAAATTATTTTTATTTAGAACTTCAATTAGGAGTGCCTTGGGAAAATGGTAGAGAGTTCAGTGATTGTCTGTTACTGCCAACACTATTGAATTTTCAGTAAAAAAATCTTTTGAATGTTGAAAAAAGTGTTTTAGATATTGTGTTATTGAACCTTTCCCTAATCTGTTCAAGCATTTCATCTGTTCACTGTGTGTTGGGGGGGGAGGCTTAATTTGATTTTGATTTATTAGATCTAAGACTTTAAGATTGTCTGATGTAGTTTTCCTAAATCTGTGATTTTTTCCTGGATTTACATTATTTTCGTAAGTTTTTACTATTGCTGCATAAGTTTTTCTTGTGTTTTGTGAAGGACCAGCTTATTGATCAATCGACTGGGCAGTCACTATTTAATAGTTTATGCAAGTAATTTTTCAACAAGGTAATGTTTTATTTTGTTTTTTAAAGTATTTTTTACTCTATTTTTTTTAAAACTTGTATTAACTTTTTTACTATTCCTTCTACTCTTTTTCCTTTTTGCTTCTAAATAATGTTATTAATTATAATTGTTTGAATTGACAGCTATCCGCCATGCTTGAGAATTCTTATACTACCTGTAGCTTTTGCTGATTTTTACCATTGTTCACTAATTATTTTAGGACATGCACATTTCTTAAAACACTCAGGTTAGTATTGAGTTGAACATTATTAACTCTTTAAGAAAAAAAACACTTTTGTAGCTATTTAATCTTAAAAAACTAGGAGATTTTTTGCTTACCTGCAACAGTTGAATTAGCCAGTTGGCGCTGCAATTATTATTATTATTATTATTATTATTATTATTATTATTATTATTATTATTATTATTATTATTATTATTATTATTATTATTATTATTATTATTATTATTATTATTATTATTATTATTATTATTATTATTATTATTATTATTATTATTATTATTATTATTATTATTATTATTATTATTATTATTATTATTATTATTATTATTATTTTTGTTCTACATACCATTGCACGAATTTTTGAGAGATGTATTTATAATCAAATTATTTCAGATGTGGGTAAGATAATTTCTTCTTCTCAACATGGTTTTAGTTCTAATAGATCAATTGATAGTAATCTTCTGACAATTTATGATCATATAGCTCATGCTATTGAGGATTGTCAAAGACTAGATGTTATTTATTTCGATTTATCAAAAGCCTTTGATAAAGTTGATCGCAGTGTCTTATTTCATAAATTACATAAAATAGGTTTCTCTAATAAACTTGTATATTGGTTTCAATCATTTTTGTGTAGTTGTACAGCATATATTAAATTCAATAATAAAGTTTCATTTATGCTGATGACTGTAAGATTTTTAGAAGAGTTATGTCAGTTAACGATTGTGTTCTCCTTCAGAAGGATATTGATAACTTTAGTGCTTGGTGTGAGTCAAATAAAATGACAGTTAATTTTGATAAATGCTCCTTTGTTTCTTATTCCCAAAAATCTGAAGTTTTACAATTTTGTTATTATATCAATTCTCATAAAATTATTTCAGTTAAATGCCAAAAAGATCTTGGAATTATGTTTTCTTGTAATGGAACTTTTACTCCTCATCTTGAAATAATTGTTGGTAAGGCTTTTAGGGTTATGGGTGCCATTCTTAGACATGGTTATCAGTTCAGTAATGATACTAAATGGAAATTGTTTTTTTTCATTGGTTCTTCCTATTATTGAATGTGGTTCAATAATTTGGAACCCTAGTTCTTTGCAAGGATGTAACTTGTTGCAGTCTATTTCAAAGAAGTTTTTCAAATATGTTTCTTGGGAGGGTAAAATGATTAATCTTTCATCTAGACGAAAGTATAGGGATTTGAAATATTTTTATAAAATTGTTAATAAACAGGTTATTTTATCAGATATAGTTCAACTATCTCAATTAGGTCTTTGAGTTATGATACTAGATCTACTTGGGTATATCGGATTCAAACATGTCGTTCTAATATTCTTAAATGTTCACCTTTATTTAGGTTACCCTCTTTATATAATCAGATTGGGAGTAACCTTAATCTGTGTGACATTGATTATAAGAAATTTTGTAATCTTATTAAACTGAAATGTTATGTTTGATTTTGTCTTTTAAATTTTACTTTATTATGTATACATTTATATTTTCATTTTATGCTACATGTTTCATTTTCACTTTTATTGTATGTGCAAACTGTAATTGGCTTTATGCTGTTGTTTAGCACTTAAATAAATGAATTGAATTATTATTATTATTATTATTATTATTATTATTATTATTATTATTATTATTATTATTATTATTATTATTATTATTATTATTATTATTATTATTATTATTATTATTATTATTTTTTTTTTTTTTATTTTTTTTTTTTTTTTTTTTTTTTTTTTTTTTTTTTTTTTTTTTTTTTTTTTTTTTTTTTTTTTTTTATTATTATTATTTTTTTTTTATTATTATTATTATTATTATTTTATTATTATTATTTTATTATTATTATTATTATTATTATTATTATTATTATTATTTTTCAAACAACTTTATTAGTCTAAAATTAGACATATATTATTTTTTACAAATGAAAAACAAATTACAACTTTCATATATAGTCTTTATCTTTCCATCCTTTTTTCCTTGTTTTTAAATTTCTTCTATCTAGTTCAGTTTATCTTGATTTTTTTTTATAAAGTTGAAAAATCATTTGAAAATTATCATCTATCTTATGCTTTATATTTATAGACTGATCTTTTAGTGTGATGCAAATATATTTTGAGTAGGTCTTTTTCTTAACATTCTAGTTTTATTGAATATGTTTGGCTCGAGGGTTATTAAGTGAAAAGTGATTGTAGTAGATAAAGGCTGTATGTTGTGCACGAATAGCAGGGTTTTGCCTTTTAATGTATTTATTATTTATCTAAATGATAGCTTTCTTATGTAAACATTTCACATTGTTTCTAGGGCACAGGAATGAAAAAATGATCTCTCTTCTTCTTATGAACCACATGGGGTCTATATTGGTATAGAATCTACGAAACTAAGGAAATGGGTTGTGGTAGAGCATTGAGATTAAGCTTAAGTAGAAAATCGAATAATTTTGTCTAATGAATTTTCTAATTGTTAGTAGTGTGTTTCTATTCCAAGAATGATGGGTAGATTGGGTGTTGGGTGAGTATATTGTAAATGTCAGTATGTATACTTGTTGTCTTATTGAGTGATATTTTGTGTATATTGGCTTGGTTCTTCAATAGGTGGATAGATATCCATATGAAGGGGGTGTTGTTGTGGTTTATACTGATTACACACTCCAGGTCTGGAAATCTTTTATGTTGTTATTAGATTTACTGATTTGGTAAAAAACATGAGTAGGCAAGCCTTGCTTGGGTGGCGCGTTTTTAAAGAGATTGTCTTCTCCATATTAGTTTTGATTGGGATTTAGAATGAAGTTTGTTGATTATAGGTGTATAGTGTTTTTGTGTTATAAGTTGATTAAATAGTGCTACCTTGTATTGAAGGTATGACTTTTAGGAGGGTGTTTTTTAGCATCTATTTTTAATTTATTTTGAATTTTGCCTTCCTTGTTCAAGGTAGAATAGGAAACAAGGAAAGCAGATGGTTTACCATTAAACACTCGTAAGGCTTGGGTATATTGACATGGCAGTTTTATTTATTAAATTAATTTGGGTATAATTCTTGATTATCTCTGTAATATGGGGTTCTTTTAGAGGGAGGAAAAGGTTAATGTCCATATAGGCTATGCATGATATATTTAAAGCGGTTTGGAATTTGATGCTTTTATTTTTTTCTGTATCTCGTTAATAGAGGATTTATATATATTGTAAAGAGCAAGGCACTTAGGGGGATGGTGGATTGATGGTCTGAGGTGGTGATTTTTTCTTCTGTGTGATTTCAGGTGAGTAGGATTTGCTATTATATATAGTAGGGATGAGTGGGTTTTTTTGAGTCTAATAATTGGTATAGGCCTGAGTCAAAGCTGCGTCTAGTTGAACTATAATTGGTATTTTTCTTTTTACTACTTCAATAATGTTTGTACATTAAGGCACCCTGGCCAAGGATGATCCTTTTTGAATGTGCTGATGATAACACAGGGAGTATGTTTCTTTTTCCTTTATCACTCTTTCGATTTTTATTCCTAAAGGTCCTGAATGGTCGTAGATTAGATAAAGATGATATTGCGTGTTTTTTTAAATGGAACCTTGCAATTGGGTATAGACTTGTGTTAAATTTTTGGGATATGTAATTGGCTAGATCGCACAGGTATTTGTGTGAAGTGACTAAGATGTTTGAACACAAATTTGGGAATTTTGTGGTCTGGACTTTTTGTTATTGTTGAAGTTAAAATACAATGTCGTTGTGTTATTGGTGTGTCTGTTTCAGGGTCTCCAAATTGTCTTCATTGGTTGTCCACTCTTTTTTGGTTTTTAAGTGTTGATATATTGGTTTATATGTTATGTGCTGTTATAGAACCATCTATTTCAGTGCCATAGGCACTTGATGTGGATGGGTATCCCAATGCCCACCGATGTATGCTCTGGCAGTGTGTGGTAAGGCATATTTTTTTCTTTTTTGCTACATTTGCTTGTGTATTGCATGTATTGTTGTACATTTCTGTAATTTTTAATTGGTTTGATTACTGTAGTTGGTCTGGAAATGGTTATTCTTTTATGTAGTTCATCTGCCAATGCTAATAATCTGGTGGGGGGTGTTGAGTTGCAGGTAATATGATTGATGTTGAAAGAAAGTATATTGGTGAATGCTATATACTTTTGTACTGGATCGAGTGACATGTTTTGAAGTTTTTGGAGCATTATATATGTTTCTGAATATAGGAATTCAGTTGTTTGTGCTGGAAGAAGTATTCGCATAGTCTTTTGGAGGGCTATTGTTGTATTCTGTATTTTTGTTAGGTCGAGGGTGATGAACTGAGCAGCATGATCTGAGATTATAGATGGACAGAGTTCAAGATTAAAATAATGATGTAACATTGGTGAGTAGAAACACAAATCAATAAGTGACTTATATCTATTGTTATTAAAAGATATTGAGTTTGATGGGAGAAAACCCTCAGCACTCATAAGTGGGATTGTTATTTGATGGATCCATTTGGTGACAAAAGTTTGGTAGGTCATGTTGAAATCTCCCAGGAGTATTATGGGATTTGGTGTTGCTGTAAGCATTGAATTTATTGTTGCTATTATTCTGGAGATGATGATGGGGCCTGGTGGTATATATACAAATACTAGGTTAAGTGTGATATTTTTATGATGGAGTGTTAATATGATAAGATTAGAGTCAATATATATAATTTTAAAAGAATCAAAAGGGCAGTTGTGGGAAATAATTATGCCTGTGCCACCTGATGGTGATGATGATTGCCTTGAGCAGGCACAAAAACCTTGGCTGACTAAATATTTTGATGGATCAATTTGAGAGCTGCTGTATATTTTTGTTTCCAAAAGCCCAAGTATGTGTGGTTGTGTTGTATGTAACCATTTTTTGAGATCAAAAGTTTTTTGGTGGCATTTAAGCCTCTAATGTTGAGAGATCCAATTTTATCTTCATGTTTTAAATAATTTTTTAACAGGGTATTGATTTTTATTTTATTTTTAATACTAATTTTTGTTTATATTGCGTAGATGGATGCTGATACATATTTAAGACATTGTTGGGTTTATTATCAGTTTTCTTTATTTAATATTGCTTCAGACTCTATACAGGCAATTTTGATGAAACCAACAGGTGTCCATTTGTTGTTGGGTTATATCCATTTCTATTTCATCATTTTCTAAATTGTATATGTCTGATGAGTTGTGCTTTTGGTCTGTTTTTTTTGCCTTTTGGATTCATGATTTTTACTTGGTCTGCCGGCTTCTTTTCCTCTGGTGTATTCTCTTGAATAGGTGGAAGAGGGGCTTCTTTTGCATCCATTATTATTATTATTATTATTATTATTATTATTATTATTATTATTATTATTATTATTATTATTATTATTATTATTATTATTATTATTATTATTATTATTATTATTACTTAAATAAATGAATTGAATTATTATTATTATTATTATTATTATTATTATTATTATTATTATTATTATTATTATTATTATTATTATTATTATTATTATTGTTATTATTATTATTATTATTATTATATTTCAAAAGGCACTTTATTAACTCAAAAAAACTTTACATTGTTTGCATGTTTTACATTGTGTTACATTGAATTATTTACATATATTAATTTGCTCCAGAAATGGATGTTTCAATTGAAAAAACATTGTCCATTATTAGTTAGTTCAAGCGAGAACATAGTTCCTTGTCTTTATGTTGGGTGCAGTTTCTTCCAATTATAAACTACTGTAATTGTGCATGGTCCAATTTTAATTGATTGTTCATTATTTCTTGCATGTCACTATAGTTCATTATAATGTCTCTCTTTTTAATTAAATTGATAAAATGTTTGTGAATTTTGCTGATATCAGTGTGTAATATACTTACAACATTGATGGCTGTTTTAACAGAGACCAAGTTGCTTCATATAAAAGTGGAAGGTAATTAGCCTATCTCTATTTTGAATGCATGCTAATTTGTTTTTAAATGTAGACGGGTGGCATCTGGTATTTTTTCCAATCAAGAAAGTGCATCTGGTGCACCAGAATGCATATAAGATGAAAGTGGCCACTCTAATGTTGGGTATTGATCTCTCCTGGAAAGCACCAACTATTTGATTAATTGTGATACCAGGCTTTCTGTATGCATTACACATAATCTGTCTTGTTTGGTTTAGAGCCAAACACTGGTATATAAGGTGGTGTAGTGTCTCTTCTGCTCAGTGACACAGTCCACAGAAGGGATCAATGGATAAATATAGTCTTTTATGATATAGAAAATGTGTTGTTGGCATCGCAACTAGATTCATTTTGATTATGAAGTCAAAATATTTGGGCTCAAGCACCCATTTTTTAAATTCCTTGAGCAATTTTTTGTTGTTAATTTCTAACATAGGAGGGGAATCACTCACATCAGTTTGAGTGTTAACTAAATCATAAATTTCCCAGTATGAATATTTATTTAGAAACTGATCTGGATTACGTACAGTGGTTTTGTATTGATGGATAATGGTAGCAAAGAATAATTTTTTTGGAGGTGGCCTATCTGTTGGAGTGAGCTCGACCAAGTGCTTAAGTCTAGGGAATTTTGCAATTGTGGTGACTATTAGGTTTCTCAGCTTTTGTAATTGGAAGATGTTAATGCTATGCAAGCCAAGACCATTTTTGATAAGGGGTTTGTTGAGTTTTTTAGATGAGATTGCTACAGTTTTTTAAGACCAGAGTAGCTTATTATATATGGTTTTAATTTTTGCTATAAATGCTTTTGAGAAAGAAACAACTGGCACATAATAAACTATTTTTGTTGTAATAAGCTGATTAATTAGTTGTACTTTTGCATATAGTGACATATATGTTTTTGATAAAGAGTCTACTATTCTTTCAGCTTCTTTTTTCAGCCTATTTTGAATGTGACATCTCATTCCTGTGATTCCCATATGAAATGGGAACCCAAGGAAAGGGACTGGCTTTGAGTTGTAGTTTGATTCACATTGCTTTCCAGTGAATAGTGTCTAAGCTGTAGTTTTTTCGGGATTAAACTATAATTTGTATTTTTGTGAATATTCTTGCAGTATCTTTTGTAGCTGTGATATTTGTTTTTTGGATGTCAGGAAGACAGTGACATCATACATGTATGCAAGGCATGCAGTTTGCTGTGCTGTGCTGTGCCAGGTATCTCAATTCCACCAAAAGTCTGCTGTATGCTATTAATTAGAGAATTAATGTGTAATATAAACAGCAACGAGCTAAGAGGGGACCCTTGGGATATTGACTGAGTTGGGGTGAATGATGGGGAGTTTTTTCCATTTAGTGTTATATGAATCTCTCTATTTAAAAGTAGGTTAGCTATTAGGTACAAGTGTGTTCTAGGGATTTGAGTGTTTTCAAGCATTTCTAATAGTGTAGATATGTTTACCGAATCAAAGGCAGCCTCAATATCAAGCTGTACCACAATGGGAGCATATTTTTTTCTCTGTCTGACTGTTGTTAGAATTGCTTTAAATAACAATGCTGCCTCTGTTGGTGAAGAGCCCTTCTTTGCATACTGTGCTTCAGAAATGAGTGGTAATATGTATGGTTCAATTTCATCTTTAATGATTTTTTCAATGATCTTGATAGGCAATGGTCTCATAGATATTGGTCTAAGGTCAGTAGTTAGTGGAATGATTGTTTTTTTTATTATATGGCACTATGGCAAGTGTGTAGACCCCCTTAACGGTCATGATTTTCTGTGTTAAATAGTTAGCTAAACAACTTAAATAATTTGCTGTAAATTTGCTTAGATGTTTTAATATAAATAGTGGGATTCCAGGACTTCCTGGGTGACAAGCATCTGGAATACTTTTGAGTTTAGCCATGAAAAGATCTGTAGCAAATGGGGTTTCAGTCTCAGGAGGGCCAAACATATCATGCATTATTGTAGGTGATTCCTGTGTTTGTAACTTTTTTAAAAAAAATTCAAAGATGCGCATAAACATATTTTGACCTGCATATGTTGCATTATCTGCATTTATTGCCATTGGTACCTTTATATTCATCTTGTTTCCAAGTGCCCACCTTATGTAATCTCTGGTCCAAGTATGAGGTTTGAGAAGGCATGTTTTACTTTTTTTTATTTTTAAATAGCTTTTAAGTGCATCCACAAGCATTATTGCATGCATGCGTAAGCTTAAATATGTACTGCTGTGTGCAGTCTGATGGGTTTATCTTGATTATCCACTGATGTAACTGGTCTGCTAGAGATAGAAGTTTTGATGGTGGAGGTTGCTTCATGGCTAAATGGTTGATGTTAAATAACAGTATACCAATAAATGCAAGATATTGTTGTACTGGGTCAAGGTCCATATCTTTAATTTTATTTAGCATTATATATGTCTCAGAAAAAATGAATTCCTTGGTTGCTGTAGGGAGTAGAACTCGTATTGTTCTTGTGAGTGGATGTGTTGATGTTTGGATCTGATCACAATTTATTGTAATTATTTGCACTGAATGATCTGAGAAGGCTGCAGGAGTTAATTTGATTGTAATTAGGTGGTGGAGTATTGGGGAATAAAAACTAAGATCAATTAGTGAAGAGAAACGACCATTGTGAAAAGAAATGGCATCATTTGCAAAAATCCTTGGCCACTTATTAATGGTGTGGCTTTTTTATGAAGCCAACGTTGTGCGAAATCTTGGTATGTAGTATTGAAATCTCCAATTACTACAGATGGATTTGCTGTGGTAGCTAGCCTTAAATTTATGTTTGCAATTATGGTGTCTATCTTATTGTTTTGAAAGGGCATGTAGACAAAAACTATATTAATTGTTATGCTTTTATGACTGAAAGTTTCAATCAACAAGTGCATATCTATATGAATAATTTTAAATGTTGTGAAGGGTGAATTTCTGGCGATTAGGAGACCAGTTCCAGCTGAGGGAGATGAAGAGTCCCTTGAGCATGCACAAAATCCCTCTCCAGACAAATGTTTAGCAGGGTCAGTCTGAGATCCAGCATAAATTTTTGTCTCAAGAAAACCCATTATGTGTGGTCGTATATCTTTGATCCAGTATCTTAGTTTGTTAATTTTTGAGGTCGAATTTAAACCTCTAACATTAATTGCTGCAATCTTAATTTTCATTAAGGCTGTGTATATCTTCACCCTCAGAATTCAGACTTGCTATTGATGGTTGCTCCATGCATCTTCATATTGTGCCTCGAATTCTTCATCTGTTGGTTCCGTTGTTTCAGATGTGTAGCCAGTGTAACTGTGGCTGCATTCTAATGTTCTTGGTTTTTTGGGGCCCTCTGTTTCTTTTTAGTGGGCGGCCTGGCTTTTTTCTCTGGTCTACATTGGCTTGAGCACTTTGTGGTAGTTTTGGGGTGGTGGCTAGCATAATCTCTGTTGCAGTTTTATTTTTTGCTCTTGTTGTCTGTGTTGATATAGATATATATTCAATATTACTGTTTAATGAGTTTTCTTGGTCTTCTAGTGATTTTCTCTTATCAATGTTTTTATTGATTTGAATTACAGTTGTTTCTGATGTGTCCTCCTGAGTCTTTTGCTTTATTTCTTTCTTGGTTGGGGTTTGAATCTTAATTGAAATGTCTGAATCATCAGCTGTTTTTGATGTATGATCGTTTCTTTTGTTATGGAGTTGTGTATGTGTTGATAATTTCTGATTATTGTTGTCTTCCTTGTTGTCTACCTTCTTTGTTTGATTAATAGCCTCTTGATCTTGGCTTTGTTGATCTTCTGTTTTCGTGATTTTTTTTTGTGTTGCAGCTAATTGCTAGGTGCCCACGCTCTCCACACGCAAAGCATTTTGGCCTTAACCCTTTTATATAGATGGTGAGTATGGCAGAACTTGGTACACTATCTGGGTCGGGATATCTTCCGGGTTTATGTTGTTTTCTAGCTTTATTTTAAATTGGAAATTGTTGCTGAAAACTGGGATAGGGGTGTCTGATAAATACATTTGCGTAATATATATAGCTTTTCCGAATGGATTCATTAGTTTCTGAAAGTCCTGTATATTGTAACCAAAATAAGAATTTTTTATTATTCCAGTACAATAATTTTGTAGATTTTGATCTATATATACAATCGCATAGTTATCTAATGTTTTAATTTGATTGTGGAATCTTGACCGTTAGTGTTCGTCGAAGAATTGAATAGCAATGTAACGTGAGTTGGGATGTTCTTCAATACTAGAAATCGTATCCCACATCGCTTTTTTCGTCAACTCTTCATATAAGAGCTCTCTGGGGAATTTGTATAGAGATAGGTTGTTATCTGTGACAGCTAATACTATAGATTTAGAAGAAAAAAAATTTTTAAATGTTTCAAAAAGTTTTTTTAGGGATTGTACAATTGAAATTAACATTAATTTCTTGCAACTCATTCTGACTCCACATTGCTGGGGTGGGGGGGGGCGCTTTTCGTTATTATTTTCCGTTAGATGTAAACTATTTATGTCAGCCTGATTCCGTTTTTTAAATCTAGCAGCCTGTGGCAGGGCCAAAGTTTTTTCAGGGCCCTGTGTCTGCTTATTTATTTCTGCAACCTTTGCATGCGTCTTTGCGCTAGTGGTAGAAATCTTTCTATTGCCATTAGAGTCGTTGCAAACTTTTTCTCCGTCTTTCAGACCTGACGTCATGTTGTTTAAGATTTTTTATTGATTTTAGGTCAAAAGTGAAAAAAAAAATCATCCAATTTACTTTTTAGTGAAAACAAACCCAGTTCACCTTTTCCTGTTAGAGTTTTTATGATAAAAAATATAATTTCTAATAAAAACAAATCTCCTATCCTATTTACTTGTAACAGACATTTTAACAATATAGTTATTCACTAACAACAGAGATATTTTATGAACGTAGTCATAGAATTTTTGCACCCCTTTATTTTATAACAAGTTTTCTCTTTTTTCGAAAGATTCTTATCTTATATGAATCATTTTACTTTAAATTACTCATTTTTAATATTTTTTGGAAAAGAACTTATTTTTTACTTTATTTTAAAAGAAACAAAAGGACTATTATTATTATTAGTAGTAGTAGTAGTAGCAGTAGTAGTAGTAGTAGTAGTAGTAGTAGTAGTAGTAGTACAACATTAAATATAAAGAAGTTATAGATAATTAATGACGTTTAAATTGTTTGTGGTACTTTGTGTCCAGTAATAATACTTTGCTGCAAAAGTAATTTTTATATCAGAATTCTTGAAATATTTATGTTATTATAAACATTGAAAATTGTTTTTTATTTATTATAGAAGATAAATTAAATTTTACTTATACTATGTGATAAAGTTATTACTATTTTAATAAATATAAAGCAAAATAATTTAGATAAAACTTTCAAAAACTGTCACCGAGATTTTAATTTTTCTACAAATGAAATGTGAAAAAGTGAAATTATTTTTTCATTAATTTTTAATTATAATATACCTTTATTATGTCATCAGAGCCACTTGTATGCTAATGAGTATGTAAACATTCCCACTGTAAGAGAAAAACAATAATACAATAATAATAAACTAGAAATGACTCTTTGACAACTATACATACCAATCCATGAACTATAAAAACATGCACATATAGAACATTCTAGTCCATTATGCTGTTTATTTGATATTTCGTAATGCTCTTTATAAGTTCTTCTGCAAGAAATTTTTTTTTTCAGAAAGATTTCAACATTTTATCTTGTTAAAAATTGCTAATGTTTTCTATCCTCTATCATAACTGCCCAATAAAGCAATCAGTATCATACATCTTTAAAATGAATTTTAGATCATCTTTATTACTTTAGCAAGAGCTATCTTCAGTCATGCTTAAGTTTACATAGATACTTTTTTGTATAAAGTTTTGTATTTTTCATTTAATTCACACATCCAGACCAATGAAAATGTGATTTTACAATAGTAAATTAGTAGCATCAGATCCAAAACATTGAGCAACATATTGCTTAATCTTAGCATTTTTTCATCATATTTTTAAAGTTTGATAAAGACTTCTTAAATTGTTTTTCTAAGATCATTATGTTCCATCAATAAAGAGTCCAAATCCTATTTCTAGAATATGAATAAGGTACAATAGCCAAAGATACAACTAATTTAACTGCAATACTTATATCTTTAAAAATATACCTTATCTTTTAATTTATTAAAGGAAGCAGCAGCATATGGGACTCTGCGCAATACCTTAATATCTAAGTCTAACTTTCTATTTAAAAATTTACCAAGATATTTAAATTGTTTCATAAGTTGTTGATTTTTCCCCATAATTGGATGATAAAGTACAAATGTTGCACTCAAAACATTATATACACTTTGCAGATTACCTTTTGGATTGGCAAGAATAGATCAGTCATCAGCCGACTATAATACCAAAACCCCAAAATATGAATTTCTTGTTTTTTTTTCTTTTAATGGATTCAGATTAAAAATTTCTCCATAAACATAAATTGTATCTTGATCCCACATTTATATTTTAAAAACAGTTCTAAAAATACTGTCATAAAAACAAAAACATAGTTGAAGTTAGTGCACATCTTTGATATATAAAAAAAAAAGCTAATAAAAATTTTGCTACAAGCAAAATAAAAAAAAAACAAAACAAATCTACTTCTAAATGACATTAAAAGTTGTGGAAATGTTATCAAAAAAGCAATAAAAACAAAATTATTTTTTAAATTTATTTCTGATAGTATTATAAATGTATATCCAATAATTATGAAAATGAAGAGTTAATAAAATTTCCAAGATTTTTTAGGTTTTTATATAATATCTTCTCTAAATTTTACTGAATTTAAGGGCTCACTGTCATCCCAATTCCATAATATCACAACCATCCACCAGTATAGAAAATCCATCCTCTTACTATCATTCTTCAAATGAGGTATAGATAACAGTGCTTTATATCCATGTTGGTAGTTCTATAACTTTTACTATTATTTAATATTTATATTTGAATTTGAGTAGATTATAATTCTTTAAAGATTATGTTAGTATTTAATAAGAATATATATTGTGTGGTCACATATATAATAATTTAACAAATTCTTAAATCTAGAAAACTTGGTAGTTTAGAAAATCTGGTAATCAACATATCTTAATTTAATCTTCTATCTTCATAACATTTTATTCTGAAATCAGTAAATGTTTTAAAATTAAAGTCAAAGAATTCTATTTTTTCATTTAAAATCAGGATATTTAATAATTTAAAAAGTTATTTTTATTGCATATATCTTAAAAACAATACATTTTATAAATGAATTAATGATATATACTATGTTCATTAATTAATATATTGCCTTTCATCTCAAATATCTAATAGTTTTAATTATCTACTTCCTGATCAAATGTCACACTAGAAAAGAGAATTGAATACTTTTTTAGTTTAAGTTGATCTTGGGTTTCAAACTTAATCTTTTTACAAACATTAAACCAACTATTGTGGACTTTATTTTATCTAAAAATAATTATTTAACATATATAACATTTCAAAAAATAGTATATTGGTATATGAGTTTGTAGAAAAGTAAAATATTTTATATCAATTTATATATGTGTATTAGAAATAAATATAAATTTAGAAATAATAAAAAAGACTTTTACAAATAATAACTTATTTAAAATATTACAGATACTAAATACAACATAAAATATTTTTAAACCTTTAATATTGCAAAAAAAATAAAATATGATTGCCTGCATATAATATCAAATTATATATAAAAACAGTTATAAACTATTACGTATATCACCTTCATTATCATTTTCAATCATTATGGATTCACTGCAAGATGAAGGTATCTCCAAGTTCAATCCATCTTTTCCAATTTCTAGTCTCTCTTCTTCACATAACCCCAGCCCACATCCATATTTTATCCATCTAGCTCATATTTGGTCTCTTTCTTGATTTTTTACAATCTCTTAGAAAAAAGTTGAACCCAACTCCATTTCAGTCATTTATTTTTTTTCAGTGATGGCAGTAACAACTGTTTGTTTTCTCTCACATATGTACTTCATTTTCTTTATCTTCTTTTTACTCCTAGCTTACAACTCTCTATACTTCTGTTAAGTGTCCAAGTCTCATATCCATAAGTAAGAACTGGTAACATATTTATTAAAAATATTCCTTTTTAAACACATAGGTGTGTTTCCTTTTAATATTATTTTTATTAAAAGCATCTATTAAATGTCCAAGTTTCAGATCCATAAATAAGAACTGGTAACTCATTTATTAAAAACCTTCCGAATCAAACACATAGGCTTATTTCTTTTAATATAATTTTTACCAAAAGCAATCCAACCAAGTTTAATTATATGATTAATAGCATCCATTATGTTTCTATCTGTATGGATAATCTATCCAGATATTTGTAGTTGTCAACTTCTAACTCATTATTAACAATCTTTTTCTTTCTTCTTTGGAAAAAATCCATTGAATATACCCTTAATCATATTTTTTTACTTTCATCTGATAAATCTTGCAACAATTCCAGAAGCTTTAAAGCATTATTTGCAAAAACAATTACATCATCTTCAAAATCTATATGACCTAATCTTAACTTACTTTAATATCATTAGTTTTATATTTTAATTTACAGAATACTTTTTGAAAAACTGTTGTAAAAAAAATTGGAAATATGGAATCAACTTGTCTACACCCTTCACAATGTTAATCTTTTTAATATCCTTATGTAATCTCATTGTTGCTGTTATATTTTTATAAATATTCCTAAGAATATGACAATATAAACATCACATGACCATATACCTGTTTTAAAACAGGCAAAACTCACTATACATATTGCCACACACAGCAAGCTAGAGTAATGAATGGATGCTAGAAGGCTTGTGCATAAAATCCCTATCTAGTGCCTACTCATTCAATATCGCCAGACTAGTTTCTGGCTTGTGGCCTTCATCAGTGAAGAGCCTTAGATCTGAGAGCACTGCACCTAGATCTTAGGATCTAGTGCACAAGCCTTCTGGCATCCATTCATTACTCTAGCTTGCTGTGTGTGGCAATATGTGTAGTGAGTTTTGCCTGTTTTAAAAAAGTTATACACAAGCATAAGAAGTGGTGGGCATGTGTTGTTTATAGACTTAAAACCAATCCTGCCTAATAGGATAGTGATGGCTATGGTTTATAAAGAACCAAAGACAAAAAGGTATTGGTGCTGAACTGAGTTCAGACCCATATGATTATATAAGCTAATGAGCCTTGAATTGAAAACATTAAAGTGTTTTCAGTTTAAGACTCATGGTTTTGTAGTTAAGTGGAGATAAAAGGTGGCCACTGGAGGGTTGCATTAGATCCTAAGATCTAGGTGCAATGCTCTCAGATTCAAGGCTCCTCACTGATGAATGCCACAAGCCAGAAACTAGTCTGGGGATGTTGGATGAGTAGGCACTAGATAGGGATTTTATGCACAAGCCTTCTGGCATCCATTCATTATTCTAGCTTGCTGTGTGTGGCAATATATATAGTGAGTTTTGCCTATTTTAATATGACAATATTCTGGAACTATACTTTCTGAAAAGATGCTTATAGAAACAAATGACTTTTCATAATGTACAAATCCAAAGCATAATGGCAATACATATTTATTGGTCATTTCTATAATTTCTATCAATGCTTGAATGTAAACTACTGCACTGAAACTATTTTTAAATCCAGCTTGTTCTTTTGGTTGGCTAGACTCCAAAGTTTGCTATAGATAAGTCGTAATTATTTTGGTAAAAAATTTGTTTTAGAACTGATATAAGATTGATAGGTATGTAATTTTTAATATCTCCTTTATCATCTTTTTTAAAAGAATGCAGTATTAATACTGCATTCTTATAATCATCTGGCACATCTTTATCATTTAAACATTTGATATATAACTTTGTCAAAAAAAAATTCTTTATCCCTCTTCATAAATTTAATTGCACAATTCATTTTTTCATTTAAAAAACCTGGGCAACTCAGAAGATACAATGGTTATAGAATATACTTTTCATTGTTCTTTATTGCTATACAAATTCTTGACAAAACTCTTCTACACCTTTGATGATGATATCTCTCTTTTTAGTAATAGTTCCATGTTTTTTTATTGCAGAAGTAAGTTTCCTACCAATAGCAAAATATTGTTTTATACTCTTGATACTTTTATTCCTTTCTACAGCCTTCCTTGTTAGTTTACAATTATACTTTATTATATTATTATCAGCTGTTCTTTGTACCATTTTACAAAATTTGAGCAATCCTTCTTAATTCATCCTTTTTATATATTTTCATATTCTTTTTTTTTTTTCATAAATTGTCTTGCCTCAGTAGTAATTTTACCGATCAAATGTTGCTTTTTTTGTACCAGATATTTTTGTTGCAGTTTGTAAAAGTGTATCATTTATCTTCCTATTGATTTCATTCAAATATAAATCAAGTTCAAAAACTTAATATTTGAAAATAATTTGCAAGGTCTAATTTAAATTTATTAAAATATTTCTGAAGATTAGGAATATCACCCAGAAATATTGTGTTTCTTAATATTTTTTTTGTCTTTTTAGTTTTGCATTAACATGTATCTTACACTTCATTAATATATGATCATTTTCTATGTTGAATTTATTGAAAACATTACAGTCTTGAAATATATATGTTTTGTTAATCAAAATATAGTCCAATTTTGCTGCACCTTCATTTGGATGCTTCCATATTTATTTCCATTTAACATTTTCCCCAAAAATTTTATATTATAAAGTGTTTCTTTTACTGCAAACTTCACAAATTTATGATCTCTCTCATTTCTATTACCATAATCAAATTTACCTAAAACACTTTCATCTTTCAATTGATCAAAAGTCTTTGAGCATCTATATAAAAATTCTCTACTTTGTCATCACAATGAGAACTTGTTGGAGCTTAAACATAAATTATCTGGATCTGATATCTTTTAATCAATTGAATTTCTAATTTTTCCACTCTGTCTGATACACCATCAATCATCACAATGTTGGTCTTCCACTTTTTATATATAATGAATTCTACTCCATTTGTACATCCAATATTTATGTCTTTGTAGTACACTATATGTCAACTTTTTAAATCAATTATCTCTTCACCTTTTTTTCTAATTTCACAAAGTCAATAATACCCCATTTAATATGAGACAGTTTTTTATACAATTATTGCAATCTTCATTCACTTGAAAGTGTGGTGCAGTTGTCATCAAATTGCAGCTTGAGTCTACAACCAGAAGATTCTTAGCACCATTGGCCTTTGGCTACTAACCACTACTTTGGCTTGTGACTTTACAGACTCTTGGCAATAAAGGCCATGATTTATTTTTATTTCTCATGATTGTAAATATTTATTAGAAAAAAAACCTTTCATTAACACTTTCATTCTGCCTTTAAGGAATCTCAACTGATTTCTATAAAGAGCTATCAGGCAAATGAGAAAAAAGATATTTTAAATAAATTAATAAAACACAATATGTAAAACATGAGCCTTAATTATCTGTAATAGGAACAAGTATTTTGAATTATTTCTGCCAAAACTGATGTAGATACAACATTACTTTATAAATGGCAATTCGTGCATCAATATATAAGTATGTAAGAGAGGTCTCATTATTTGATATTGTCCTTCATATTTGAAATGCTAGAATAAATGTTCACCACAGGTATACCATGCTCAAACTATCAACAATAATGATCAAGTGTTACCTTTGGTAATTCTATTTACTATAACTACTTTCATGTAGAAAAATTAATATATATAATGTAAAGTATAATTATGATCATTCTTCTTCTATACGCTCTTCGATAATTTTGTATATTAATATGAAGATAAGTCTAACAATGAATTGTAATAGAAGTCAAAGTTCTATAATATTTAATGACTGTTATTGTAAACATTTCCTATATGCAACTTGCATAATGAAATTATTACTTTGTTTGGACGCGCATCCGTCAATAACTATTTTATATAATTCAGGAAAATACACTTTGGAATTAAATTTGTTTCACTGACGCCCTCTTGGAGAAAAATAAAGTATTTCTGGAAAATAGACGACGATATGCTGTGGAAATATTTTAGTCTCAGAACATATCATTTATACATTTGGAGAATATCCGTGACGAATCTATATAATGAAACTAATATATATTTTAATAGAAACGCTTATTTTAATCATAATAAATTGAAACAGACTTTTTATTCAGCAATCTCCAAAAAAATGTATACTTAATTTTGTTTGCTTGTCCTAACTAAAAAAAAAAGTTAATCATTCAAAAATCTACTTAATAATCTTTCTAGATTATAGAGAAGCCACGTGTGTGTATATGTATGCATCTGCCTAAAGCTGGTCCAGCAAGCAAAATAATAAAGTACTTGACTAATTCAATGATCAGTATGCTCATTGTTGGCACAAGGTTGCCTTTGTTTGCCACTCCCTTAACACGCACAATTCACAATCGTATTTCTCGTTTAAAGATGCACCATAAACTTTGATTAGCTACCATGTTCTCCATTACAAAATAAAACATCATTAAGAGTTTCAAAAAATAAAAGAGCCTTATATAGAGGCACTGAAGGTGAATGGCATCTCCAGATCTTTTTATGAATGAAAGAAAATCAGAAGACAAACCTCACCAGATTGGTCAAGTGCCTTAGGTGAAAATTGTAGCAGGTTTTTTGCTTTATTTTACTCGTAGCAATTAGCTGATAAGAGATATAGATCCTTATATACATACAAAAAATTTATATATATATATGTATAAATACAATAGTATCTCAAATAGTGTTTAGGATATTGAATAATGTGCTAAATAAATCAGATCTTTCAAAATTAAAACTCCTTTTTGGGTCGAAAAAATAATGATAGACTGTGTGTTTCAAAAGGATTTTTAACAGATATGCTTGACCAGTTACATATACACCTGAGACTTGATTGTCCTACTTTAGCAGTAGAAATGGAATGATTTTATAATAATGCGATATAAACTGCTTCTTGTATTTTTATTTTGGCCAATTTATTTATTAATACCAAATTATGGACAGTTTTTTCTGCCAAACTATTAGATCGAGGGTGGTAGGGGAGCTTGGGTAAGGGTTTTATTCCCCACTCTTTCATACTCACATCAGAACTAGTTCTCTTAATTAAGTTGCATTCTGCTACCGGGATGGGCATCAATCACAACAAATAATAAGTCCGTTAAATAGGCATGTGTGGGCAACATGAAAGTGTTGCCATGGTTTAATGCTTTAGACTATGCCTCAAAATTTTATATGGCATTCTAGCACATTATTGATAATTATTGCAATTTTTATGTAATTCTCAATATCACAGTAAATGTTTGGCCACCATATATAGCTATGGGCTAGAGCTTTAATTTTGACCTTCATGCAATAACTGCAGAATTATACCTTTATTCTTAACTTGTATTAATACATGATTGGTCATCAGAATATAGCTTTTGCATACTAATAACTAATCACAGACATTGCATAATTTTTTATGGCTAAATTTTGAATGATTACTAGGCTACTGTCCTCGAATTTGACTTGTAATCCTTTGGTAATCCTCACCTTTTTTGTCTAAACAACCTTTAAATACATATGATTTTAGCACATCTATAGAATTAATTTCAATTTCTTTTACATTGCTCTCAGTTTTATCTAACATACAGAATAGTGCATTGGCATGTTCAATTTGCTTTCCCTTTTTATATTCTAATGTATAATTATAACCAAAGCATCTCAACATGTGTGGGCTATGGGAACTTGTTTGCTTCCAAAAATTCCCACTAAAGATTTATGATCTGTTACAATAGTAAATTTGCCACCATATAAATATTGGTGAAATTTACAAATTCCAAACATGATCATTGACTAATTCTTTTCAGATTTAGACAAGGTGTGCAGAGCATAGATAATTGGTCATTCACCTGTATGTGCTGGATGACATATTACTGCACCAGCTCCAAATTTAGATGTTTCTGTTGTAAGTGCATTTTCCAAATCACTATTATAATGGATAAGTAATTTATTCAAAGGGAGTAGTGATTTGGTACACAAAAAGGTTTGTCCTTGCACCAATTCATAGTTCCATTTTTGTTTTTTTAATAAATCATGTAAAAATCTGGCTACATAACTTTGCTCTTCAAAAAATTCTTAAAATAATTTACAAGACCTAAAAAAAAAACTTGTAAATGTTTAACATTATTCAGCCTTTGGTCTTCAGCTACAGCTTTGACTTTTTCAAGTGAAGGAGATGTATCTTTATTTGAAATTATATGCTATAAATATTTAATTTCTCTCACCTTCCAAATACATTTTTGGGTGTTCAATTTTGCTTCAAATTCATTCAGTTTTTTTTTCACATTATATAAATGACTTCTCAGTTCATTTTCCATTATAGTGGTAATTATAATGACATCAAAAATGGTATAATGCCCTCAACTCCATTAAAGAGGGTCTCAATGTTTGATTAAAAAATACTAGGAGCAAAAGTTATTCCAAACAGAAGTCATTTGCATTTAAATAATTCTACATGAGAGGTTTAGGCTAATACTTCTGACATATTTTTGTCACCGATATCTGATGGAATGATAATTTATGATCTAATTTGGCAAAAAAAAATTAGAATTTTGTAATGGTATAATTATTTTTTTAGAATTAGGGACAGGGTATGCATATTTATTGATAGTTTTGTATACTAATTATTACTAATGGCATAGCCCAATCAGAAATATGTTAATTTTCTTCTCAACTTTTTCTTTCTGAGCAAATGGGATTTTCCTTAGTTTAAAAATTATTGGTTCTGTCTCTAGTGACAGAGTGATGGTTTTTAATTTGACAGATTCTCTGTTAAACAATTTAGAAAACTTTTCCCTCATTTCTCTCTCAATGACTGCTTTTTTAATGACTGTTAATTTAATATCCAAATTTTTAAACCAATCACAATTGGTTAGTGGGTTTATTAGAGCATAAACTATATAGAGGTAAACAAAAAATTTTATCATTCATTTTTTAACTACTCTTCTGGTTTTAATTATATTACCATTAACATCTAAATCTTTTATGTTACTTTTCCCAATTATAAGTGGCTTTTTACTATTAATAATTGTAGAACTCCATTCACATGCCAAAATCAAAGATATACTGCTTCTGCTATTGACTTTCATAGACATGGGCTTGCTGCCTACCTTTAACTGAAACATAATTTTACCAGAATTGGATCTTAATGTATTTTTTATATTTGCTAAATGATTTTCATTTCTATAAAATATCTCTTTATCTTTGGTTTAAATGTCATGTAAATATCCGTTTGTATTTTATCTTTGATTTTTACCTCCATGAATTCTCTTAATTGCTCAAGAACCAGTTCATAGACTATACCACATTTTATATCTTCACTAAATTTGATTTCACTATCAATTAGCAGCAGTTGTCTGTCATTGCTCATCTCCCATAGAATGTATTGAAGGAGTGATTCATCAAGAAATGTGCCATATGCACAATTTTTTGCAAGATCATAAAAAGCTATATATCATATTCTTTATTTTTTTCATTTCTGCTCTGAAGGAAATTTATGAAATTAAGTTTGGTGGTGTGCTTAGTGGGATGTGGATTAAAATAATTTACCAAACCAATTTCTATTTGATTGAAAAAATAATCATCAGGAGTATAGCTATGGCTATTACTCCTCTATCTGAAAAGAAAAACAGCAGTGATGCAACTTTAATTTTTTCAACTTCAACTTTATTAATGAAGAGATATTTTCCTATCTGTTAAATGTGCAGAGGAATATGTTCAGCAATCTAATTCAAATTATCACTTTCACCTTTCAAAGTTCTCCAAATTGCAATAATTCTTTATCATAGCAAAACATCAATTATTTGTATTTAGATTAAATTTAAAAAGAAATATATCATATAATTTTGTAAATTATGACAATTCAATAAACTCATATTAGTTTACATATAATGTGTCATGGAGATTATTTTTTTAATATCTTGCATTAATCCTTTTTGAAGCATTAATTTTAAAAGTATTTAACTATCTACACCAGGAAGTTATTCATGCAAACTTAATTTTTTTAAATCCTAATTTCTAACTAATATAATCCATAAATCTATGTTTTTGAATATGTGTGCATAAAAATGTTTTATAGAATTTTTTTCAGCCAGAATGAATGGCTCCTGATGATCAATCTATGCTTTAGCAAGAAATCAAAAAGAACAAGTCATTTGAGTTCACCAAACCAATACTATTACTTACTAAACATTAAGCTAAAGTTTATTTTTCTTACAAACATATGCATTAAAGTGTCTGAAGAAAAAATATTAGTCATCTTTATTTTATGAATTTTTAAATATTTTACACTAAAAAAGAAATTTTGTCTAAAATCTCTATAAATATGGACTTTGATATCACTGTGCAAACTATTATTATTATTATTATTATTATTAATCCCTCTTTGATACATTTAGAAATTTTAAGAACAAAACCTATCAAAATTGATCTCAAAATTGACCTCTCAGTGAATTTAAACATCATGAATTCCCTTTTCATTTGATAAATTCTTTTTCCCAAACCAAATGAATTTTTTAAGTGTTCATTCCTGACCTCTAAGTCTCTCAAAGTCTTCATTTTTTTATGTAACTATATATGGAAAAAAAATCTTTAAATTAACTATATTTTATGACATATGACATTTTAGAATATTTTTTCTAGATCCTTTCATTTTTCTAGACAAAAAAATCTTTAAATATTATGTCCAAATATATATTCAGTTTCCAAGTAAATCTTTTGTTTTAAATTAATATCAAAAATGCGACATTATTGAATGTACTGCATTATTAAGATCATAACTAAGATTTCTAGTTTGATAAATTTCTCCCATTATTGCTCTCCCAATGTAACAACTTTTGCAAAGAGAAAAGGAAAAGATGTCTTGCATTGTTAGCCGAGAGGTATCGCAGCCGCCATGCAAGCAAGTAGTTGGTTGCAGATGGTTGTGGGTTCACGTCCCGGCCGATGCTATGACATATGAAAAAAAAAGGAAAAGATAAGATTCAGCATTTTTACATGTTTAATTCTGAATATAGATGATTGTACAAACATAATTTCACTTTCATAGTCAATTCACAAAAGATAATTGATAACATAAAATATAATCTAATGATTCATGGCTTAGAAGTTCCTAAATATTTGAGCACCAAAAATAACAGAGATGGGCCATAATCCTCAATTTAGAGTCTAAAATATACCACTTGATAACTTTATCAAATTATGAAGGGCATTCATATCATGAAATACAATAATCAAGTCCTATAATAACTTAAGTGTAGAAGTCAGTAAGCTAAAAATAAAAGACAAATTTAATGAAATGTCATATTGTATGAGACAATAGGAGATATTGTCCAATTGCATTTAGTTTCATATTTTAAAAATCCTTGAACTATATGCTGCCTGTAAATCTAATAGTTGAGCTTAGTTTGAGCTCTTTAACTACATATACATAATTGGATAGCTACATAAATAGTTAAGGAGTAATAGGTAGGTAGATAGCTAAGCTCACAGAATATATATAGATAGATAGGTAAGTAGTTTTGTAGGCAGACAGACAATCAAATAGATAGATAGATAGATAGATAGATAGATAGATAGATAGATAGATAGATAGATAGATAGATAGATAGATAGATAGATAGATAGATAGATAGATAGATAGATAGATAGATAGATAGATAGATAGATAAAATATATGGTAAGCAGGCAGATAGGTAAAAGTATTGTAGGTAGATATATAGATAGATGTATAGATAGATAGATAGATAGATAGATAGATAGATAGATAGATAGATAGATAGATAGATAGATAGATAGATAGATAGATAGATAGATAGATAGATAGATAGATAGATAGATAGAGATAGGTAGGTAGATAGGTAGATAGATAGATAGATAGATAGATAGATAGATAGATAGATAGATAGATAGATAGATAGATAGATAGATAGATAGATAGATAGATAGATAGATAGATAGATAGATAGATAGATAGATAGATAGATAGATATCAATGGGGTGGATATTTAGGCAAACAGAAATAAATATATTTAGATAGATAGATAGAAGAATAGATGGATGAGTACATAATACGATCCGAAATTAGGTAATTTTACTGGTAATTACCGATTTCTAAAAATAATAAAAATTACCGTTACCAAAATAACTATTACCGGTATTACTGGTTTTACAAACAAAATTTTGATTTATATAAGTCTACCATAAAAACAATTTTCTTTCAAACATTTTACTCTTTAGAAAAAACAAAATTAATTTTAAAGTCATTTTAAGTTTGTGAAAAGCAATTAAATTCTATTTCATCCCTGTTCTATTATAATCTACATATATACTAAATAGATTGATTTAGAACGGGGATGAAATAGAATAATAGTCATATTCAAAGTTGAACATGGTTAAAATATTCTCAAGATATAAATCCAAATATTTTCCTCTTTATTATTTCAAATATGTATTGTGCTAAATTGCCAAATTAAACTCCATTTAAAATTTAATGCTTGAGTCTGTGTATTGTGTACATATGTAAGTATTGCATCACTGTTAAGAAGTTCCCAACATGTTTTGATTTGAATGTTTCTATAAACTGCTGTTATCTTCTTTATTTTATCATTTATTTTTTAACATTTCCCTTCATAATGACTCAAAAAAAAAATAATAAATTTGTGGTAATGCATTAAAATAAAAATAAAAAGAAAACTGAGTGCTAAAGTACAATAAAAATTTTGAAAACTATGGGTGGATTGACTTCTGGAATAAGGGTCAATGTAAGCTAGGTTCATGCCAATGACTGTACTTCTTCAAGCAAAAAAAACAGCCAACTTTAGTGCAATTTTTGCCTAAAAAATTGGTACTTTTATTATTGCAAAAATGGCTTGCAAAGATGGAATTAGTTTCAATTAAATTGCAATTTATGAATATATTCAAAGGAACTTGGCCACAAACATTTATGACAACATGCCACTAACAATGTCCAATGGTGTAAAAATTTACTTTACAATTATCATCTAACCAAGAAAACTGAGCTATCTGAACACTTTGCAAATCAAATTAAAGCTGGAATTTGTCATTCAATTCTTATTAATGAGTATACATCTCAGAATTTTAGATATATTAACATCAGTGTACATGATATAACAAAACATTGGTCTCTGAGTTTAGTTATCATTCAAAGCCCATTAATTAGAAAAAAGTCACAGAAGTTGGCGAAAATGATTTAAATGACTTTCAGAAAGATCTAAAATGTCACATTGTAGGAATAACAACAGGTTGGTGCTTTTATAATGATTAAATTTGGCAAGGAAAATGGTGTCATTCAATTATGCTTTGCATATGGGTTTCACCTAAGTGTTTGTGATATTCTTTACAAAAAAATCAACTGCAAAGGGAAATGGAAGAGGAACTCATGCTTGACGAAGATTATGGTAATTCTCAAAATATTCAAGACTGAGACAATTTAACATTCTTCAGACTTTAGACATAGTTATTGATTCTACTGAAACAATTGATTATGAAAATAAATGTTCTGCTTCAGAAATTTTTAACAAATTGTTTTTAAAAGTTAAAAAAAATTACAAGATGTTTAGAAAATCTCCTTTGAAAAACAATTATCTACGAGAAATTGTTAAAAGTACTTTGAAGGAAAAAGTACTTAAACTTATTCTAGATTCTTGTACAAGATCCATGAGCACTCTAGCTATGTTTTCAAGACTTACTGAATTAAAAGAATGTATTCCAAATATTATAAGAAATAGTAGAATTAGTGAGATAATTTCCAATAAAGAATGAAAGTGTTTAAAAAAATCTTGTGGATACACTTTGCTCCTTTCAAATAGTTGTCAACAGACTTTTTTGTGAAGATACTTCATTGTAGAAAGATGAAAATTCCATAAAATTCATTTCAAAATAATTAAACCTACACAATTCACTATGCAATTTAAGAAAGGTTTGCATGAACATAGGATAACAAACATCATTGGTTTAATAAGTTGTCTTGAAAATCCCGAATGCCCAAAAAAAAAAAAGATTCTGAATCTGAACACCCCTTCTTTTTTCCAAATCATAAAAGCATTATGTAACTGGCTGAAGAAACATACAACAGACTTTTTCAACCAGATTTATAGGAAGAATTCCCAAAAAAAATTGCTCAAGATAAGATTTCAGATGTAGAATCTGTGGATAAACAAGGTGATCCAATGCTTCAAAGGTACATTGAAGGGGTTTCAACAAAAGCTAAATCTAAATGTGTTATCTCTCATAGCTTTTCTTTAACCAAAAAAATGAAGTTTTTTTAGGTTACTGGAGAGCGATCTGAGCGTCTAGAAAAACTATCAAAGTTTAAATGCTATCAGAGCGACCAGTGTTGAATCAGAAAAAGCTTTTTCAAGTGAAGAATACTTTGTTTCAAAGATAAGGTCAAGCTTATCACCGATGACATTACATAGTTATACTTTTTAAAATCTTATTTAACTAAAAATTCACGTGAATAGGATATAGTGCTACTTTTCTCTATAACATTAAAGAACAAATCATTTTTATTTTCTTAAACAAAGTTGTTTTTATTCAATAAAAGGAAATTTTTCTATATATTTTTATTCAAGTATTTTTTTCTGTTAAATAAAGCATTTTTTATTTCTTTGTTTTTTTTTTTTTAATATCCTAATTAAAAATAAATTTATTGTCTGTAATTATCGGTAATTACCATTAATCACAAATTTTACTTCCTTATTAAACAAATGTTTATAACTTTCGAACCCTAGTACTTAAATGTGTAAATAGAATTACGGGTTTGGCTGCAAAGTATGTAGAGCGATATACCAATTGGATAGATAAATTGTAAATCAAATGTAAAAACCTAAATTGGGATCAGTTTTACGACAATAAGTATTATGTAAAATATTAATTAATAATTTTATTTATTGGCTTTGCAAAATCGTAATTATTATTATTTATGTATCTTTAATTTTACAAAAGTATAAATAAATAATAAGAACGTTCAAGCAAAACAACCTGCTACTAATAATTAAACTTTGTGGACGTGTTTAATTTGATGCTACATTATGATAAAATAAAAACATTTTTATTGTAAAGACAAATTTGATAATCTACAAAAAAAAAAAAAAATAGAATGAAGATACTGCCACTCTATCATTATTTCTGGTAGTTTATTTTCCTTTATTAGTCTAGCGTACCGTTTTAGTTGTTTTAAAGCAGAGTTCTTGTTGGATAATGTAACTTTCTTTTCTAAGATACAAATCAGGGAATCTTTTTTTTTTTCATTTTACTTAAAATTAGATCAAAAATAGATCATAGTTCTAATTTAAAATGTGTATTATCAGTTATAACTTTTAAAAATAGTTTATGTAGATATGTGTCTTATGAATATGTCTATTTAATCATATCTATTATTTAAAAAAATAAAAAATTAACATATTCTATGGCAATAGCATTTAGACCTCAAGTTTTTTTGAATAGAATTTGTACATATTTATATATACTAGATAATTCATTTTATCTCCAAAATGGATTACTATTGATATTTTAATAAATATGAACATATTTTAACAAGCATAAATATTGCATAAATATATCATTATAGAATAGAACAAATAGAACTTAAGTTATAAAGTTAATAAATAAAAAGCAGATTAAATAAATAAACAAGTTCATCTATAATTTTCATCTGCATCAATATTTAGATGTTCTCAGACGAATCTCGCTTATATTACATATATAAATGCAGGTGTAAGCCTGCACAATGTATTAACTTATATAAATAGTGTGTAAAAGGTCTGCCCATCCCTCGCATATGTATATATAAATGGATTATTCTCCTGTACATGAGGGGTCAGAATGACTAATACGTCAACTTGGGTAGGATGACAATCTTGACACTAATCTGGGCTTTGAACATTCCATCATCAGATTTTCAATGAAATGAAAGGCTGAAGAGTTATGGGTTGGAATAGTTTGGAGCCTGTCCATTAAATTATGAAGAGTAGATATCTTAATATAAAGCTGTGTATATATGTATGTGTATATATGTGTGGAGATAGTAATCTAGACCAACTGATGATTGCTGGTTTAGCATGAAATGCCTATATTGGTGATTAGTTAGCTTTTCAACATGTGTGTGATCAGGTAGGACAGCAATATGAGATGGCACTGAGAGTAGTGGGTTGTGTGAAAGTCTGAGTTTGAATCACACATATATTGCTTATATAAATGCAGGTTTAAACCTGTACAATGTATGAATGACCAGTAAGAAAATTCTGATCAAAACCATTTGTAGGCTATCTTGTTTGTCTCAATAAATATATAATAATATTTCCTGTAATCTTGTAGGCTATTCCATTTTCTCTCTTGAGTTTTCTCTCATTCTTTTTTTTAACTTTTTTTTTTACTTTAATGCCTTTCAGCAATTAAATTATTATAAGTCCTGATTATGATGATCTTATTATATCATCATCCATGTCTTTGTGCTAACAGTGATAATGTTATTTTGCATTTATGTTATTACATTTCCATTCTTTAATCATGATCACAATAACTATGTTTACATGTAAAGATGTCCTAGATATAGATAAGCAATTATGAGGATAGATTTAACAGAGTTTCTAATCTTGTTTGACTAATACCCATGTTACAATTGCGTTTAAATCAAAAATTTATTTGACAAGTATTTGTACATTTGGTCAGCTCAGTTTTAAAATAATCTTACTATCCACAAATGAAAAATTTTTTAAAGATGATAAAAATAACTTTGCAATGGCAGATATTATGGAGGAACAAAGCAGATTTAAAGTCTAGACTCACTCAGAATATTCCTCAATATAATAGAACTAAATGCAATAGTGCATATAACTCAATGTTTATAGATCAGAAGAAAAAAATGATCATTTGTTCAAAGTTGCCAATGCTGAAATTATTTGTTTAGAAAGTAATAATAAAAACATAAAATCAAAGAATCTTGGCATATAATTAATCCTAAAAATTCCATAAATATACGAGTGAATAGCATTTCTTTCAACAAGAATTCATTTAATGTAATAGCATAATCAACTGCTAGATTTATTTACAGTTTTATATGTATAAATATGATAATATCTATTGTAATCAGCAGCTAATTTGGTTTATGTTTACTTGCATGCACATATGTTAATGTATATGCTAATGTTCATCATAGTTTTGTCTTGATAAACATATCTCTGTATCAAATGCCTTGCTCATCAATTAGCAAATATTTTTAAGGTTATTACTATAATTTTTGACAGTTGTTTAAATGTGTAAAACTTTGCTAGTGTAAACTCTTTCAGACTTTAATTAATATAACATGACAATTGTAACTACATAGTTGGAACAGTTTAAGATTAATTATGTTTTTCTAAGAAAAATTAAACTTTTAGTGAAAATATTTTTTTGATGAGGTAAATGAATGGATTTGTAATTTTTGAAATTTCTAAAGTTATCATAAGTTAGTTATAGATATGCTATTGTTGCTTTAGCCCAAATATTAAACATTTATCAATTTAAAATATGATCTTTATAATATTTTCAATTTTTGAGTGTGACTTATAAGAATTTAATTTAGAAATTAATGTTCAAAAATATTTGAGTGTTATACTAGAATGTACTGAAAAAAATTCATCAACTTTTGGATGGATATTTATGAATTTGAGGATATAAATCAATTTATCTTAGTAGTTTTGGAATAAAAATGTAGATTTGGATGTTGGCTTTTAACCCTAACTCCAATATTTTATTGTTTCATGTAACAAATTGAAATATAGTATTTTTTCATAGTGTTTTAATTACTTTAATAACTTAGTTGGATGTTGGATTATTATTGTGGCAAATTTATTATATAAAAATGTGAAATGAATTTCTTATTGATATAACATAAAATTTGTAAAAGAATTTCATTTAAAAATGCTTTGTAATATTTTGAAAAATATGTAAAATTATAGGTAAGATATAATGATAATTTAATAAACTATTGTGTAAGACTTTTTTTTTTTTAATTTGGCATATGAAGCATTATAGAAATATTATAAAAACATTCTGAAGAATTGCAATATTTATTACTTTTGATAAGAGAATATAGCTTAAAAGAGAATTCAATAAAAACATTTACTCCAAAAAAAAGTTAAAGACAGTTTCCTTAAGATATTAGAAAAACAGATGAAAAAAATTTAAATGTAATGTATGTTATTATAAAATTTACCTTTAAATATTTTTCATTCAATGTTTTTACTTTTTGAAATCAGAATGAAATTCAATCCTATTTGTTATGAGTATCAATTAAAGAATTAATATATCAAAATACATTATGTCAAAATCATATACAGCACACCTGGGTCTCTTTTTATGTGGACTTATTTAACATGATTTTGAAGTTACACGATTCATGTTTCACTGGAAGTCGAACTCTGATAATGCGCTATTACTTTAAATAATAAATTTCACACACTTACATTATATTGAAAGTAATACCACATTATTGGAATTCGACTTTCATTTTAGTAATTTCAATATTTTCAGTGCTTTATAATAGTGAGATTTTATACAATAATGAAATTAAAATCATGATTTCCACATTTTATGTATACACACATTAAATTTTACGAGATTATAATGTAAATTTGTTCAAACATTGTGCTTGTTAATTTTCCATTTTAAATCACATTCTGTTTTGGCTTTTTAAAATAGAACGTAATCAATTATTAATCATTTAGTGTCCACAAGTTTATTTTTAAAGGGTGAATAATAGCAGTGGGCACAATTAAATTTGACAATTAAAAATTAAAATCTGATTTTTAATTGTAATTATCAATTTAAAAATTACTTATGGTGACTTGAAATTAATGTAATGTAAAATGAAATTTGATTTTTAAACAGAATTGAAAATTAAAAAATTCAAACAAAAATAAGAATTCAATTTTTAGTTGTTAGTTTTAATTAAATTTTTCCCATCAGTGATGAATAAATGTCTTTTTATTATCATAAGTCTAAGTTCATAAACAATTAATAAAATCATCATCTCAAAGATTAATTACTAATTATGTTGTCAACAGAAAACCATTAACACAACATGAGAGTGAACTTGGCGCTAGTTGTATTTCCTCTTGTGAGAATCTGATTTTTTACCAGTTTGCAAATGAACGTGTTTTTCAGAAAATAGCGATAATTAAAATGTATATTAAAAAATGTAAATTACTGTACTATAAATTATGCATAAAAATATATTATTTTGAATAAAATTAAATATTACAGTTAAAAAAAGTTTGTCTTGTATCAATTTTTTTCAAATTTGAAATTTTTTATTAGTCATATTTTATTTTCCTTATTATTTTTTTTTTTTTGTGCGAATTTTAAAGTAATTTTACGTTGGTGCTTTGCTTTTATGCGAATTTTGAAAAATCACAGATTGCATCCCCCCCCTTTTCAATGTAAGTTACGTCTATTTTTGCGCGATTTCATTTGCGCGTGTTTTCTGAGGAACCTATCTATCACGTAAAACAAGACCCAGATGTATATGTCTTTATAGCAATAAATTAGATAATCATGATTTACCCTTATTCTTCAATTTTTTATGCAAAAGTGATATTAAAGTTCAAACATATGGTAATCAAAGCAATTATAACAATGTCAACATAAATATGATTGTGTAAAAAGAAATTAATTGGTTAATATTATATGATAACTTTGTTTTTTTAAATTTTAGAATTTGTCTAAGAAGCATTTTTATGTTACATCACATAAAAAGGAATCTTCCTGATGATTAGTCAACTTTTACATTTTTGTTATTATATTTTTTATCATCAAATCTTAAAGACTTAAATAGTTCTTTTATATTTTCAAAGTTATTGTAAATTAAATTACAGATTTACAAATTAATTTATTTTTCATCTTATAACTGTTAACTTTCTTTTTTATATAAAAAAAAAATAATGCAAAGAAATTAATACTTTTCACATGGTGCTTTTAGCAGGTAAAATATGTGTAAAATATATATAGCAGCAGTATTCAGGGAGAGTACTATAAATTTTTTAATGTGAAAAACAAAACCAGCATATAAACTCTTTCACAGTCTTTTTAATATTATTTTTCTCCCGAAAACAGGGATTTTTTTGCAGCAACCAATCATTATTTTTCTTTATAATTATAAAAGAATTTCATTAATGAGATCCATTTTAGCTGTTTTCTATAATCATGAACAAAGTATTTTATCCTATTCACAAATAATGAGTTGAAATTAGTAAACAATAGTCTATTATGACAAATTTATATCTATATATATAACTAGAAGGGATATGAACTCAGAATTTTAAGCTTCTTAGAGATATGCACTCAATATTATACAACTGATACACATAACCACATACATGTGGAAAATATAAATGATCTCCAATATACATATTCTGTGCTGAACCAGCATTCATCATTGGTCCAGATCACCATCTCCCACTCATATATACGGTCAGTGCTCAGTTTATATTAAGATAGCAAATCTTCAAACTTTAATAAAAAAGCTTCAATCTGTTTCACACTTTATTCTTCAGCCATTCATATCTTTGAAAATCCAATGATGAAACACTTAAAGCCTTTACTGATGCCAATATTATTGTCATTCCCATGTTAATCTTAAATCACTCTGACCCCTTACATATAGGACCTTAATGTGTTCATTTAAATGAAGAAAGCTGGGCAAAATACAGGCTGAATGTATAATATTCAAATATATGTACATTGTCTATATGAAACTTAATGTAACTAGAAGGAGCTTTTTTGCATTTAAATGGACATATTAAGGTCCTATACATGAGGGATAAGAGTGACTTAAAATCAATATTAGCATGACAATAATATTAGAAGCAATAAGGGATTTGGTATTTCATCATCAGATTTTCAATGGTATAGAAGACAGAAGAGTTGCAGTGTGGAGAATATTGAAGCTTGTCCATTAAAGTTTGAAGATTTACTATCTTAATATAAACTGATCATGTGTTGGAGATGGGGTTCTGAACCAACTGATGAGTGATGGTTTAGCATGAAATGCTTTATTTTTTTCCATATGTATATGATCATGTGTATCAGTTGTATAAGATTGAGTGCATAGTTGTAGAGAGCTTGTAAGTCTGAATTCAAGTCTTTTTTAGATATATTAAGTTTACTATAGACAAGATGCATATATATATATTATAACAATCAAAATGAAAGTGAAGATCGAATCTAACCGCAAACTACGATATCTGCTGTACAGGGTGCCATCTAGGCATTTAAACCTAGAAAAAACTATAGAGTAGGCAGATACGCGCTGTTAAGATTCCACTGTATTTGAATATTCAGATCGTTAGCCCAAGTCACTAGCTCAGTGGAGACGCAGAGATAAAAATCTATATCTTAATTTATATCTTAAATATAAATAAATAAAAGCCACTGCCAGGAATTAACACATAAAAATATTTATTTACGCACATATAAAATAACATTTATATTTTGAGGAATAAATTCAACATTTTAGATTTTTCTATTAATCTTTAGTTTTACATTTAAGTAAATTACAACCATGAGTTTAATATTTATTTAGTGAGTTGATTATGAATAGACTACATAGATCTGCATTTGAAAAGAAAATATTCTTCCCAGATTTAATCTTAGGCAACAAATTTCGCAATCAAACCGGCGCCAATCCATCTGATACATTTATGTATTCAATGTGCAATGAAAATACGACAACACAAAATACTATACTGTCAGGAATGTACATCTGAACAGCAAGTAGAATTAGAGAAAAAATTGTCTCTCTACCAACCAGGAATGCGACATCTGTTGGCGAGTAGAACAATAAACACAAAACTCCATAGGAATGGACTGTGGTCCTTTGCCATCTTACAAACTCATCCATAGGCAAACAGAAGGTGTGTGGCGTATATATAATCCTGCCTGTAGTGGATCTCATATTACATCTACAATTACACAAATATATCCAATCCATTGAACCAATTCAACTACGAAATGAATAACCTAAGACTACCCTCCCTTAATATAACTTTACAAACTATATAGCCATCCACGCCCGACTTAAATTTAACATTTAAATATGTTTGCACAGATTATTTTTATACAATTTGTTTTATAATGTCGAGTATAAATCGGCTGCACAGATTCCACGATCAAAAACATTCCAAATTAAACACTACCGATCAAAATACAAAGTCAATCGATAACGTCAATTGCTGAGGGAATATAGGAGACGCTTTGGTGTTCATCATAAGACACCACAGTGGCATCGTTGACTTATATATTCTAATCGACTGTGAAAACCACAACATAATCAACCACTAACGAATTTCTGCAACGTCTATACCCAACTTAAATGTAATGCATTTAATAATTTCTACAATAAATATTACTACAAATAATAATAATAATAAAATGGAAATGATTTTAGCAAAACTTAACTATATAAATTTAAACAATCAATTATTAATTTGAAAATCAAATAAGAGTTCATTTTAAAATTTAAATTAGCTGAATCTTTAAAAAAAACCATTGACAAAAGTTCTTAATTACTTTTTTTGTTGTTGTTGTTAATTTGTAAAGTTCATAGCTCATGGTAGAAGAGTCCAGGTTTCTGCTTTTAATTCCTGTGATGCCTCCATTGGAAGATAATGTTCTGGAGATAGCAATAGCTGGTTCAAGGTATCAGTCTTTTCCTTTTTTTTTTAAATAGAGAGTGTGGTATGTGTGTCCTACCACATCTCTCAAACACAAAACGCTGGAACTGTCAGAAAAAAACTGTATTTCCCTTTTTATATTATCCACACGGATTCAATCAACAAATGTCACTAATCCATCACTTTTGTTAGGGTCCGAGCCAAGGCTTAGTGCTTCCATTGGTCAAGCTAATTTCTCTTTATTTTCTTATCTATCTCTCATCAGATCATTTTAATTATACAAGAGCCCAAGGCTAGCTTGCTTTTCAAACAATTTATAAACAATCATTTCCATTTACAGATTACAAGAATTAATTAATCCCTGTTTTTATTTTTAAATCTTGTACTTTTTTTTATAAAAAAAAGTATGTTCAAATACTTATTTATTTGTTTTTTAAAAAAAAATATTTTTAAAGTTTGGCATCTGTGCGAATGTATATACGTTTAACAAAACATTTTAATTTTAGCGTTTAGTTTTTTACTTTTATTTGCAAACTTTTAAGTTTTTATTTTAAATTAATGTAATGACATATTTATATATCGTTACATATCAATAAACTTCCTCAAAAAACAAAAAACATTTAAAAAAAAAAAAGAATTTACTTAGTGTTAGTAATTACATTACACAAATTGATTATATATGAAAATTTCAAAAGGACAAAACTTTTTTTTTACAAGACAAAACAGTAATTACACACAAATATAATGATTTAAAAAAAAAAAATTGATTGTTGATTCCCTATTACCAGCTAAATTTCTGCCCCCTCCCAAGTTTCATTTCTCCTACCTTTAACTATTACTTAGGTAAGTTGAACGATTAGATTTTAATTTAACAAGACTTTTTTTAAAAAAAAAATGATCTAGATTTATTATTACGTTTTATTTATTAGTTTTTATTCCTCGAATTTATCTCTACATATGCGCAATTTTTCTTACTGGCAGCACTTTTTAAACAAAACTTCAATCTGCAACTCCACGTCAATACAACAAATATATTTATACTAATTTCAGAAAAAATATTACGGGCATGATTTATTTTCAAAAGTACTAGTGGTTTATTAAACATCTGGCTATAACTTTACGTTAGTACAAAAATGTACTTATTTCAGAAAAAACAACAAATGTTATTTGCATGATTCACTTTTAAAATTATCATGGCACTCGTGATTTATTAAAGATAGAAAATTTCATCATCATCAATTTCCCTTCTCAGGGTCAATCTCTGAGGTAAGGCCACACTTAGGATGCCAATTATAATGATCAAAATGAGAGTGAAGGTCGAATCTAACTGCAAACTACGATATCTGCTCTATGGGGCACCATCTAGGCATTTAAACCTAGAAAAATTTATAGAGTAGGCAGATACGAGCTGTTAAGATTCCACTTTATTTGAATATTCAGATCGTTAGCCCAAGTCACTAGCTCAGTGGAGATGCAGAGATAAAAATCTATATCTTAATTTATATCTTAAATATAAATAAATAAAAGCCACTGCCAGAAATTAACACATAAAAATATTTATTTACGCACATATAAAATAACATTTATATTTTGAGGAATAAATTCAACATTTTAGATTTTTCTATTAATCTTTAGTTTTACATTTAAGTAAATTACAACCATGAGTTTAATATTTATTTAGTGAGTCGATTATGAATAGACTACATAGATCTGCATTTGAAAAGAAAATATTCTTCCCAGATTTAACCTTAGGCAACAAATTTCGCAATCAAACCGGCACCAATCCATCTGATACATTTATGTATTCAATGTAGCATGAAAATACGACAACACAAAATACTATCCTGTCAGGAATTTACATCTGAACAGCAAGTAGAATTAGAGAAAAAATTGTCTCTCTACCATCCAGGAATGTGACATCTGTTGGCGAGTAAAACAATAAACATAAAACTCCATAGGAATGGACTGCGGTCCTTTGCCGTCTTACAAACCCATCCATAGGCAAACAGAAGGTGTGTGGTATATATATATATAATCCTGCCCATAGCCGATCTCATACTACATCTACAATTACACAAATATATCCAATCCATTGAGCCAATTCAACTACGAAATGAATAACCTAAGATTACCCTCCCTTAATATAACTTTACAAACTATATAGCCATTCATGCCCGACTTAAATTTAACATTTAAATATGTTCGCACAGATTATTTTTATACAATTTGTTTTATAATGTCGAGTATAGATCGGCTGCACAGATTCCATGGTCAAAAACATTCCAAATTAAACACTACCAATCAAAATACAAAGTCAGTCGATAATGTCAATTGCTGAGGAAATATAGGAGACCCTTTGGTGTTCATCATAAGACACCACAGTGGCAACGTTGACTTATATGTTCTAATCAACTGTGAAAACCACAACATAATCAACCGCTAACAAATCTCTGCAACATCTATACCCAACTTAAATGTAATGCATTTAATAATTTCTACAATAAATATTACTACAAATAATAATAATAAAATGGAAATGATTTAGCAAAACTTAACTATATAAATTTAAACAATCAATTTTTAATTTGAAAATCAAATAAGAGTTCATTTTAAAATTTAAATTAGCTGAATCTTTAAAAAAACATTGACAAAAGTTCTTAATTACTTTTTTTGTTGTTGTTGTTAATTTGTAAAGTTCATAGCTCACGGTAGAAGAGTTCAGGTTTCTGCTTTTAATTCCCGCGATGCCTCCATTGGAAGATAATGTTCTGGAGATGGCAATATCAGGTTCAAGGTATCACAGTCTTTTCATTTTTTTATAGAGGGTGTGGTATGTGCATCCTACCACATCTCTCAAACACAAAATGCTGGAACTGAACTGTCCAAAAAAACTGTATTTCCCTTTTTATATTATCCACATGGATTCAATCAACAAAACATCACTAATCCATCACTTTCATTAGGGTCTGAGCCAAAGCTTGGTGCTTCCATTGGTCAAGCTAATTTCTCTTTATTTTCTTATCTATCTTTCATCAGATCATTTTAATTATACAAGAGCCCAAGGCTAGCTTGCTTTTCAAACAATTTATAAACAATCATTTCCATTTACAGATTACAAGAATTAATTAATACCTGTTTTTATTTTTAAATCTAGTACTTTTTTTTATAAAAAAAGTACGTTCAAATACTTATTTATTTGTTTTTTAAAAAAAAAATATTTTTAAAGTTTGGCATCTGTGCGAATGTATATACATTTAACAAAACATTTTAATTTTAGCGTTTAGTTTTTTACTTTTATTTGCAAACTTTTAAGTTTTTATTTTAAATTAATGTAACAACATATTTATATATCGATACAATATATATATATATATATAATTATTTAAAACAAAACAAATGGTTCCTTTAGTTGAATTAGTTCTACTTTTTTATGTTATGTATCAAAAAAAGCTGCATAATCATATATTCACAAAGCTTATATCAAACTATTCACTACCACATACAAACAAATATAATCATTAGAAAATGGCAAAAGTATTCCTAAGATAAATGCCAACTGAATCAACTTTATGATTCAATCCAAATCTTTATTTTATCCCAAATGTTTTCATACAGATTTTTTTAAATAAAAGCATAAATCATTACAAATTGTTAATGTAATTTTATTAGATTTTGTTTGATTATTTTGTGCATCCAAATTTTAGACACTCTTAAATATAAATTTTCTGATAATGTATACCCAGCTCAAACAAAGAAATAAAAAAACTAAAAAAAAAGTCTAATGATTCCTAAAATGGATCTCCAATAAACCAGCCTCATTATCTAGATTAATGCATTTTTTAAATGCCTTTATCATTACTTATTGGTTGTCCATTGCATTTTATTACAACATAATCTACAAGTAAATAATTGCAATACCATCTTAAAGGTGATTTACTGTATTTTAAATAAATATATTCATATGTTAATAACTACTTATCAGACTACAGATTATTATACTTACATGTATATATTAACTTCTATGATCTCAAGTTATTGATGTTGAAAATATGGTGATCAATCTTCTAACATATTAGATATGATCTATAATAAAATCATTATAATACTTGTGTTACCTAATAGTTAAACATCAATATTTACACAGCCAGCATTATTTACAAAACATCTTTATGATTAATTGTACTGTTCAACACAATTACAGTAAATTATTTATAGTTTTCTAAATATCCCTTAAGGATGCCTTGTCACTGCTGAGAACTTTCACAAAGAAAGGAAAATAATTTAAGTGTTAGAATTCCCATGCAAATAATTAAATGATGGAAATGTAGTTTTTCTGAATAATTAGTAAATAAAGATAAACAATGACATGGTATATAATGATAACAATGCTTTATATTAATTGTTAAGTGCCTAAACAACAATGAGAAAAAAAATGGAGATTGGCTGACAAAAAATACAGAGCTGAGACTGATAAAAAAAACAGTACAAATTTTTGATGACCAGTATATTTTTTATAAGATGTCTGAATATATTACTTATTGATCATAGAATTGTCATTGATCATTAGTTTTCATATTTGACAATTATCCATAATCTACTACATCTGAAATCTGCTGGTACCCTCAGTTTAACACTTAAAACTCTATTTCTACCATCTTAAGATTGGTTGTGCATTTATTAACCAGTTCAATTTAAATATTTTTACTAATTTTTTTTTTTTGAAATATTTCCAATCTAGTTTCCAGCTTGGTTATTATTCACCTCTCATCCTGTGGACATAAAAATTCATTTTAATATTAATTAAAATAGGTTTGAGTTTTTCCTAGTTATTTGTCATAAAATACTGATTTAACTCAATGAGTTACAACTAAAGTTTGTATCTTTTTTATTATTTTTCCTGTTCCTGAGATTTGAAACAGAAACTTTTAAATTTTTAGAAATTCTCAGGTTGTTAAAAGAAAATGTTTTTGTCTACATAAATAATGGACAGTATATATTGAAGCAGTCAATCTTAGCTTAAGATTGATCTTTGTGGTTCTATCTACTAATCTGTGTTCAAACCCTATGTCCCATCTCACTCTTTTAGTTGTGTATATATGTTTTATGTATATATTTGAGACACATGCCTAAAAATTATAAATTTTAACTTTTCAATAACACTCTTTTTTATTATTAATTTTTTTTATATTAAAAATACATAGGTGCAGCTCGGATATATATATTATAGGAGGATAAATACTAACAAAATATTTATTTTTTTAAAATATTTTATTTTATGTCATTTTTAAAACTTTTATTTTTAAATTGTTTTTTTCTATTAAACTGTATATTTTATAAAATCCAAGATGGAAGATGCAACCATTAATTGTCCAAAAATAATTAATGGGATGGAAATATAATATTGTTTTAATCTTGGGAAGAAATTTTTAATTAAGGTTTTACTGAAAATGAAATGGGGGATGGGATTAATAGATTTTATTTTTGTTATAAATATTTTTGTCAAATCTATTTCCAATCTAGAAATAGATTTGAATATATTTTTGTAATGTTATCTAACATTAGCATCTTCACAAACAATGGACAAAGAAAACTTAAAATTTTTGTGAGATTAAAGATTACATTTAAGCTATTGATAAAAATTGAAAGCATTCTTCAAATACCTAAGTGGAGTATAAAATGGGCTAATTAAAAACACCAAGGGATAGTTGCTATTGAGAGAACTGTTATCAAAATAATCCATGCTGGTTTGAAATTTAAAATTAATAATCGAGTAGTAAGCCCATCCTGTGAAGGTATTCTTTTACTGCCATACCTTACTGCTACCCTAAAATGAAGGAGAAGCCTAAAAAAGGAACTCTGGAATGCTAAATAGAAGCTTGCTGCCACCTAAAAACTTGCATGATCTTTTCAATTGCTGTGCATGTGCCTGGACATTTTAAATTGGACTCTTAAAATTTTGCAAGGTAATGATTTCCATACCACCAAAAATAAATCTAGCCTAACTAACCTCAAACCCTACTATCAAAATTTCTAATGTATGATTTAAATTTGTACCTTTTTCTAATATGCAAATTGCTCTTAAATAATGTCTATAAATTTAATTCTCTCTCATGTGCACTAACTTTCTTTAACTTTGGTGTGGTAATTTATTTATATGTATTTATTACTTGATGGTATATATGTTTTTATTTATTATTAATATGCCAATCTCAAAGAACCTGATGATCTTAATTTCTAAATCCTTCTCTCTTTTAGTCTTTTAATTAAACTTCCATGGATTAAAGTTATAAACATCCCTTAGATCATAATGTATGATTAATTAATATGTTTGCCAGATTGTTTTTATGAATCAACAATTTATGTTCATTTTAGTATAAAACTTATTTGTTTAACTCTAGATAGACTGAAGTAATTCTACCTGGGGTAAATCAATAACTTAAGCTTATTAATGCTATGAAATCTTTTAAAAATGTTTATTCATTTTTTAAAAGGTGACCTATTCTTTTGTTTTCGATACTATAAGTTTTATTTTATTTTCCATACTTTTAAACATGAAATATTTTAATATTCTAGTAATTATAAAATCTATGAAGGTGGGATTTATTTATTTTAGATAGCAGAACAGGAGGGGATAAAATCTTAATGTATTTATTTTATTTAAAGGAAATATATATATATATATATATATATATATATATATATATATATATATATATATATATATATATATATATATATATATATATATATATATATATATAACATTATTTGTAGAAATTATAGCAATAAAACAAAGGGGGCATTTATTTTAAAGCAGTAAATCTTATTCAATGTTGTTAGTGACATTCATCCATACTGCATTACTGACATTCAGCCTATCTTTGTGAATATATATATATATATTACATGCTTCTAATCCAGGGGGTTATGATAGGATCAAACCCATAGATTTCTTTTTATGTCCTGACTCATGGATAGTTGAGCCTCCTGGGACTTTCTTCATTTAAAAGGCCTCTGCACATTGGTGATGTCCACAGAATGCCTTATCCACTTTTCTCTTAGCACTGCCCAAGAAGGGGGTCTTAGACTTTGTTTTCATCCAGAAGCATGACCTTGTCTTTTTATTTCTTTGCCCATTTTCAGTACCACCACTTCTCTGTTTATTATCTCTTTTGCTTCATGACCCAGTTTTAATGCTCTAATATTAAAATTGCACTCTGCTTAATATATATATATATATATATATATATATATATATATATATATATATATATATATATATATATATATATATATATATATATATATATAATGCTGAGTATCACTAGTTTTATTAATAATGTTATTTCAATATTATTACACAATCCCACTGCCATAATTTATTTCTGTATTTAAGATTATCTGCCATGGGGAAAACCAAGAATTCTCTTTTTTAAATGTTTTTCAATAAATATTTGGTCATAAAGTCAAATATATATTTTTTTCCAAATGTATTTTATTCATTTTCATGACTTCAATGGTGTGAAAATAGTTTTATATATATATATATAATGAATCTCAGAACACTACAGAAACAATGTTAGTCACTATGTTTCAGAACCATATATAAAAGCATTAATAGTAATCTTATATAAATTCTTTCTAATAAATGATTGGCATCTTAATACCATACCCACCAAAAATGTGTGTAAATGTATATATACTATTTAGTTAATAAAAGAGCATATGAGAAATAATAGCATGAATGACAATATGTAATTATCTGCCTCTTAGTGGACCTCTCATTCATGCACACATCTTAATGTATATAATTAATTGATTATATTAAACTAATTTTTTTATTGTCTAATTTATCTGAGTAGTTCAAATTCTTTTTTCTCCACTTCCACACATACAACCATGTATATGCCTAAGTTAAAAGATAGTTAATAAGTCTTATTGTCTTCTCCACTCTACTAGTGGGCCGGATTTAGAATAAATTCTCATGTGCCATCATTATATGTTATTCTTTAGGTGTTTGATCTGGAGCTTGGGAAATGGGTTCAAATCCAGGTTGGTTCCTGACCTAAATCTCAGGCTGGACTGGGTTTGAAGTACATTTTTTGAGTTCCAGCTCATGTTAGATGGATCAACATGTTTTGACCAGTACAATATGTACATGGTAATAATAAACACTGGCAGTGTTAAGAATCAAAGGCAATGGCTGTTACTAGTAATTAATAAATTTTTGAATTAAATATTAATTCAAGTAAAGAGAAATTTTTAATTGAAATCAAATTTATCAGAGAAAACAAGAATTAAAAACAGACTTCAATATTTTAATATGTATAACTATAATATAACAAGTTAATTATTAAAAAAAATTGTTTATTAGCCAAAAAATATATTCATTATAAAAAAAAAAAAATTTGATTTCGAAAATAAATATTAAAAAACTTGTAACAATCAGATTAATGAAATGTTTATCGAATATAATCATTTGTTAAATTATAAAAAAGATCAAAAACATATAGATTGTTCATTATCACTGAATAAAATAGAATAAAATTATGTGATACTATTGCACTCCTATTTGGAAAAAATACTATATAAATAAAAATTAGAAAGAATTCTAATTTAATAGGTGAACTACTATAATGATTCTCTATCTTAGAAGTGATTTTACAAATAATAAAAATGATCGATATAAATTAAGTTATGAAAGAATGTTTTTATTGGTGAAAAAATAATTATAAAAGAATAATAAAATAATTAATGAAAATAATTTTTTTATTGAATTGAAAATCATTATTTATATCACAATTTTTTATTGATTAGTCTTTCATTTAAAAAATGCATCATATAGTATTGGTTATCAGTGAATATTTGTATTTTCCTTGTAGTTTAATCCATCAATAATTTTTGAGTGTTTTTGTAAGGTGTCAAACTTTTGCTTTTAAATCTTTAGGTAGAGAAAACTTTTTTTTCTTTATTAAATTTTCTATAATAGTAAAGTTGCACTAAATGAACCTAATAATAAATTTAATTGTGCTCACCTCAATGAAATTATAAGCTTGAAAAAAAAAGATCAGACCTTAATATTTACAAGCTTTTAGCATGGATTTTTTTTAAAAAATAGGATATAGGTTTTAGTGTGATTATTGTTTAAGATTAAAGTATATTAGCATATGACCTATCTAACAATCTGCCTTGTAATACTAACTTTTTTATATTCTGATTCATAATTATAATATTCTTTATTATGAGCATGGGTGCATCCACCCTTTTATAGTGAATTTTCTACCTAAGTAAAGTATTTGTGATAGTTGCTCCTATATTCTACAAAAATTCAATAAAGCAGAAATTTATCTTTACAGATTCAATATTATTTTCAATAACTTTGTACTAAAGTTGGTACTTTTTACTTAACATATACTTTAAAGCCTTCAATTTATAAAGTTGTTCTTTTTTAATGATATGGATATAATGGCACATTAATAAGGAATAAAAACTTTATCTTAACTATATGAATAAGAATGGATAATATTATTAGTCTTTTATTGATACATCTAAGAATTTTAGAAATGGAAATACTAAACTATCATCACAATAAAATGCAATAATATATGGCCTTTTTATCTTTCCAAAAAATGTGTAGCTATCTATCTTGCAATATTTTTTTACTCTAATAAAATGAATTTCTATGAATGCAGCTATATAAACCTTAAATCTTGAGAGTTTCTTAGATATAAGTGCTTTTCTCCATTTATGTTTTGTTGAACTCATATGAAATATAATATGTACATTATATATAGAAAAAAAATATTTAATTTTATTATCACACTTTAAAAAAAATATTTGCATGATGTCAACTTATATAATGCTTTTCAAAAGAAAACTATTTATTATTCTCCAGCTCTGCCACTTATTACAGGCTTGAGTAATCATTATATGCTATATAGTTATGACTTATTAAATCACTATCCAATGCTGTCCCTAAAGTTTAGTTCTACTTTATGGTATTTATCAGATAAATTTTGAATCTGGATCTAATTCAATTTATTTATTTATTTGTATCTAATGAACTTTTTATCCAGCAGTTAACATCAATATTTTTTGTAATTAGCTAATAATGTAAAATTCAAAAACATGTTTTTTAATGCAAGACTATCATTCATACTTTTATATATATCTGACATTAATTCAGTATACATATAGTTTAGTGGTTTCAGTTTTTGATAATTGGAAGCATATTTATGCTTTGAAAATAATAGTATTAAAATAGATGTTTAATAAACAATACCAACTAGAATTTATTGATTACCATGGGTTTACAACTGGTGGTAACGCTGGAATAAAATAAATAGTTTGATCTTGAAAAGCATTATGCAAGCTGGAGTCAGTGTGTTTTTTATACTAATACTGCTAAAGCATAGAAGTGCCTAGAGGTATTAAAAAACTGCTGATATCAAAATATATGAATTCTGAACTAGTATCAAATATTTACAATTATGCAAGAAAATTGTCATGAAATCAAAATATTATGTTTTTGAATTTTAAATTGATAGCTTGATAGTACAAAAGTGATTAAATGGTGACTAAAAATGAAAAATATATTAGATCCAGGAGATCCATGCATTATATCCACATACAAAATTTCTCACTGATCAATACCATATATGATAAGCTAATCTGTGAATATAGATAGACACCACTAGATAGCTGATTGATAAACAGTACTCTCTGACATTTATTGATGACTTAAGATTACAATACATGGATAGAATGGAATATAATAAATAGTTAACTACAGCTTTAACACTCTAACTTTATTATTGCTGACTTTACAAACATTTCTGTTATTAGTACACAATTTCTTCAAACATATTTTAAACAGATTACGTTTTATATCACATTTTTAAGTTTTGCACATTGACACCAGACAGGGAACTTTTAGATATGACCAAATGTACAATCATTTTCTGAATAAACTTTTACTGATATATAATCTCATGTAAGAATATAGCTAAAAACATTCAGTCTTCTAGATGCATCTCCATCAGTAGAATTTGTGCCCAGAATTTTTACCAAATGTATCTGCACAAATACGTAACATAATCTTATTACTACAGTTAGTGCATGAAGACAACTAATAACTTTGGACCCTAGACTAATTTAAAATTGAAGGTAAGAAGAATGGAAAATGAGAAAAACAGTACGTAGTCTTTAATAAAGCAATACCTTATTTTACATGGCACCATGATGAGTTCTTGACCAGGCATTACTTATTGGCCATTCACCTTCATTTTTATAATTACAAATCATTTCATTATATGTCATCTATGATCTCTGACCTTAGCCTGATTTTTTCACCTGATTCATCTAGGAATTAAAAGGACAATAAATTTTCATTATTCTTCATTTCTGTCAATAACATATGAGTAGATTTATCTTTGTAATATTATAGATAGAATAAGCCTTTCGACAAAGGTTTGATTTCATTAAAGTGGTGCAAGTAATACGTTTTCCATTATGTTATTTTTCAATATAAATTTGTAGATCATAAGCCGTGATATGTTTAATCACTGCGAAGTACATTATACATTATATGTTTCTAAAAAATATTTGCATATTTAAGCACTTCGTAACAGAAAAAAAAAAAAATCTAACTTGGTGCTTATCACAGCTATTCAGCAACAATTAAAGCACAGTGAAGAGCTGTGATTAGGAAAGATGTTAATTTAATAAATATATATGTAAAGTTTCTCTGCAGAAAAAATAAAATAACATTATATTAATACTGTATCTGCTTTATATTACAGAATTAATCATCTCCATTTTATACAAATTTTTGGAGAAGTGATTACTCGCAATCTGAGATTCCTCAAGATATGAAAAATAATTCTAAAATACAATAAATGAATTGAATAAAAATTGAAAAAATAAACGCTCACACACACACACACACACTAAAAATAAGTAGAGGAATAGAAAATACATAAATAGTCATTGAAATATTTTGCAGATAATTTCATCTACCATTAAATGAAAATGAATTGATTAAGTTAACTGATTACGCGTCTAAAAGTTATAAAAAAATAATTGACACATAGCAAACAGTGAAAGATGAACTGCAACAGATAATACTAGCAAATTGGAATATCAATAAATTTTATTTCCTACCGTATATAAATATATACTTTAAAAATTTCAAAATAAATTATTATTTTTAAAATAAACGTTTTCCAGGTCTTTATAACTATTTTAAGAATAGAAACAATACAATTTCTCATTTAAAATACCGGTATCAATAATTCCTTAATCTTTAATGACGCAAACTATCAACCAATAATAAACTAACTATAGAAATTGTTTGTAGAATAAAAGTTTTTTTCCTCTTTTTTTTTACTTATGAATACCTGTCACCATCAGATGTCGAGTGGACAAAAACTGAATTGAAAGCGTGGTTCAATTTTGCATACATTTAGTTTGGTTTTATTATGATGATTAAAACAATCTTCGGGAGGTCAGAGGGGTTTCCAGAGCGTTGAAAGATTACAGCTTTATCCGAGTCTTCTCTCCTTTTTTATTGTTGATAAATAGAAGACCGAGTTTTTTTTTCCACTCATTTTGGAAAATTGTTTTTGCTCCTTTTCAATGAATACAAAAGAAAAGAAAACACCTGTCTCCGAAATCACAGACTATTTCAACTGATAAGTGATACCTTGTGCACTTGCTAATGCAGGAGATTTATATTTGAAGGGATTTAAAATAAACATAGAACTTTAAGAAAGAAAAAAACATTTAAAAAAATCATCAATGCTTTTTTAAAATAAATCACTATATTTTTATAATAATTAGTAATTTGTTTATATATATATAAATGTCTATTTTGTGAAAGAATTACTGTATAAAAATAATTAATAGTTAAAATGATGGACCACTTTCATATATATATTCAAATGTTATTTAAACTGGTCTTGCTAGCCTGATAATAATAGTACTAAGATAGAAATTGGCACTGGGATCTTTAGATTTTTGAATATTGCATTTAAGATGACAATCTAACCAAGTAGGGTAATATGCTAGCAGTCAATAAAAATGTTACATACTTATCTACGAGGTTCCTTGCGATTACTCCAAATATCGGATAATTACAGTGGTGAGCCTTCAGGCGAAATACGTCATTGCAAGGTAAATACTTGATTACCCAGATCTGTTCAATATTTTTTGGCATTTCTTAATAAACATATATTCATTCGGATATGCATAGTTTCCTATATTAGATATCTCTAGATTTGTTTTTCCTTTTAATCATCACTTTGCCCACTTTCAATTATTTTTTATTGGGGCAACTTGTTTTACTAATATTCATTTTTTTACATTCGCGTGATGTTTCATAGATGCAGTTTTATTCTTCAGCATTTCTTGTAGTGTGATATAGCTTTGAAAAGTTGATCCTCCATACTATATTGATTGCAGGATCTCTTTAGGTAGTCTATTATTTCTAGTATGTGTGGATATTCTATAGCATATATAATTGTTTTTTTTTCTTGTGATGTTTAATATTTTCTTGATGATAACTGATGGATAACAATTTAGGTGGTGTCTGATTTAACTTCTTTTGCACTTTCTATAGTGGTAGTGTAATTTCCAATTTTGTTTTTCTGTTGTGTTTGATATACAATGAGACCATAATACCCACTATATTTTGTTTCAAGCCTTCCTCTTGTACATTGTATATTATATATGATATATTACGTTTTGTTGATAAACTTTGATTTAAATAAAATATTTATTTTGTTTATTGAACTGCAAATGTACAATCCTTTTCAACACATGCATATATAAAATAAAATTATAGCATAAACAAAAAAATAATAATAATAATTTAGCAGTTAAAAATAAATTGAGAAGCCACATTTACATATATAATATATTTGATTGAGTACATTTTGACTCATTCATTCACTGAAAAAAAATTCCTGGATCAAATTTTTATGGTTTGAATAAAATAAATATTGAAATGTCAGACTTTCATTAGAGTTAAATACATTCTGGGTAATATTTTTTGCTACCGACAAATCTTATCAAAACAAAAACTACCATCTTTCTAATTCTTTTGATATTTTTAAGTCATTGCCAGCTTTAAGAATACTTTGTAAAACTTTTAGAATTATGCTATGAAGAATTTTATTACGCAAAATGCTACACATCAAATTCTGTAAGAATATTTTTTTTAAAAAGAATAAAATGCATATGCTTTTTAAGTGAATTTTTTTTATTTATAAACCTATTCAAATATGATGGTCCAAAATAGAAAAACAGCTTCTGACATATTGTAAAATTTGTTTACAAATTTTAATTATATTTTTAATGTGATCATGTAAGGAGATTAGAAATAAAAAATGGCTACTTGAGTATTGTAAATCATATTAAATTTACAAATTTTAATGTTTTTTTTTTGCTGGTTTGTTTATATTTTTTGGGAGAGTATCTGTTGATGTCATGAATATTGGTGCAGTGTAATTTGCAGCTTCATTATATTTGCTAAGTATTTTCAAATAAGTGTGAGTTTTCTGAAAACTGTAGTTTATATTTCACCAAGAGAGAGTCTTAACACAAGAACATCAAAAAATAATTTTTGTTCTTGTTTTGACTCTATTATAAATCTAACTTAAGTGGATATATTATTGATATGTGTTCAGAATATTTGTAATTGTACTTCACCATGTGGTAATACAACATAAGTATCATTGATAAAATGAAGCCATATTTTAGATTGAAAAGTCTTTCATGTAAATATTTCTAATCAGGGTTAGAATGGTAAACTCATAGCCATCATTAGTTTTTTGTTGCAGAATATTAAGAGTTCCATTATATTTTCAATAAGTTATACACCAGTAAATGCTTCATAACAAGTCACACTTGTGAATAATATTTCCACATTAAAGTTTACTAAAACATTGGTTTTTTCAATTTTCATGTTCTTGATTAGTTTTTCAAAGTGCTAAGAATTCTAAATAAGTGGCTGAGTGTTAAATGCCAAGGGACTGAGAGCCTCAAAAGAAACGATAAGTTTGGACAAGCTAAATATTTAGAACTAGAAATAGGTTACAGAAAATATACATACACATGAAAATAATTAACATATACATATAATCATAACAGAAACATTCTACATGGAGTTATATTATCATTATCAATTAATATCATTATCAATAATTTTCTTCAGAAACTAGAGATTTGGGAAAAGAATATATTTCTATAGAACACATTCCATGAAAAATTGTTATCCATCAGCTCTTATTAAGAAAACCTTAAATAGACAATAAAAAAGAAATATCAAAAAATAATAATTATAGATATTGTAGTGAATCTATAACTACCAGAAGTAACTGACAAACTAAAGAAAATTTGCAATCAGTGCACTAAAATAGTTTCCAATATATAGCATAGTATGAAGAAGTTTGACCTCTACAAAACCTAAACTTAAAATTCTGAAAAATAAAAATTGCATCTATAAATTATCATGTAAATGTAAAAGTAAGGGTTTTAGTAAAATCAATCAACCCATAGAAAAGTGTTTAAATAACACAAACTAATGAATATTAAAAAGAAGGGAAAATACAGAGAAGAAATTTTAATAAACTGATCATATGATAGGGCAAATACCCCCAAAAGTCAACTTAATATGATAATTCACCTATCACCATAAACTTGCCAACAATTACTACACCAAACTTCAGACATTATTATATATTATGTCTAAATTAGCTAAAGTAAAAAAATCATTTAACTTTTATTTGGAAATATGAACTATTTCTAAAGGATTACAACTAAAATCTTCAATTTATTTTCAGAGAGCAGAGAAAATAACTCAAAGGACAGGTGAGGATCTGTCAAGAGTAAGTCTAAATGTTCAAAAGTTTTTAAAATATTAAATCTTGCATTCGATTGGTAATATAGAATATTTACCAAAAATAAATATACTGATGAAGTCTTTATACAAGTTTTCCAAGCACTAAAAAAATCTTATTCTAAATTGCATGAAAACTTAAAAGAAAGTTAAAGGAAAAAAAATTATAAATCTATTTTGGCATATTAAATATTATACTATACCTAATGAAATACTAACTTCAACAGTTAAAAATCTTAATTATAAACATTTAAAGTTATTCAAATTGAAGTCAATCTCCGATAATGTGCTATTTCTTAAATATTAAAAATTTTCATGCACTCGCTTGCTGGTAAGAGTTTAAAAAACTTAAGTGAATCACTTAAGTTTAAAGCATACATTCTATATACACCAACTCTTACAGCCCAAGGTTAAACCAGGGCTTGAGCCTATTGTGTACCTAATATTATAATCAAATATTCAATTGTACAATTTTTTTTAACCCAACACAGGAGAAAGTGTCTCATTTTTAACCACTTATGATTAGACAAATGTGACTTATAAATGTAAATACATTATTATAAAGTGCTGAAAACTTTGAAATTATTTAAATGGAAGTCAATCTCCAATAATGCACTGTTTTTTAAATATTATAAATTTTCATGCACTCGCCCTCCAGTAATAGTGCATTATCAGAGATTGATTTCTGTTTGAATAATTTTAAACTTTTCAGCACTTTATAATAATGAATTTACATTTATAAGTCATGTTTGTCTAATCATAGGTGGTTAAAAATGAGACACTGTCTTTCTTTTGAAATGACTTAAATAGGTTTGTACAATTAAATATTTGATTATAATATCAGGCACACAATAGACTCAAGCTTTGATTTAAGCATGGTCTGTAAGAGTTGGTGTATATCGAATGTATGCTCTAAACTTAAGTGATTCACTTAAGTTTTTTAAACTCTTGCCAACAGGCTTCCATTTGAATAATTTCGAAGTTTTCAGTGCTTTATAATAATAGATCTACATTTATAAACATTTAACAAGTGCTGAAATTTCTGTTTTTTAAAAATAACTAAACTTTGCCATCACACCAACTAATATTATGACTTCATTTGACATAAGGGCAGCAACTGAGCAAATCACTCAAAAATTGCCCTTAGAAAGAAAAAAAGGAGAATTACCCTAGAGAATAGAAAGAACACTTTAGAGATGATAAAACACAAATCAAATTTTTTTATAATAAACAGAAAGCTATTAAACCTCTATGTAAATTAATAGTTATTCTCTCTGCTGACAAAGGCGATGCTATTGTTGTAATATATATGACTTATTATAATAACAAAATAAGAGAGATCCTTGTAACAAATCAATAAAAATATGGCAACAACTTCTCTAGAAGCTAAAAAAAATAAAACAGAGGGCATCACAGATATGTAAATAATTCAAAAAATTATAAAATATATTTTAGCAATATTTCCTAACTTTATGATCTAATTAAATAATGATCACAGATCATTAAGATTTAGTGTCAGGTCAAAAAATTCATCTTGTGAAAATTTGTAGAGTTCTCAAAGTTCTTAGTTTTTTAGCATACAAGACATTGACATTTGTCAGGAAGTTTAAGCAATTTGTGGATTTAGTCAAGAACATAAAAATTGAAAGAATTGATGTATTTGTAAGATTTGCTGTGAAAATTATAAGTGTACTTTGTAACTAAAAAAAGATAATATCTTAGAAGCCAGAATGACTTTTCTTCAAGTGATAATATTTTGAATAGCAACAACATATTTTGCATACAAAATGGAATTCTATCAATAAAATCAAGGGACAACTTTGAGTTCACCATTGACATCTCTGATTAACAATGTTTGCACAGAAGAACTTGAAACCACTGTATTAAATATTTTATATCCACTTAAATCCTGGCTTTAGCAATTTTATAATACATTGTTTGTATGATTGCTTGATTTACAATTTCAAACATTCTAGACACATGTCAATAACATTCCCTTTAATTTCATTCACAACAGAATTAGAGTATGAACAAAAATTGGAATTTTTAGAAGTTTTTATGACATGACACCCTCTTGGTAAAATCAAAACTATAATTTTAGTAACTGAAACACAAAAATATTTATCATATACATTTAATCATAACAAAAACATAGAACATAAAGTTATACTATAATTTATTGAATTAAGCAAAAAAGTTTATGGGTGATTTAAGAAATTAAAAGATCAGTATAGGGATAACTTTAATGAAAAAATGGTTATCCATCAGCTATCATTAAAAATATCTTAAATATACAACATAAAGAAGGATAAAAATAATTACAAATATTATAGTGTATCCATTCATATTAGAAAACAAACTAAAGAAAATATGCAGTCAATATAACATTAGAACAACTTTCTAAAGCCATTTCACACTATGAGGTATCCTAACTTACAAAACCTAAACATGAAAACCTGAAAAATATAAACTGTATCTATAAAATATCATGTAAATGTGGAGACATATATATTGGTAAAACCAGTCACATAATTAAAAAGTTATCAAAAGACCACAAACAGATGACTAAAAAGGTAAATACAGTATTACTTCAAGTAGCAGATTATGTATGTACTAATGAACAAACATTCAATTGGAGAAAAGATCAAAATATTGGACAGAAAGAAAGGAATACAAAGCAGATAATTTAAAATAGCTTCTCACATGATAGTGGCAAATAACTTATAAATCCAACATAAAGTGAAAATTCACTAATATTTGGAACCACATTCATTAACTATACTTTTAAGAAATAGAAGAAATCAGAAAGACAGTCATACATAAGCATACAAAATTTCTATTGACTGCTACTTTTGACATAATTATTCTATTCAGTTAAACTATTATCTAAAATGTAATATTTTCAAATCTAAAAGTTTCAAATTTGATTCCCATCTTACTGCTTAGAACATAAATACCTGAAGAAAAGAAAAGTATTAACAAGTGACTGGATTTAAAAAGTGAAATAAAGTTTTAATTTTTCTAAAAACATTAACAATTAATACTAAATGATGAAAATAGGCCAACATGTAAGTAAAAACGATTATCATTGTAAACTATCAGATAAATTATACTTAAAATGAATTATCTTTATGTTGAATTATTACAAAAGAGTATTTTCCTTTTCTCTCTATTATATCTTTATATATATTTTCACTTGTATTCATATACAAAAATAAAAATTAGTGTAAGATAACTTTATCATCAACGGTACATAACTATACTACATATTGATTATAATAAATACTTTATCAAGTATTTGACTAGTTTGATAATCCAAAGATTCTTTTTTACCTACTATAACTAAATGCTTATTTACTGTCCAATATTGTATGACTGTCAAGATTTATAGGCTCACTGCAGTCTTAAAACTCTGAACCATAATCCAGATTTAACTACATAATAATAAACATATTAATATAATATAGAATCTTACATTACAGGACCTTTATTCATATTATGAGTATTTAACTAAATATACATATTTATCTTAGTTATTGTCAATAATTGCAGGTCATATGGTTTAGTGAATTTATCACATGATAATCACCAGAAATAACAATTTGTTGATCAAAGTTTAACCTATTATTCCTATGCTTAAACACCATATGGCTTTACATTTAATAACCCTTTAATATTATTTATTAATTCATCATAAGACAATAAGTTTTCAATAATTTACACATCATTCTCTACAGAACTTGCCCTATTCTGTAATAATTAATAAAATAAAATAAACTCATTTGTTAAAATCCTTTCTGGTCGTATTTTTATTTCTTTGGATCTTGTCAATAGTTATCACTTATTATTCTCTTTACTTGCATACTTGTCTGGTTAATATTTTTCAATATTTTAAATTTTAAAACCACCCAAACATCACATGTATTTTAATTTTCAATTTTATTTTCATAGCTTGTCATTTCACAGAAGAATTAAATAAAAGTCTTAATGAATTATTCTCTGTTGAATGTGAATAATTATTTATATTGTATTTATATTGTGTTTGGCTGCAGAAAGGAGTTTGCTATTAACTGAAAGGAGACCCTTTGATTCCTCTTGGAGGCCTTAAAGGAACCAAGCAGGGCAAATTTCTAATGTTCACTCCATACGTTCTTGTCGTTGCAGCTGTTATTACTATGTGATTATTCATATAGTATACAAACATGGATGGGCTGATCACTAACATGCATTAGCCAGCGTGGTGAGTTTATTGGCTTTTTACCTCTGAGTTTAAGATCGAGAAACACCATGGTCTTTCTTCTCAGTGCCTGATAAGGCAGAATGAATGTTTGTGTAAATGATAAATATTTTTCCAATACATATATACAATTATGACAGACAAAAATAAAGCATGGCCCTTATACCCAAGAGGCTGTAAAGTCACTAACCAAGGCAGCGGTTGGTGGCCGAAGGTGGAGGGTGCTAAAAATCCCCTGATTGTGGACCCAGGCTGCCATTTGATGACGACTTTTTATTTAGGTACTTACAACTGCAGATCACTTTCAAGTGAAGGAAGATTGCAAGAATTAGAAGAAGAATTGTCTTATATTAAATGGGACATTATTAGACTTTGTGAAGTTAGAAGAAAAGGTGAAGAAACAATTGATTTAAAAAGTGGACATATACTCTATTATAAAGGCACACATATTGGAAATACAAGTGGAGTAGGATTCATTATAAATAAAAAGTGAAAGAACAATATTGTGGAGATTGATGGTGTATCGGACAGAGTTGCAAGACTAGTTATACAACTTAATAGCAGATACCAAATGCAGATAATTCAGGTTTATGCCTCAACAAGTTCTCATAGTGATGAAGTAGTAGAAGATTTTTATATGGATGTACAAAAGGCTTTTGATCAGAATAAACAACATTTTAAAATTGTTATGGGAGACTTTAATGCTAGAATTGGTAGACAAATGAAAGATGAAATTGCTGTAGGTAATTTTGGTTATGGTAATAGAAATGAGAGAGGACATAGACTTGTGGAGTTTGCAGAAAAAGAAAAACTTTATATTATGAATTCATTTTTTGAGAAAAAGGTTAAAAGGAAATGGACATGGAAGCATCCAAATGAAGGTACAGCAGAATTGGATTATATTTTGACTAACAGGAAATACATATTTCAAAATTGTAATGTTCTTAATAAATTTAACACAGGAAGTGATCATCAATTGGTAAGGTGTAAGTTACGTGTTAATGTAAAACTAGAGAGACAAAAATTATTGAGAAAAACAATATTTACAGTTGATATTCCTAATCTTCAGAAACATTCTAATGAATTTAAATAGAACTTACAAATAGGTTTCAAGTGTTAGGAGATTTTGAACATGATTCAGATTTGAATGAAATTAATATGAAAATAACTGATACACTTTTAAAAACTGCAACAAAGATAGCTGGTAGAAAAAAGCAGCAATTGATTAATAAAATTTCTACCGAGACTAGAGAATTTATGAAGAAAAGAAGGAATATGAATATATACAAAAATGATGTATTAAAAAGAATTGAATATCTCAAATTTTGTAAAATGGTACAGAAAAAAGTTGAAAATGATATAAGAAAGTATAACTGTGAAATAGCAAGGAAAGCTGTAGAAGAAAATAAAAGTCTCAAGAATGTTAAACAACATTTTGGTATTGGTAGGAAATTTATATCTGCAATAAGAAAAAAAGATGGAATTATTACTAAAAAGAGAGATGACATCATGAAATTGGTAGATGATTTTTATCAAGAATTATATAGTAATAAAGAACAAGTACCTCCTATATCTATTACATCTTCCGAATTGCCCAGAATTTTAAATAAAGAAGTGAGACATGCAATTAAATGTATGAAGAAAGGAAAGGCTCCAGGAAATGATGGAATTATAATTGATATATTAAAAGAAGGAGGTGAAGCAATAGATTCAATTTTAGCAAAGTTATATACCAAATGTCTAAATGATAAAGATGTACCGGAAGATGGGAAGAATGCAGTAATAATATTAATATTTAAAAAAGGTGATAAAGAAGATATTAGAAATTACAGACCTATCAGCCTTTTATCAGTTTTATATAAAAAATTTTACCAAGATAATTACAACTCGTCTACAGAGAACTTTGGATTTCCACCAACCAAGATAACAAGCTGGATTTAAAAGTGGTTTTAGTACAATAGATCATATCCAGGTATTGAGAGAAGTCATAGAAAGGACAAATGAATATGAGTTGTCATTATGTTTTGGATTTGTAGATTATGAAAAGGCATTCGATTCTATACACATTTCTTCAGTGATTAAAGCATTGGATCATCAAGGTATAGATCCAGGATATTGTCATATTTTAAAGAATATTTATAAAAATGCAACAGCAACAATTAGATTACATAATGATACCGGAAAAATCAATATTGAGAAAGGTGTAAGGCAAGGTGACTCCATATCTCCAAAACTTTTTACAGCAGTGCTGCAAGAAGTATTTTGTGGATTAAAATGGGAAACTAAAGCAATGAAAGTAAATGGAGAGTATTAAGTCATTTAGATTTTGCAGATGATGTAGTTGTTTTTGCAAATAATACTTCAGAGCTGCAGGAAATGTTGCAGGAGTTAGCAGATGAAAGTAGAAAAGTAGGACTAAAGATAAATGTTAAAAAGACTAAAGTAATGTTTAATCGATTTGCTCAAAATATGAAAATAAAGATTGATTATGAAGAATTAGAAAAAGTTAACAGTTACAAATACCTAGGTCAGATTATTAATACAGATGGAAACATAATGGAGAAAATTAATCATAGAATTAAACTTGGTTGGAGTGCTTTTGGTAGAAATAACTTGATACTAAAAGGAAATATGCCTATGTGTTTGAAAAGAATGGTTTTTAACAAATGTGTTTTACCAGTTCTTACTTATGGATCTGAGACTTGGACACTTAATAGAAGAGCAATACAGAGACTTCAGACCACTCAAAGGAGTATGGAGAGATGTATGTTGGGAGTAACAAGAAGAGATCGAAAACACAATGTATGGGTAAGACAACAAACAGGTGTTACTGACCTTATTGAAAAAATTAAAAGATTGAAATGGAGTTGGGGTGGACATATTGCTAGAAGAAATGATAATAGATGGACAATTGAAATTTTAAACTAGATTCCAAGAGATTGTAAAAGACCCAGAAAGAGACCACATGTGAGATGGATGGATGAAATAAGAAAATGTGCAGGGGTGTTGTGGAAAAGAGAAGCTAAAGATCGGAGAAGATGGATTAAACTTGGAGAGACCTTCATCCTGCAGTGGATTGATAATGGTTGATGATGATGATGATGATGAAGCTTAATTTTAGTGTTCAAGTTATACAAATACATTTCTATAGTAAGCATTTATTATGTTTATTTATAAACTCCTTATTATAATAATAAAATATTGGCAATACAAATTTAGTAATGCATTTTCAGTTGTGTCAGAGTAATCTTCTTTAACTCAGCAAGAGTGAAGTCAGTCATTAGATAATAAAATGACAATGTTTGATATTTTCCTCCTGTTGTTTCACTAAGTTAGTTTCTCTATAGATAAATATTATCTTTTTTGTATTACATTTTTATTAATTTTATTTTTGTGTTAAAATTCCAACATTATCAAAATCAAAAATGAAAGCATGCTGTAATCTAATTTGTGCCCTAAGAATGCAGATTGTATAATAATTTTGTTTGATTTAGACCTGTTATATTGAAGATTGTGTTAATTGAACTCACCACTATTACATGTTATATAAAAATCTATGTGGATATATCAATCCATATATGACATTTTTTCATTGCTCTTTTCAGATCGTGTTCTTAATGTTGTTTACCAATTTGTTTACCTGGAGCAAAATGTAGTATGAAATCATTAAAATACTCCTTGTGTATAGTTTATTTTTTCTTTCTATTTATAAATATCAAACAGGAATAAAAAGCTATTTTTGTTGCTCTATTTTTATTGTGAATGAATTTAAACCTTTTAATTAATAACATCAAAAATAATATTAAGTATGTATTGTACATGTAATAGTCCATGCTTATAATTTATAAATGTTCTAAATCTGTAATTACATTGTTGTTTCTTTTGCAATTATATATATATATATATATATATATTGTACCGGTCGAAAACCACCACCACCGCAAGTCAAATCAGATTCAAACTCAGCTTAACAAAAACTAAATTCAAACCCAACCCAACAGCTCAGATAGCAGAAATCGACGGCACAGTGCTATGCGCCAAGAACTAGCTCAACGGTTGGTGAGGACTAGAGACCCTTGCACTGACACGAATATCTAATAATTAATTACTTTGAATACTTTTTAAATCAAATCATATGTATGTTCGGGTTGCCAACACAGATAGCGGGTATGAACATTTAAATAATTATAAAAAGAATGATGAACTAAGAAACCAAGTATGTTAGAAATATTTAATAATAATAATAATTTGTTTTGTTCAATAAAATATAGATTGCATTAGTTACCTCTAGTCTTTAAAAGAATTTATAAATATAATAAGAGTGGCGGTCCTTATCATATGCCAACAAGTATTACACAACATGGGATTCTATGTCTATGCCCCCAACGAGAAATATAAAGGCAGATAAAGGTATTCATTAAGAACGGAAATGATTGTTCTAATTTTATTACGGTGGAATGTGAGATTTATTTTCACATTCGGAAATCTATTCATGAAGAGCAAGATACGTATTTTAAGGCATAACTTTAATCTTGATTTGAAAACTGATTTAAACTAAATATATTTGAGAATTGGTTCGACTTTAATTTAAATCACTTCATCACGAATTACGAGCACGGAGCGGGTTTTACCGGAACAAAGATGCAATGGTACTGACGAATTACAAGGCAGAGAGTAAAATTGAAAGATGATCGCTAGTCGATGATCGAAGTCCTATGGCGGCTTGCATTTGGCAAGTCTTACGCCCTTTGACTAATGAATCGGAAAGGAAGTACTTTCTTCCTCGAGAAATTTAAATAAGAGAAGATGATCACCGACCAGCCTAACGGAGCGGAAGATGGCCCTACGTCAGCAACATTTGATGATGATGACTTGATAGTCATCGTTGAAAAATAAAACCCATGTAGAATGCTCTACGTGATGACTTGACCAATTAATTAAAGTCAAACGAGCTTTTATCGAACTATTTTAAAACATTTATAAACTATATTAATTATGCCCTAATATCGTGCCCTTCCTGAATATTAATATAAAATAACAACAGCGGAATTAAAATACATTTAACCCTTTATCGACCCTTTTTGCAATAAAGACCTTTAAGATTATATTTGCATAAATAAATATTAGTGGAACAAGAAATATCATTTAACATTATTTGAATACATATATATATACTTATAACGTAGATAGGAGCTGGGGACATAGGTGAAACATTGAGCTAATAATTTATTAATAGCTAAAGGTAAGAAAAAATAGTAAACATGTAATATTTTCCTTTGACTCGATGACTAATAGAACTTATAAATTTAGCTCTAATGGGCGAGAATTACTATTTGAAATTAATGTTATATTATTTGCGTGAGGCAAATGGAATCAAAGGGCTCATCGAGTCGAAAGATTATTGGCATATAATTTTTAAATACGACATTAATAAAGCACACTAACATATATATATTAAACGAACCGCCAGGTAAGAAAAGAAAAAGTTTAAAGACTAGAGATCTAAAGAATTACGCTATAGATTTACAGTAGCATTTTATAACTAAAAGGTGTTACAAAGATTTACATTAAAGAATAAAAGAGCTCTTAAAAAGAAGGAGTATAAAATAAAGTTCGAACTGGCCAGAAAGTTTAACGTTCATATTACCATTCCGTGCTTGTCCTTAAGTTACTCCTCCAAGTTGTTGAAACGTAGGCATCATTGGTTAACTACTGGAGTAGTATTTTAGTAGCTTTCATTATTTTAGCAGAATGATCGATCCGGAAAACGGTTCAGCAGCTCCAGTGAAGATTCCTCGGGACTTTAGGAACCGTAGCCAGATCCCTGATGTTCTAGCCCTCTATCATGATGAAATACAATTTTTATACACACAGAGTTCACTGCACTACTCTACAACCAAAAACTAGTCTTTTTCTTTACTTTTCAGGGCTATATATCTACTGTTCACTGATGCCTCCGGCTAGCGCTCATTTTATTATCAATCTCTTTTTTTTATAATTAGTTGTTTTCAGAAACATTCCTTCGATAAGGCTTTCAAACTAATTTTTGAATTCCTTTCCTAATTAGAAAATGAATTCTTAAAGTCTGAAATGATTTTAATTAAAAATTGAATTCTTATCTTTTTTTTATTAATAAAACTTTACTGTTGTTTTTGAGAATTTGAAAGCCTTTGGAAGGAATGTAGCTTTTAATCGCAAAACTTTACAAATTATTTAAAAGTAAAAAAAAACAAGTATTCCCGACGCAATGAAACTTTCGAACAATTATATATATTTAATATTTACAAACATATATACGCACAATCCAGGCAATTTAATATATGTAAATTCATGAACATTTTATCATGAATTTATTTAGAGAATTGATCCAATTTAAACTAAACTAATTAATTTTACTACGTATTTGAAACAAGTTATTCATTATGGAAATTAGCGTGGATTGAACGTATAAAGCCCCATTGCATCGGAAATTTAAGGTTAGTATTAGGGTAAATAACATGAAGCTAGGATCGAACTCAGATCCGACTGCTTCATTTCTTTTCACTTCAAAAAAAAACAATGAAAAAAAAATGACTTTACTTACGCAGGATATAGTTGCATAAGTGTATAGACTCTGGGAGAACAGCATGAGCGTGAATAATATAACCTGCCCAAGCTACAAATTATACATGTCTCACTGCGATCCATTTTTTTGAATATTCAACTTATAAATGGGTTTATAATAAATCGGTCCGATTATCAAGTCTCATTTTCCTATGGTCATGTCAGTTGGTCTTCTGTATATATATCTGTCTCTACAGTTTATCTTACTGTTTCCCTGGATCAGGTGGTACATATTGTTTTAACTGTCTGGCATTGTAATGGTCATAGTCCTGGTCTTCCCTGGTTGTCGTCAAGTTCCCATAGTCTATTGCTGTCATTTGTTCTATGGCCTTTTCTGCGACCGAATGCACAAAAAACAATTCTTTAACATTATCTCTATGAACGATGGGGTTCTCTCCTGGGTCTTCTTTGAAAGTTTGAGTCTGTATTGAGGCTCCAGGGAATGGCATCTGTAAAGTCCTCATGCTAAGTTGAGGATTCATCATCCGTCCCATTTCCACTTTTAGTTTCATTTGACCAGTGGTCTGAACATCTTTTTCTGTATCTATATCCGCTTCTTCCACTGCTTCATAACTGGACTCATCCTCACCACTGTTGTTTTCCTTGCTGTCCACAACTTCTTTTGGTGTGGCCTGATCATCTTCATTTTCTATTTTTGGGTCTTCAGAGGGATTTATTTCTTGCTGAAGCTTTACATTTTCTAGATTTGAGTTGGCTTGGATGCCATATGCTTCCTCGATCCTTCCCAGCCTTTCCATCATCATCATCAGTACCTTTCGATCTTCTCTCATTTCTCTGAGGATCGTTTGTAAAGTGTCTTTTCCCATTTTTGAAAATACGAAAATAATGTAATAAACAATCAATATAATGAACACTGCAGATCAACTTATAGTACTCTCTGTATGCTTAAAAATATTTTTTTTCTTCAGTAATTTTAACTAGGTCTCTGACTACAGGTCCATTGTCCTAATCTTCACTAGCTGCTTCATATTATTTCCCCAATCTATGTAATCTGCCTTTTTTTTAGTTTACCTACGTTTTCTTGGTTAGCTCTTTATTTTAACTGTTCAAGTGAGACATGTATTCAAAAATATAAAAAAAAAAAAAAACATTATTCACTTTCCCTTTGTTCAACTGTTCTGTTCTCCCATGTCTGAAAAAAAAAACTATACAGTGATATACAAATATTATGTATTAGCAGATACAACAAATCATTCTGTATTGAACACACTTGGTTTTTTTTTATTATGGCGATTGACCCACTACTGTGCTGACAATCAAATTTGCTGACAAATTTATTTATATGGGCGCCAGTGAGCAAAATGAGATCAATAGGGCATGTGATATAACCCATTGACCCCCAAACCACATATGATTGACTTAACCTTTAATAAAACAATTGAATTGATGATGAGTAATATTAATGAATAACAGCTAACGCGTTCATGACCTGAGTTTAAATATAGGAGTTTAAATATTACTAAGCATGAGGCTTTAACACACACAAAGAAATGTCAAAATTAATATTACAAGAACTTTTATTGGTGATATTATTCTAAATCTTGCTAGCATGAAAGCGTGCAAACCATTTAAGCATTTTGCCAACTGCATCTGGCTGCTTGGTGTACACAAAGGGTCTTCACCTGCTTTGAGGTTACTCTAGAAATTATTGTCATTAAAGCGTAATGTCACACTGCATCGGACCGCTTGACAGATAATTCCCAGTTTGAAGGTCTTCGCCTACTTTGAGACTACTAAAAATACGGAGCGAACATTTAATATATATGCTAGCAAGCAATACTTTGAAATTAAGACTTTTATATGATATCATATTGGATATTTTTAATTATAACAACTGAGATGAAACAAAATTAATTTTGACACAGACAAAATATTTCATTTATTTTTACCCCTATGCTTTGATCTAGGCTCTTACTACTTTGCTAACGATAATTTTTCTTACTGTCATGAACGCGTATAACACAAACGATAATATATATATATATACTGATATAGTACACGTATAATTAATATATATACATATGAATAATTATTTTAACTAACGAATCTTTTACTGAACGAACATTTAAAAAAATAATCTTGAAAACATTTTTATAAGAAAGAATTAGAAAATGATATTTTAATTTATTAAATCATTTCAGTATATATATAACACTTTTTTTTTTTTAAAAAAATATCACTCTACAGAAACATTTACTTTATTGGGATTTCAATTAACTGAGTAACTAAAATCACAATTCTAATCTCCAGGGCATGTGTGGGGTTTATTAAGTCGAGCCACAACGATTGGGCAGCCAAAAACATAACCATGTACCGGTCAAAAAGAAGCCAACACATCAACAAACCCAAACTCAAAGTCGGATTCAAACTCAGGTGGTTCAAACTGAATTCAAACCCAACTCACGAGCTCAGATCAAATCAATGGATGACATATATCGACGGTACATGACTATGCGCCAAGGAACTAGCTCAACGGATGATGATGATTAATGAGACTCCTGATCTAACTCTAATAAAGTATAATAAAATAACTAACAATCTTTATAAGTCAACTCATATATATATATGTTCGGGTTGCCAATACAGACAGTGAGCATTAATATTAAAATAATTTGAATAAGAAAGAAAGTTTAAAAAAAACCCAAATGTGTTAATAAAATGTTTAATAATAATTATAATTTTGTTCAACTTTTAGATTGTGATTATATAGATTACCTCTAGTCTTTAAACAGAATTTATATTTACAACAAGAATGGCAGTCCTTATTATATGCCAATACTATTACGCAATATTATATGATAAATATATGTCTATGCCCCCGACAAGAAAATAAAGGTAGATAAAGGTATTTGGCTATGACTGAAATTATTATTCTGATTCTAAAGGAAAGAATGTGAGATTTATTTTCACATTCGCAAATCGATTCACAAAGAACAAGATACGTATTTAGGGCATAACTTTAATATTTAATAGAAAACTTATTTAATTATAAATAAACATGAATTTGTTCGACTTTAATAAAATCAATTCATCACGATTTACGAGCATGAGAGCGGGCTTTACTGGAACTGAGAAATAAACGGTACTGACGACTTATGAGCTATAAGAATAAATGTGAAAAATAATGGCTTGTCTATGATTTGAGAAAATAGCAGGGCTGCTTGTATTTGACAAGTCTTCAATGCCCTATATGAAGGATCCATAGAACACAGGGAAAACCAGGTCGGGTCGTAGCCTCGAACCTTTGGTGTTCCAAATATAAAACGAGCAAGTGGAGGAAGTGCTTTCTTCCTAGATAATTAAACTAATAGAAATATCACTGAGGACAAGCCTATGAAACAGGAGATGGCTCGCGTCAGCAACGTTCGGAAAATGATGACTTGGTAATCATCGTATTTAAATAATAATACCCAATTTATATAAAGAGTGCTCTACGTGATGACCTGATCAAGTTAAATTAAAGTCAAACGTGCTTTAATCAAAAAGTATTTAATGCAATTAGAAATTATATTAATTATGCCCTAAATCCCATGCCCTTCCTGAATATTACTAGAAAGTATAAAATTTGAATTAGAATATATATATTCATTTAATTCCTTTATCAACCTTTTTGTGAAACAATAAATTAATGTGAATAAATAACTATTATAAATTCAGTAAAGTGGCCGGGAGCATAGGTTAAAATTGAGCTAATAATTTGTTGTTATTAGCCATTAATAAAATAGCAAAAATTGTACAAATCATTCAACTCGATAATTAATAGAACTGTATCAAAATAGTTCTAGTGGGTAAGAATTACTGTAAAAATAAATATAATATTATTTAACAAGGCAAATGCAACGAAGGAAATTATTATCGAGTTGAAGTTATTATTGGCATATAATAAAAAAAATAAACAACATTAATAAATCACACAATAAATATATATATAATATAATAAATGAACCGCCATCGTAAGAAAAGAGAAAGTTAAATATTAAATTTAAAGACTAGAGATTAAGATAGAGACTTACTACATAATTTAAAATAACATTAACAAAAAGACAATTTTACAGTAGATAGCTTAAAGATGTTTTAACTTAAAGTTCAGAACTGGCCAGGTTCAAAAGGAAATATATTACCATTTCTTCATGGTTGACTTCTGAGTTTCCACAAGGCAGAGTCCAGTTGGATGAAACGTATGCGCGCATTTTGAAAATTAGGTGAATAGCATTTTGATGGATTTCTCTAAGGTTTTGGCAGCTTACGATTGGTATATATATTTTTATATTGCAGCCACATTAAAGATTTTCAGGGGACTTAAGGAACCGTAGTCAGACTCTTGAAGTTAAGCCCCCCCCCCCCACCATGGTAGAAACACTATTTTACTTCATAATTTAACTGGGCGGCTTCTTCTCTAATGAAATATATATGGCTTCTCTTAATGAGGAATAATAGCTGCTTGGAAACTTTTCCTGGGCTCTTTATACTGTATCTGATGCCTTTAGGCTAAATCAATCTTACAAAAAAATGTACTAGTTGTTTTTAGATACATTCCTTTGATAAGGCTTTCAAACTCATTAACTTGAATTCATTTTCTAATTAGAAAATGAATTTTTAATATCAGAAAATGATTTTAATTAGGACCGTCCTAACATTTTAAAGACTTATCTATTTCTAATTAATAAAAACTTTAACCATTGTTTTGGAAAGAGAAAATCTGAAAGCTTATCGAAAGAATGTGGCTTTTAATCACTAAAAATTTAACATATTATTTAAAAGTAAAATAAACATTCCCGACGCAATGAAACTTTCGAACAATTATATATATTTAAACATTTATAAATATATATACACGCACAATCCACGCAGTTATAATATATATAAATTCATGAATAATTCTAACATGAATTTATTAATAGAAATGATTAGTTTAAATCTCAAATGAGTTAATTTTAACACACATTTATAATAGTTTTTCTTTAAGGAAACTAGCGTGGACTGAACGCATAAAGCCCCATTGCATCGGAAATTCAAAGTTAGTACAAGGGTTTGAAGTTGGCTACATGTGAAAGATCATGAAGCTAGGATCGAACTTAGATCCGACTGCTTCATTTTTTTCCACTTCAAAAAAAAAAACAATGAAAAAAAAATGTTTTTACTTATATTTGATACATTTATAAGTTTACTTGATTAATTGGTAGACTATACAAGTAATTAGTAACATACAAATATTGATATATTTTAACAAGGATACTAGTAATTCTCTATGTTGGATCCATTTGGTTTTTATTATTTATTTAGGCAACTCACTCTCTGCTGTACTGACAATCATATTTGCTGACAAATTTATTTATATGGGCGCCAGTCAGCAATATGAGATTAATAGGACATGTGAAATAACCCATTGATCACCCAAACCATATATGATTGACATAATTTAGGATAGAACAATTTCATTGATGAATATTTATTATTTTAAAACTGACAACGTTTTAAACATCGTTCAACTATTTCATTTCAAATAAGCATGAGGCTTTCACACACACAAAAAAATGTCAAAATTAATATTACATAAGAACTTTTATTTGATATCATTTTTAATCTTGCTAGCATAAGAGTGTGTAAACCATTGAAGCATTTTGCCAACTGCATCTGGCTGCTTGGTGTTACACAAAAGGTCTTCACCTACTTTGAGGTTACTCTAGAAATTATTGTCATTTAAGCATATTGTCACACTGCATCGGGCTGCTTGACATATAATTCCCAGTCAGAAGGTCTTCACCTGCTTTGAGGTTACTCTAGAAATTGCTGTCATTAAAGCGTATTGTCCACTACATCGGACCGCTTGACATGCAATTCCCAGTTTGGAGGTCTTCACCTGCTTTGAGGCTACTAAGAATACAGAGTGAACATTTAATATATGTGCTAGCAAGCAATACTTGAAATTAAACTTTGAACATGATATCGATACTGGATATTTTTACATATATACTAAGATGAATACTAATTAATTTTGACATGGAAACACATTTCACCTAATTTTATCCCTTGCTTCACTCTTACTACTTTCTAACAATAATTATTTTTTTTCTTTCTGTCACGAACGCGTATAAACAAACGTATAATATATATACTGGTATACACATAATTTATATATATATTAACTATCTTATTACTTTTCTTTTCCTTTAAATAATTATTTTGACTAACAAATCTATTACGGAGTTTAACAAACAAATTCTATTACTGACTGAGCATTTAAGTAATCTTTAAAAACATTTAAGTATAAGAAATTAAACGAAACTGACACTTTAATTCATAAAATCATTTCAGTTATGAGTTATAAATCGCATATAACTTTTTTCTCAAGTATATATAACGTTCTACAGCATATAATCACTCTCTACTGGGTGTAGAATTTAATTAATCGAGGCCTCAATGATTTGGGTGGCTAAAACATAAATACTGACTACAGGGTGTGGGGTTTATTAAATCGAAGCCACAACGGTCTCAAAACAGCACAGCAGTTGCTAGAAAAATCGCTACAACTTTTATTAAGAAGTCCACCAGTAAACCGTAATGTCGATTGGCTAAGTGCCAGGAGCTGATCTCTGTCCTGCCAATTTGAATCTTCGTGCCGCTGTCTGATCATGCTTTACGTACTTCAAAATTTCCAGCTTCCAATCTCCAAATTGACTATGCCTTTCAAGTAAATTTCAAATGCGCGCCTATGTTCGTCAGAAATACCATCGTGAGAAGCCAAGCCGGATGAAGAAAGAAGGGTAACTGTGTTACATGAACTTTTAACTTTCTCCCGAGCTTAATTTTATAGTTAATCTGTCAATCAAATTAATCACATGTAAGTTTTGTTTCTTTTATAATGCTACTTTTTAAAACCTGTCAGTAAATTTTCTTTCTCTTTTTCCTCCGCTTTAGTCTTTAGAAGATAATTTATAAATATTGTACCTAATAATAATAATTCAAATGAATACATTTATATGTTTTTTGTAACTTATTCTATAAACAAACGATGCCAATAGAAATATTTCCCCAACTCTGTTTAAAGTTAGTTTATAATATTGATTATAGTTATTTTAAAAGTAAGTTCATTTTTTTTTTAATTAAAGATTATTTCATATATTGAGTTGGCAGATATTAAATCACTTTATTATTCTCCTTTATTTTTGTCATACTATTGTAACCTATCTTTCAATCTTAAATATGTAAAATGGTTTTAAAGTTTTATCATCTTGTTGCCTACATGAAATGAGAAATAATTCTCAGTGTATAATTTGTTACTATCGCTACCGCCTGAACAACCTGAGGGGTTAGGGGTTCAGAGTAAACTTAATTAGTCGTTGCTTTCATGGGTCAGTTTGGTTCCCGCCATGTTTTATTGGAATAGTTATATCAGCTTGTTGCGTAGAGATAGACGAATAGATTATTTAGGTTTTGTGTAATTCCGCTTCAAATCAACTTCAAGCACTGTCCTCGATGACTGTGGCAATGCCTTTCCTTCGCTGAAGTTGGCGCCTCGCCGTACTACCATATGGGAAAGAAAGCAATTCTTTTCCAGGTAATCTCTTGGATCACCGGGTTTCGAAATGATCCCAGCTGGTTGTAGTGTCCTGGATCTACTTGGGGGCATTAAGCCTTGTCAAAGTACAAGCCGCCCGGTATTCCGTTGATGCACCACAAGTTATTACTGTAGGGCTCTTTAATCTAGGCAACCACTAGTACATCAATCTTAGATATCATATTTATACGAAACCACCCTCCAACTATTCGTATACGCAACGGCTCGAATTTATTCGAATAAAATAACTTAATAAAAATCGTAGATGAATATTTTCAATGCCCCAAATACTCTGATTCCCTTAGCCACCTGTCAATCATTTAACTACACAGATATTGGCATGAGTTTGTTTACCAGGTAAAATGATTACTAAAGACTAGTAGCCAGTTATAATAGAATATTTATGGAAGTCTTACCGTACTTTTGAATACTATATTTTTATGCTTTTTATTTATTATTAAACAATTTATTTAATCTAATTTTGTGTCTTCCACCTCATTACTCTCGAAGTCTATTTAGTCACCTACTGTCTGTATTGGCAACTTAAATATATACATTACATTAATGACCGTACAATATCCAGAGTATAATAGATCTATATATAATTAACTGTAAGTAATTTAGTCTGTGTTCTGAGTTGAGCTAGTAAAGGGATAACCCCGTGCTGTTATAAAGTCATCATCGGTTGGTCATACCGGGTTTGGGTTTGAATTTAGTTGGCGTTTTTGGAATTTATTCTTAAACGTGGACTGGGTTTGAACTCGGGTACTGTGTATGAGTAAGCGTGGTGGATTTATCAGTACAGTTAGTAACTTAGTCTGAATGGGGGCTCCACGACCCTGAGATTAAGAGCCTCATGCTCTTAATCTCAGGGTCATCGGTTCGGGCCCCACGTTGGGCGCCAAAAATTTACTAACTGTACCGGTATAAATCCACCACGCTTACTCATACACAGTACCCGAGTTCAAACCCAGTCCACGTTTAAGAATAAATTCCAAAAACGCCAACTAAATTCAAACCCAAACCCCGGTATGACCAACCGATGATGACTTTATAACAGCACGGGGTTATCCCTTTACTAGCTCAACTCAGAACACAGACTAAATTACTTACAGTTAATTATATATAGATCTATTATACTCTGGATATTGGTACGGTCATTAATGTAATGTATATATTTAAGTTGCCAATACAGACAGTAGGTGACTAAATAGACTTCGAGAGTAATGAGGTGGAAGACACAAAATTAGATTAAATAAATTGTTTAATAATAGACTTCCATAAATATTCTATTATAACTGGCTACTAGTCTTTAGTAATCATTTTACCTGGTAAACAAACTCATGCCAATATCTGTGTAGTTAAATGATTGACAGGTGGCTAAGGGAATCAGAGTATTTGGGGCATTGAAAATATTTATCTACGATTTTTATTAAGTTATTTTATTCGAATAAATTCGAGCCGTTGCGTATACGAATAGTTGGAGGGTGGTTTCGTATAAATATGATATCTAAGATTGATGTACTAGTGGTTGCCTAGATTAAAGAGCCCTACAGTAATAACTTGCGGTGCATCAACGGAATACCGGGTGGCTTGTACTTTGACAAGGCTTAATGCCCCCAAGTAGATCCGGGACACTACAACCAGCCGGGATCATTTCGAAACCCGGTGATCCAAGAGATTACCTGGAAAAGAATTGCTTTCTTTCCCATATGGTAGTATGGCGAGACGCCAACTTCAGCGAAGGAAAGGCATTGCCACAGTCATCGAGGATGAGTGCTTGAAGTTGATTTGAAACGGAATTACACAAAACCTAAATAATCTATTCGTCTATCTCTACGCAACAAGCTGATATAACTATTCCAATAAAACATGGCGGAACCAAACTGACCGCGAAAGCAACGACTAATTAAGTTTACTCTGAAACCCCTAACCCCTCAGGTTGTTCAGGCGGTAGCGATAGTAACAAATTATACACTGAGAATTATTTCTCATTTCATGTAGGCAACAAGATGATAAAACTTTAAAACCATTTTACATATTTAAGATTGAAAGATAGGTTACAATAGTATGACAAAAATAAAGGAGAATAATAAAGTGATTTAATATCTGCCAACTCAATATATGAAATAATCTTTAATTCAAAAAAATGAACTTACTTTTAAAATAACTATAATCAATATTATAAACTAACTTTAAACAGAGTTGGGAAATATTTCTATTGGCATCGTTTGTTTATAGAATAAGTTACAAAAAACATATAAATGTATTCATTTGAATTATTATTATTAGGTACAATATTTATAAATTATCTTCTAAAGACTAGAGCGGAGGAAAAAGAGAAAAGAAAATTTACTGACAGGTTTTAAAAAGTAGCATTATAAAAGAAACAAAACTTACATGTGATTAATTTGATTGACAGATTAACTATAAAATTAAGCTCGGGAGAAAGTTAAAAGTTCATGTAACACAGTTACCCTTCTTTCTTCATCCGGCTTGGCTTCTCACGATGGTATTTCTGACGAACGTAGGCGCGCATTTGAAATTTACTTGAAAGGCATAGTCAATTTGGAGATTGGAAGCTGGAAATTTTGAAGCACGTAAAGCATGATCAGACAGCGGCACGAAGATTCAAATTGGCAGGACAGAGATCAGCTCCTGGCACTTAGCCCATCGACATTACGGTTTACTGGTGGACTTCTTAATAAAAGTTGTAGCGATTTTTCTAGCAACTGCTGTGCTGTTTTGAGACGGTCTTGCTGTTTAACCTCCGGGCATCCAAGCAGAGCCGCAAGTTTCCATTTTTCTTCTTGACGATGACCAATGGGTTGTTATATGGAGACGGGCTGCGCTCGACAATATTCCATTCGATCATTTGTTTTATCTGTGCTTCTACTTCATCTTTATACTGAAATGGAATCGGGTACGTTTTGGACTGGATGTAAGTTTCTTCTTTCACTCTGATTCGGTAGGTATATCCTGTAATCTCACCTGGCATTGGAGAGAAAATTATGGCATATTTCTTGAGGATTTTCCGCATTTGTTCGGTATCATCCGGTTCAGTAATGATGGATTCTTCAACCTTTTTGTCAATCATTGAAAGATCAACTGGCTGGATTAGACAACTTTCATGGTTTCCTTCTCGGTGGAGTGATGTTTTAAAGTTGATGGTTTCTTTTCCAAATGAGCATCTACCTTTAGGGTAGTCAATAATGCCTTGGTTTTGAATCAAAAAGTCAGAACCCAATACTACATCATATATGAGCCCTGTCATAATAAGAAAGGTATGTCCTACTAGCCTTCTGTTGATTTCAACCTCCAACCACACTTGATGGTTTTCACTTGACACCTTTTTCCCATTAGCCAAGGTCATATATTAGTAGAACAAGAAATCAATATTTTAACATTATTTGAATACATATATGTATACTTATAACGTAGATAGGAGCTGGGGACATAGGTGAAACATTGAGCTAATAATTTATTAATAGCTAAAGGTAAGAAAAAAAATAGTAAACATGTAATATTTTCCTTTGACTCGATGACTAATAGAACTTATAAATTTAGCTCTAATGGACGAGAATTACTATTGGAAATTAATGTTATATTATTTGTGTGAGGCAAATGGAATCAAAGGGTTTATCGAGTCGAAAGATTATTGGCATATAATTTTTGAATACGACATTAATAAAGCACACTAACATATATATATATTAAATGAACCGCCAGGTAAGAAAAGAAAAAGTTTAAAGACTAGAGATTGAAAGAATTACAATATAAATTTATAGTAGCATTCTATAAAGATTTTTACATTAAATAATAAAGAGCTCTTAAATAGGAGGAGTGTAAAATAAAGTTCGAACTGGCCAGAAAGTTTAACGTTCATTATAGAAATATATTACCCCTTCCGCTGGTCCTTAAGTTACACCTCCAAGTTGTTGAAAACGTAGGCATTATTGGTTGACTACTGGAACAGTATTTTAGTAGCTTTCATAATTTTAGCAGAATGATCGGTCCGGAAAAAGGTTCAGCAGCTCCATTGAAGATTTCTCAGTACTTTAGGAACCATAGCCAGATTCCTGATGTTCTAGCCCTCCATCATGATGAAATACAATTTTTATACGCACAGGGTTCACTGCACTACTCTACAACCAAGCTAGCTTTTCTTTACTTTTCAGGGCTATATATCTACTGTTCACTTTATAAAAAAAACAACAAAAAAAAATGATTATACATAATTCTCTGGTTAACATTTTTTTTTTTCTACAACATTTGATTTACCTCGGAGAACAGTCTGGGTGAGGGTTTGAAATTAATATTTACAAAATTGGGTGAATACCGTAGTTCCTTTACTCATCATCATGTGCATGTACCAGTGGTCGCTTACCGAGTTATCATTTTGTTATTTCTACCTTCTCCCTGGGTCGGGAGGTATATAGGGTTTTATTGGCCTGGTATTATAACTACACTGTTCCCATTCCCTTTTTGTTGGATACAAGTCCCCATAGTCGATCTGGTTTAGCAGTTCTACAGCTTTTTCGAACGACATGGGGCAACTCCCCAGCATTATCCTTCGCACCCACGGTGGTAAGTTATGTACGACGATACGAGTAATGTGCTGCTCCGTGTAGTTAAAAGTGGTGAGGGATTTAAATATCATCGCTTGGTGCGTGAAGAAGGCTGCAAAACTATGTCTGCTACTTTCGTCGTACTTCAAATTCGAGAACTTGTGTAACAGTCCCTCCTGTTTCTCCACACTCCAATACCTTTTCAAAATGGCTTCTTCGTATCCATGCATGGTACTCGGTGGTTGTTTCAATAATTTCCACCACGCCTTTGCAGATTCCCTCAGATAATGGCTGGCGACCGTTACCCTCTCCTTTTCACTCATCGGGTGAAAGCACATAAATTCTCTAATGCTGTCCAGATGCACGGCTGGATTTTCCCCGGAGTCTCCTCTAAACGTCTGAATCTGGATAGATGATCCCACATGAGGAATGTTAATCACCCTCATTGGTGTGTCTACGGCCTGCTCTCTTTTTATTTCTTTTTTCTTGTCGCTAGTCCCAATTGTCGCTATGAGGTTTTCACGCTGGCCCTGCGCCTCGGTTTGCCTTTCTAATTCAACATTTTCGACGTCTAGGTCCTGGCCTGTCTTCTCTTCGATGGCTACTTCGCTCAGATTGTCTAATCCCATCGGAATGGTTTGGTCCTCATCTCCCTTCTTCGCACTAATATTTGCTTTACCTTCCCTACCTGTTTTAACGTCGTGGGTTCGGGCCCCACGTTGGGCGCCAAAAACATAACCATGTACCGGTCGAAAACCACCACCATCGCAAGTCAAATCAGATTCAAACTCAGCTTAACAAAAACTAAATTCAAACCCAACCCAACAGCTCAGATAGCAGAAATCGACGGCACAGTGCTATGCGCCAAGAACTAGTTCAACGGTTGGTGAGGACTAGAGACCCTTGCACTGACACGAACATCTAATAATTAATTACTTTGAATACTTTTAAATCAAATCATATGTATGTTCGGGTTGCCAACACAGATAGCGGGTATGAACATTTAAATAATTATAAAAAGAATGATGAACTAAGAAACCAAGTATGTTAGAAATATTTAATAATAATAATAATTTGTTTTGTTCAATAAAATATAGATTGCATTAGTTACCTCTAGTCTTTAAAAGAATTTATAAATATAATAAGAGTGGCGGTCCTTATCATATGCCAACAAGTATTACACAACATGGGATTCTATGTCTATGCCCCCAACGAGAAATATAAAGGCAGATAAAGGTATTCATTAAGAACGGAAATGATTGTTCTAATTTTATTACGGTAGAATGTGAGATTTATTTTCACATTCGGAAATCTATTCACGAAGAGCAAGATACGTATTTTAAGGCATAACTTTATCTTTATTTGAAAACTTATTTAATTAAACATATTTGAGAATTGGTTCGACTTTAATTTAAATCACCTCATCACGAATTACGAGCACGGAGCGGGTTTTACCGGAACAAAGATGCAATGGTACTGACGAATTACAAGGCAGAGAGTAAAACTGAAAGATGATCGCTAGTCGATGATCGAAGTCCTATGGCGGCTTGCATTTGGCAAGTCTTACGCCCTTTGACTAATGAATCGGAAAGGAAGTACTTTCTTCCTCGAGAAATTTAAATAAGAGAAGATGATCACCGACCAGCCTAACGGAGCGGAAGATGGCCCTACGTCAGCAACATTTGATGATGATGACTTGATAGTCATCGTTGAAAAATAAAACCCATGTAGAATGCTCTATGTGATGACTTGACCAATTAATTAAAGTCAAACGAGCTTTTATCGAACTATTTTAAAACATTTATAAACTATATTAATTATGCCCTAATATCGTGCCCTTCCTGAATATTAATATAAAATAACAAAAGTGGAATTAAAATACATTTAACCCTTTATCGACCCTTTTGCAAAAACATTTTAAATATATATGGATAAATGAATCAATATCAGTGAAGCAAGAAATAACATTTTAACATTTTGTGAGTAGATACACTTGTAACTTAGGAGCTGGGGTCATAGGTGAAAAACGGAGCTAATAATTTCTTATTAGCTAATTATAAAAAGTAAACGTATAATATATTCTTTCGACTCGATGATTAATAGAACTTATAAATTTAGTTCTAATGGGCGAGAATAACTATTTAAAATTTATATTATATTATTTGCGTGAGGCAAATGGAATCAAGGAGCTCATCGAGTCGAAAGATTATTGGCATATAATTTTTAAATACGACATTAATAAAGCACACTAACATATATATATTAAACGTACCGCCAGGTAAGAAAAAAAAAAGTTTAAAGACCAGAGATCTAAAGAATTAAGCTATAGATTTACAGTAGCATTTTATAACTAAAAGGTGTTACAAAGATTTACATTAAAGAATAAAAGAGCTCTTAAAAAGAAGGAGTATAAAATAAAGTTCGAACTGGCCAGAAAGTTTAACGTTCATATTACCATTCCGTGCTTGTCCTTAAGTTACTCCTCCAAATTGTTGAAACGTAGGCATCATTGGTTAACTACTGGAGTAGTATTTTAGTAGCTTTCATTATTTTAGCAGAATGATCGATCCGGAAAACGGTTCAGCAGCTCCAGTGAAGATTCCTCGGGACTTTAGGAACCGTAGCCAGATCCCTGATGTTCTAGCCCTCTATCATGATGAAATACAATTTTTATACACACAGAGTTCACTGCACTACTCTACAACCAAAAACTAGTCTTTTCTTTACTTTTCAGGGCTATATATCTACTGTTCACTGATGCCTCCGGCTAGCGCTCATTTTATTATCAATCTCTTTTTTTTATAATTAGTTGTTTTCAGAAACATTCCTTCGATAAGGCTTTCAAACTAATTTTTGAATTCCTTTCCTAATTAGAAAATGAATTCTTAAAGTCTGAAATGATTTTAATTAAAAATTGAATTCTTATCTTTTCTTTTATTAATAAAACTTTACTGTTGTTTTTGAGAATTTGAAAGCCTTTGGAAGGAATGTAGCTTTTAATCGCAAAACTTTACAAATTATTTTAAAGTAAAAAAACAAGTATTCCCGACGCAATGAAACTTTCGAACAATTATATATATTTAATATTTACAAACATATATACGCACAATCCAGGCAATTTAATATATGTAAATTCATGAACATTTTATCATGAATTTATTTAGAGAATTGATCCAATTTAAACTAAACTAATTAATTTTACTACGTATTTGAAACAAGTTATTCATTATGGAAATTAGAGTGGATTGAACGTATAAAGCCCCATTGCATCGGAAATTTAAAGTTAGTATTAGGGTAAATAACATGAAGCTAGGATCGAACTCTGATCCGACTGCTTCAATATATATATATATGGAACAACCATGTATCATATTAAAGTATACCATTTCAATGTTTTAGCAAAATAACATTTGCCTTTGTTTAATAAAAATGTTATTACATGGTCATTTCAAAGATATTCAAATTTGTAGAAAATAATACATTTTTTGCAACTTGATGTAATTTTGCAATGACTATGTAATAACACCATTACTCAATCAAAAGCAAATGTTATTTTACTGAAAAGTCAGTAATTATATACTTTAATATGCTACACACCTTTTAATAGGAAAATTTTCATTTCAACATATATATATATATATATAATATTTTGAGATTAACCATTGTAAATTTCAACATATATATATATATATATATAATATTTTGAGATTAACCATTGTAAATGTTTTTATATAATTCAAGTATCCTCTATGTTCAGAATATGACAATACATTTTGAAGGGAAAATGTATTGCCATATGCTGAAACTAGAAAACATTTTGATTATATAAAAATAGATTCAATGAGTTAATCTCTAAACATTACATAAATTATTTAGCCTGTAAATTCATATTCATTATACATATATCAAAATAGTTGGAATAAAGACATTTCAAACTGTTGTATTTAAATAACATAAAAAGTCTCACAGTAGTAACATCTAGTTGCTATATTTATTAAATAAATTCCACTTTTGTAATGTAAGTTATTACCTAAGAAGCAGATTTAAATAATAACTGCATGAATGAAGTTCAATTGAATGTAAATATCAATGTTTATATTAGTTGACTACATAAAAACTTAAGCCATAATTAAAAGTGTAGACATTTTTGTAACTTAGCAACTAGGCATTACTACAATGAAAGAATTTTCATTTCAATTTGGATATGGTAATTTGAAATGTCTTCACTCCAAACAATAAAATATTACATGCTGTAAAAGTTTATAATATTATACATGTGTGTGTATGTTTTTAAAAATGTCAAATATCTGAAAAGATAAATTGTGAAGTACTTTGATTTTAAATTCAGAAGTAAAACATATTAGATTCTTTATTCTTGTTGAGATATTTTGATGAGCAGTCTATCCATATTTATTTATTAAATAAATCACACTATAATAACAGCTGCAACATCAAAATGTATAGAAGAATCAAAGTATCTTCTTGTTATTTATAGCAGCTGTTAAATTTGGAAAAAAATAATATATGCACATGTGTATACAAAGATGTTAGTTAATGTATTTTATCAGTTACATAAGATATTGAGATTTGCACACCCAATATAAAGGCAATTCAAAGATGTCAGACAACATAATAAACTGTGAATTGATTTATGTTCGCAAATATGAGGAATAGAATAAGATGTTCATAGTGAGATAACAAACAAACATTTTTAACATCATTGTAAAAATTAATATGCTACAATAAAACTGAATATATTGCTGTAAAAAAATTATTGCAAAAAAGCTGTTAAACTCAAACTGGATTCTAAGAGATTGTCTAAGATTTTTTTAAAAAAAGACCACATATGAGATAGATGGACAATAAAGATTGCTAGAGCAAGGTTGAAAAGTTATGTATCAACAATTTGATAAACCATAAAAAGATATTTATTCTCATATTTATCCTCAAATGAAATGATGTTTGAAAATGATGATGATGATGATATATATATTGAGATAGTGACTCTGCTGTCTCAATATCTAATTTATTTTAAACATTTCATAGTTGGAAAAGTATAAGTTAAATTTTAGCTCTTTAAGTTTATATATATGTTTATATTATATATGCATACATTGATAAAGCGGGCATTTATAATCAAGTTTAGTCAATTTTATTTTAGTTTGAAGAAAATAATAATAAAGAAACTCTTATTCTGTATCTAAAATTATTTCAAATAAATTTGTTTAAAATTTATATCAAATGAATACTTTTCTTAATTATTTTACTTTTTTTATCAATTAAAAGACTTAGAAAATATTTTTTTTAATTAATGTTACTGGTTTTAATATTTTGAGTGTTGTCTGTAAACATGCAGATTTATCTAATAAAAAAAAGTTTGGTAAATTGATTGAATGGAAAAAATTATTGGATTAATTAATATAGGAATTTTTGGTGATTGAATAAAAAATAAGGACTGGTTATCTAATAAATAAAAAAATGTAAACAGGTAATCACTGGCTTTGTTGATTAAAAATATTCTTGGCAAATGACTGAGTTTGTTAATTAAAAATGTGGTAAATGAATGAGCTTGTTAATCAAAAAGTTAATGATATAAAAAGATCATGTCAGAATTATTGAGGCATTCTGCTTTTATTTGTCATCAAGCCTGTTTTATCTTGTGATTGTCATCTTTGCCTGATTAGCGTGATGTATCCTGAACTTTTATCAGTAGTAGTGTTAATAACCATGAGCAGCTAAAGTGCTGGCAAACAAACTTCACTATTTCAACATGTACCTACAAATGAATGTTCAACTTTACTTGCCAAGTTAAGCCAACTACTATCTTCAAATTTGCAGTTCAACAAATGCATTTTCAATATTAAAAAAAAAATTTCAGTATAAACTCTCTACAAAATTAAAAACCAGTAAATAAATAAATTTCACATGGAAAGTACTAAGGAGTTCCATTTTCACATGTATGTATGTCTATATAAATTTCAACTTTTCCAAAAAATAATATCCGTTCACCATCTTTTTCCTTGGACTTAAGGTAATTTTTTATTTATGAACTATTTTATAAAACATTACCAAAAAAAAACCCCAGTGATTTAATTTAAATAATGATAGTTTTATATTTATGCATTTCTGTTATAAAACTATTTTTCTTACTGTTTATATGTTATAACACTTATCTAACTTTGTGTATCTGATATAGCATGGTATTTTTAATGTAGATATCAGAAACTAGTTTGTGTAATGTTTTATTCCCCCCTCCCCCTCATAAAAAGATTTTTAAAAAAGAAAATCATTTCCTTAATTGTTTACTTAAGATCCACATTGCTTTTAATGAAAATTTTTTACCAGAAAAAAAAGAAAGTTTTAAAAAAGATTGAAGATTTTCCAAAATCTTTGATATATATATATATGAGTGCTTGACTTAATGTGTGTGTAACTATATAAATCATTTGATAAGCTAATTTTCTTATTTAATCTGTTTGCATCACACACATCTGAAATTAAAAGAATTGATATATATATAGATGTGAGCATTGTATATGAAAATCAGACATTTAGACATCACATATTTATTATTATATGTGCCTTCTTGATATTTATTATTATTTCTGATTGAAGTATTAAGGCAAAGATGATATGTCAGGTAGAGACATTTCTCTACATAATTTTATATATTTTTGCTTTATAACATAGTAATATACCTATTTATTGGCATTTTATATTTTAGTGGTAGGTCAAATGCATAATGTATTGGGCTAATTTTTGTAATGGCTGACTGTGTGAACATGTATAATGAATTATCTGTTTAATGCAAATGCGAAATATATATGTGCACACATCTGGATAAATGACAGCATTATCAAACTTCATAGGTGATCTAATATTATTATAAGTAAATTGGGGGGGGGGTAATATTTAAACTATCATATCTAAAATACACTATATAATCACATTACCATTTAAATGCATTTATTTAAAGTATTGCAGTCAAATCTGAATATATTTGAATTATTGTTTTGAACTCAGATATCCAAACTCTGTTAGGCTCTAAGATATTAAAAGAATTATATTTGAGCTTTGATATATTGAACTGCATTATAGTATAAATAATATTTGTGATTGACTGTTAGATTTGTTTCAGCATTTTGTTTACTGTTGTCTTCCTTGACAATTGCTATTTGCTAAGAATCTCTGCTCTCCATAATTTTGAGGTGTTTTAAATATCTGAGTGATGGTACAGCTGTGGTAGGTATTTATACTTGGCATCTTCATCAGTAAAGAATAAATTTAAGGGAAAATATATAGTGTCACCCTCTGATGATGGATATTATAATATCTGTTGTCCATTACAATATATAAAAAAAACATATACATATTTTGAAATTATTTATGTGTACATTTGTTTGTAATAAATATTAACATTTTATTCAATGTTTCATTGCACTCCATCAGACATCTTTGAGGTAATAAAAGTAATTTAGGAATATTGCAAGATACCTGTACTTTATATTCAGATGATGGCCAGAGAGGTTCAATTGAATCATTGGTTATAATGCTAATATTTACAACCAACAAATGTAGATATGGATGAATTTAAAATAAACATTCACATCTTTTACCCATAAAAGTCTTCATTTTTATATACTACAAACTAAAACTTTATTCTCTATCAACTCACAAATATCATGGTTACATGTAAACGAATATTTGTCATATTTTGTTTCAATTTATCAGAATATTTCAAGCTAAAATAAAGTGGCTAAAATTTTTGGTTTTGTTCAAAGTTATACATAAGAATAATTTTGAATACATAGCAGAAGTAACATATATTCAAATCAAATATAAACTAACCAATCTCCATCTCTTTTTCAACATGAATTTTTTGAATTTATGTTTTAGATTTTTTTCAAAAAAAGAAATCAAATTCTTTTAAAATAATAATATCAATTTCAGTCATATATTTCTACAATTTCAATAATATAATTGTTGGTTATAATAATGATGAAAAATGACAAAATATTTAAAAAGATTGTCTTAAATAAATATTTCTTATTGTTAGCAGTTCTTAATAATCTAGTATTATTTACTCATTAGTAGATAAGCAAAGTACTGCTGTTTAAATAAAACTTTTAGTTATTAAAAATGCTTATCCATATTCAGAAAAGCAGATATTTTTGGAAAACCATCAAGTTTTTAAATAAGTTATTTAAATTAAACTGACAACTTGAATCTAATTAGTTATAAAAACTAATCAAATGATCTCTTACTCAAGAATATTTATAAAATTCATATGAAGTGGCATATTTGAGCTGCAATCTGTAGATCTATATACCCTGAAATCTATAGTCCACCACTCTGTTCCTGTTTTAAACTATGCAGATAGAAATACTAGAATAATTTATTGCTTAGGAGTTCACAAGAAGTTTTTGAATATTAGAAATAGCAGAGCTGAAGCATGATTCTTTAACTTTAAGCTTAAAATTTGTCATTGCATTAAATTGCATAGATTAAAATAGGCAAAACTCTCTCCATACAGTAGTGCCACTCTAAGAAAAACAGAGTAATCAATGGATGCCAGAAGGCTTGTGCATAAAATCCCTATCTAGTGCCTACTCATCCAATATCCCCAAACTAGTTTCTGGCTTACGGCCTTCTGTCTTGCTTAGAGTGGCACTACTGTATGGAGAGAGTTTTGCCTATTTTAACAACAGTTATGAGCAAGCATGGAAGATAGTGATCATGTGCTGTGCATAGATCTTACCAAATAAGTTATCTCCTAGACTTTTATAAGCAATTTGAGGATTGGAAGTGTCAAAATTAGTTGCAATCCACAGATGCTTAAATCCCAAAGTCTTTCACTAAGCATCAAAATTTTCAGGTAATTAATACTATTAATTTCCAAATTGTTATTGTTTGATTATAACTATCTGAATAGAGATGGTCTATAAAAGAATTTTAATCCTGACCATAAAGTATGTGAGTATGTTTGGGTTTTTTTTTAAAAAAAAGAAACAAATATCTCTCTTCTGTAAACGAATTAATTTGTGACATTAACTCTGTAAAACATCACACAACCATGTTAAACATCAATTGACTCTGGCACAACTTAATAATCTTTGGATTTTTTTTTGCTAATGCCAAATCCATTATAATTTATATTAGAAAGTTTTAATAGATGTATAAAATGCATAAAATTTCAATAATCTTTTAATTTAAAAAATATTTGGCAATAGTCAAACTAATATTTTCCTGCTCTTTCAAATCACCCATGGTACTTGATCCAAATTATTTTAAAGCAGATAATAAAAAATCATAATATAAAGATTAATGCTCTTTCCTATAAAATAAAAAAGATTAATTATTTCAAAAAAGAGATATACATAGTAATATTTTGTAGTGAACATGTTGTCTTTTTTTTTGCATACATAGATAAACTTAATTCGTAAAAAAAAAAATACATGAAGGGAAATGATTTTGTAAAAATATAAGTTCGTTATCGATCTAAAAATTGATAATAATAAAAAAGGATACAAAATTTTAATCAAAGTCAATTTGCAAAAACTATGTTAATATAATTTTTCAAAGATGTAAATCATGACCCATTAATAGATAATAAAATCAAAGGAAATGTATGTAAATCAAAGTAGGCTCTCTTCGAAAAACATTGTTTGTGCTTGCTAACAAACAGTTTCCATAAAATATTTCAAATTATTTAGTTGCCATAAAATGTTTTACAAATTAATTTCATTCTCAAATTATAACTGTCAAATTACAAATCAGGGAATGGGGGAGAAAATGTGTGCTTTATTGATTATTTTATTTTTCAAGTTGAAAGTATTATACTATGACGTGTTAAGCAAACTAATGAAAATATATCATTTTATTATTAAAAGAAAAAAAAAAAAACAATGTAAAAAGAACACAGGCTTTTGGATTTATAAGTGTAAATAACGAAACTTTTGACTATAATATTATCTCTCATCATCAGATATTGGTTAGTTTATATTTACTGATATTCTTATAAATGAAACATTAAACTTTTAAATTTGAAAGACATAAACAATGTATAAAAAAATCATCTTTCATAGTAAATGTTAATACTGTGAATTTGAATTTTTTGTAGCTAATATGTACATTCATTTAAAAGCCGCGTTTTAATCCTTTTTTTTTTTTTACTATCAAAGTGACAGCTTGGAATTTAAAAAAATATCTCAATGTTGTGCTGGTCAACTTGCTTATTTATATAGTTATAAAATTCTGATCCTGGTTCAAAAAAATTTTATTCCTATGAAGTATTGTAAGAAGCTGTTTTTTTTAAATATTACATCACTCTTAATCTAAGGATAAAAGTGCCTACAGCTGTTACAAAATTTGAGGATATCCAAAAATATATAATAAATGAACTGACTTACTAGTAAAATAATAGAAATCTTTGATTTTTATAGTCATAATATTGAAAGAAAGATCATAGATTTATTCAAATTGATTGCCTATATGCATCTATAGAGAATTAGAAGAGCCTTCTAAGCTTTTAATAAATATGTCAAGTCTAGTCACTATATATATCCCATGGTAATACTTCTAGATATAAAAAATAATCTATTGACTTACTTCTTTCTAACAAATTTCTAACCACAAATCTATTTTTAAGAGTTACTTTGTTTTTCTTGGGAATTACATTTGTTTTGGTTTTTTGGGGAATTAGATTAATGGCTGTAGCATTTTGTACATTTGTAAATAATTTATCTAGACTGTAGGTGACTTACCAATTATGATAAAATTGGAGTTATTCAAGTTTTATATTTGTATGTATTTGAAACTCAGTTAACTTATATAAATTTGATAAAAAGCTTTTAGTAATTAATAGAGATATAAATTGAGTCATATCAGGTAAAGGTTAGCCTTGATAATTTAAAGTGTAAAACAACTAAAAAAAATTTTTTTAAACAACTATATGCACATTGCTTAATCTGTTTTTGATCTTAGAAAAAAACATGTATCTGATATGAAATCAAATGTTCTATGCTGAATTAAAGTCTTTTTTTTTTCAGAAAAATTATTCTGTACAGAATAGCTTGTGTAAGTGATATATATTGAAATTAAATCATTCCATGGCTTTGCTTAAGCAGTATAAAAATGTTTAAATAATTCTATATTTTAATAATTCATTCTTTCCATAATACATTATTTAATTTTCTATAAAATTTGGACTACCTAGCAGTCTTCTACAGACCTCACAACAAATTTCAGTTAATATTTTGAAAGATTTGTTGTGAGATATTTGAAAAAGTCTGCCAGGAAGTCAAAGCTATCATATAAAATTAAAATACTGTGGAAAATAAATTTAAAAAAAATTGTTTTTTAAAAATATTTAGAACAATAATGCAATATGAGGGGGAAATATTTTGTAATTTTAGTAAGTTAATCTTTATTAATCAATAACAAACTATTGCTAATATAATGTGCCTACAAAAAATGAATGAAGTTATTATATTTTAAGGATTATCTTCATGATAGTTGGCTATTGATGTCATGATTGGCAGTATTATAACACATTTTATACAAATTATTAAAAGTATGAAATTAATTTAATGGAGCATAATGTTTAATTAAATTTAAAAATTAATGTATATTTAAAACTAAAACATAAAGAAAGTGATATTGATTAATTAATTCTGAATTGTCATAAAACATAAATATCTTCATATTGCAAAAAAGGCTTTAATTATATAGTTACAATTTTTTATTAATTATATGTGGGTGTTAAAGTTTCCACCAATAATAACTAATAAATATAACATGAGAGAATAAAATCACTAGAGAAAAAGTGAGAGTATGTGTTTCCAGTATTTCAACTAATATAAGATTTTATTGTATTTATTAATATTGTTATTAAATGTAGTATGTAACTAAAATAAATAATGTAATATTATTGTAAACATTTTATAAAAAGAAGGATATACAATTTAAAATAATCAATATGCATTATAAATTGCAAATAAGTATATAAAACAATGAATTATATATGCATAAAAAGTAAAGATGCTGTAAAAAGAAGTGCTATATTAGAAATGGCACTATTAAAATAGATTGAAAAAGAGTAAACTCTATAGCATATTGTATTAGCTGTCAAAATCATGGGTTAGCAGTTCTCTTATCATTATCTAATTCTTTCTTAAATATTTCTTTTTGTAGAATCACCATTAACTTAATCCAACTTTTAATCATAGTCAAAATGCTTTGGGTGGATAAGTGCAATTGTTTTTAAAGTGGATAAATTCTTTGAATCATGCTTTGTCACTTTTGGTGCCCAATTATCTTATGATTTATCAAATAAATAATCATTTGATTATTTTTATAGGCAATGTATATATGAGATCAAAGATACAGTTTATAGGTATCAACTAAGGTTAAATAAATGAATGTAACTGATATTTTGCTTCTGGTGGTCACAGTGAAATGTTTTAATTCCTCTCCTCCTCCCACAGAGCTAATTAAGAAGTTCTTTATTTAGAATATCTTTCTTCTTTATACAATATCAAAACATTTTCCTTTTAATTTTTTAAATAATAAGTTCATCTTTTCTGAGGTTTGTCCGGCAAAAAAGAAAAATCAAGTAGATTATCACTTCCACTTATAACAAAGATTTTTAATTTTATCTAACAAAATTTGTGTGAGGAGGCAAAGATAACATTTTTATAAAAATTTATTTCTTTATCTAACAGCCCAAATTCCAAGTATCTTAATATATGTTTTCATTTTGTAAAAACAAAAAAATGGCGATATTGGTGATGGTTTTTAAACAACTTTTGAAAAGAATATTAAATTTTGACAAATTTCAGAAATAATTTATGTGTCATTATAAATCTCTCAATGGTAAAATGAATTTTTAGTTCACTGTGTATTAAGTTCTATCTTCATTAGTGGAATATTTGTCATATTAAGAATGTGAAAAAAATTCATCATACAGAGCAAAACAACAAAATATACAATGATTGACAAGCTTCATTTACAAAATGATCATTATTTGTTACAAAATACTTATTATTGGAAAAGTAATGATTAAAAAATAGAAATATAAAAGAGTTAATTATCAAACAAAATAGTTGTACTAGTGCTAGTCACCTATGATATTTTGATTTTAGAAAAGATTTTGTCTATAATTATCTAATAGAATTAATAATTACACAATCTTTTTATTAAAAAAAATACACAAAGATTAATGTATCAAATTCATAATATGCAATAGTTAAAGTGAATTAGAGACGTGCATCATCATATAGAATAAGCCACCAAATTTTGCAATGATGGATCGGCACAATATATATGATCGTTATTTACTAAAAAATACGAATATTCAAAAAAAAATGTTGATTTAAAATAAAGAAAAAAGATGAAAGGGGTTAATTTTCATGACTAAATAAAGAGGTGTTATGCCCCTCTGAATAAATAGCATCTATATGATTCTTAGAAAAATTACTACCAGCCTGGTTGTATTTAATATTTTTAAAATTCTTATAATAGTGCGACTTAAAAAAAAAAAAAATTGCAAAGCAACCAAACCATTATCTTAAATCATTTTATATTAACATATAGAAGTGATTATGAGGAAAATATATTAATGTAATTAATATATAGATTCAACATGTGCTTATTTGCATATATATATATATTGTATTTTGTAGCTTTTGATATGAAAATGTAGTATAACAATAATATTTCATTTTTGTATTTGTTTGTGATTTAATAATTATAAAAAATTTAAACGTGATAGTGAACAATCAATAAAAACAAGGCGATAATTAACAGCAACTTAATTATTTAATTCAATCAAATAATCTAATGAACGATGGGATGGAGCAATAATTAACGGAGTAAATTAGAACCATAATGACAATTATGGATTTAAAATTCAATAAATTTAATAATTATGGAAATTGTTTGTGTAAACAAATTTATTTTTATCATGTTAATTTAATTGTTTATACAATAAAAACATTTTAAAGATTTTTCATTTCTAGATTAAAAAAATTGTAATAATGAAACAATCACTTTCTGTATTTTTGTGAATGAATATTGAAGTATATTTCTATTTTACATTTTTAGAAAATTAAATTATAATAAAATTTATGTGGGTACGTGTATGTGCTTTTATACGAATTATAATACGAGAATCATATTGTTCTATCTTCAATATTTCTTTATTGTTCAATATAATATAGTGACACCCCTTCTCTTTTTATACAATTTCGCAAGCAATTTTATTTCCCTCTATTTCAACTGAATTTGTAGTTTTCATATATTACATATAAAGTTAATATTTACCTCTTAAAAATAGTTATATGACATAATTATAAGAAGCATGCATGCGAGTAAAACTGAATGTGTATATATATAATCCCAGTGCATAACGCTATACTGAAATAAATATACAAATATTAAGCATTAAACTAATATATAAATACATTAGAGTTTGCAGCTATTTTGAAATATGAACTCTAATGTATTTATATATTAGTTCACAGAGGGCGGTACTGGATTTCTTAACCATGTGGGGTGATTTAATGCTTAATATTTGTATATATTACTGTGATTTAATTTACAAGTTCTATACTTGCATCTTTAGCATGATTCTTTTTAGATTAATACATTAATGATTATTATTAATTGTTTATTACTCTAGAGACAATTACTCTAGAGATTATCATATTACTGAACACCTACAGAATGGTTTTTATTAATCATGAGCTATTATCCAATATAAAATATTCTACATCAATCTTTATCACAATACATGTATTTCATGTATCAACATTCTATTATTAGATCAACTGAAAGAATTGAAATTTCTGAATGTCTACACAGAAATGATAATCTGACATATTTAAAACATGCAGCACAAATTTCTAATTGGATATTCATGTGTTTTAATGTCTACCTGATGATCAAAGTTTGGTCTGTGATATATATGTATAGTATCAGAGGTTAGTCTAGTATATGTTATACTGGATAACAATTAATGATTTAATCTGTTATCCAACTTATTTGAAAAAATATATATATACTAATTTAAATATAGACATTCAGATTTTTTTTAAATGTATTTGTCATAGAAAATATATTTTTATTATATTTCTATAATAAATCTTCAGCATTAAAATAGAATGTGACAAAAAATATTTTGTAAATATTTTATAGAAAAATAAACAGTTTGAATATTTTCTATTTGTTTATTATTAACATAAATAATGTTTATACTTAACTTTTTAAAAAAATATGAAAATAAAAATATCTATTATGATTTAATATCTTATTATTATTTAATAAAACCCTCCAACCATAACTTGCCAAAACAGGGTTTACTAACAAAGTATTTCGTTATAGACTAGATGAATAATATTCACCTTGCATCCACAGGCTAAGTTCTTCACTATCATTCATTTTATATTCTACTGACTTTTGGATCATTTCTTCTTTGTATATACTACCCTGTAACGTCGTCTAGTTATTTCTTGTTATCTTTTTATTTTTATTTTTTTTTGTAATCACTTATAAGTCAAATAAAATTATCTTGAAAGAGAAATTCTAATTCAAAAAAAAAAAAATATGAAAATAAAGTAATTAGTGCTATAATTATTATATATAATAAATTATTAATAATTAGTAACTATAATTAAAGTTTTAAAAAATGTTTACTACAACTTTTTGCTAATTACATAAAAAAATAGTGAAATCAGTTAATGATGTCTGAGATAAAAAAAATAATGTTTATTAAAAATAATGTGATATGATGTACTGCCACTTCTCCTTAAACAAAGTCAGGAATCTCTCAGCAACTATACCCAGAAAAACCTGTTAGCTACTTTATCTTCCATTCCCCACTCTAAGTTTTCCAATATTCTGCTCCATCCCATTTCCACAACATAATCTTTGTCAACTCTATGGCCTTCATATCTAAATCCCCCTTATTTCCCAAACCCAGCATAAAAACCAATAATCCACTTTCTGTATAATCACTTTTTTCATATTTATTCTTTCATAACTTTATTATTTGTACCCTTTCTGTCTTCAAGCATTTACATTCAATTAACAAATGCCTAATATTTTCTATGCTTTCCTTACACAATTTACAGACTAAATCACCCATATTTTTCCTTTTACATGTATATTCTCTTGTTGCTAAAGATCCCATTTGAGCCTTAAACAATAAACTACTTTCCTTACTATTATCATATATTAACTTGCACCTAATATTCTGTTTACTTCTATATATATTTAAACTCTTTTTACTCTCCATACTAATTCTCCATCTCTCTAACCCCCTATTCTTTATTAATACATCTATTCTTTTATCCCATTCCTTATCACTATAACATTCAACAATCCTCCTAACACAATCATCCCATCTTTTGTACAAATATACTGATATAAATTCTTTATCCAAATCTTTTGCATACCACATTACCTTTCTCATTCATCTTATTGCCTGCCCTTTACTTGTAACCCAATTAAATACTATTTTGGATATTCCTTTTTCGTATTATCCATAAACTGCAATCTATCACACATTTTTATTTTACTTTTTGCATCTCTCATATAAAAACTTGACCATCCCATTTCTCTTTGAACTGCCTCCCTTGCTGTCCATATATCTGCATCTGGTGTATGTCTTCCTACTTCCCTTTATACTTTTTTTAAGTAATCTAATACCCCTTTACTATCACAACACATCATTACCATATTTTAACCCTGCTACTGCAAATTCCTTCCTTATAATTCTAGCTACATCATATTTATTATATGAAAACACTGTTATTTTTTTTATCAATCCCTTTCTTTTCTTTGCTTCATTTATCAATTTTTTCTCCCATTCATCTAAACAATTTTTCTAATTACTTAAGATAATTCCCAAATAACTATATCTATTACCACCCTTAACTTTATATCTCCATATAAAAATTCTACATCTCTTTCCCCAGTATTAACCATCATCTAGGGCCTAATTCTAGCACAGTGCTGACCTCAAATGTCATAGTTATCTCAGTGCAATTAACGTAAGTGTGTTTGTTAGTACCTTTAAATTTGATGTTATGCTTGTTTGCTAAAAATATTATTTTATGTTCGAATTTACTGGTCAGTTTGAAGGTCATATTGTTACATTTGTTTATAATAAACTATGCCATGATTGTGTTTGCAGAAATTTTACCCCATCTCCTTCTCTCTTTATTCAATGCCTTTGACAACCACTTATAACGGATATGAGCAGTTGCTTTTGCATATGCTTCTTAATTTTCTCATGGTTAAATATTGTTTTGTTGATTTTAATTCTGCAGCAGTTAGGGATGATATTTAATTGTGTGCATTATTGCAAAAATGCAGCCTTTGTTGAAATGTGAAAATAGATAATCCAAGGCTTGTAATAACTAAACAATTAACTTCATTAATATTTCATAATACTAAGCTTGCATTTTATATTCCATTAATGAAGCTATACATAACAATTGATAAGTGCTTTCAGGAATTCCATGTTTCCATATTCATAGATTTTTACACTGGTAGTTATTGAATGCCACAGTAATGTATGCAAATTTATTCAATAATGTTTAAATGGCCCACTTTTTAGAGATTGTAAAGCAGGTGTCTCTTCAGTTGATTGCTATGGTATCATCTGCAATAAAACAAGACTCCTTCACTTTGAGTTTTGCATAATTGTGCTCTGTGTACCTTATCTTGGCTGAAGTCAGTTGGAAGGTGTGGTCAGTGACCCTTATGTGTTCTACAGATAATAATCTGCTTTCAGCCTTAGTTTGTATTCTGTGGTATATGTATCAGTGTTATGGTACTCTAGTGGCAGTATTCACTTTAGTTTCACCATACTATGTTGCTTGTTTACTCTCGTTGGGGATAAATCATTTTGAACATGATGTGGCAGGTTAGTTCAGGTGTGAACTATAAGAAAACCACTACCAACAACATTCAACATACACCATGAATTAGCCTCCCACTTATTCCTAGCATAGTAACAATACTTTGAAAATTTTTCTAGGACATTGTTCAAATAATATTTAGAACACTGCTCTCTCTTAACTATCTTCTGAATAATACTAAAGATAAAACTTCATTGGAACATGCTCCTCAAATAGTCTATAAAATTTCATGCTCATCTCCAACTTGTAGAGCAGGGTACTATAGAAATCTCAAGATAATAGATCTATGAGAGTCACCTAGTATTCCTACCTTTATAAAAAGGCTAAAACAAGACCAGTAATACAAGTCATTTTCTGGATCAAGAGCTTGCTACATATGATGTGATCTGATGTACTGTGTCTTCTCATTAAATGAAGTCAAGAATATCTCAGCAATTATGCCCAGAAAAACCTGTTAGCCATTTTATTTTCCATTCCCCACTCTAAATGTTTCAATATTCTGCTCCATCCCATTTCCACAACATGATCTTTGTCAACTCTATAGCCTTTATATATAAATCCCCCTTATCATTTTCCAAACCCAATATAAAAAAACAATAATCCACTTTCTGTATAATCACTTTTTTCATATTTATTTTTCCATAACTTCATTATATGTGCCCTTTCTGTTTTCAAGAATTTACATTCAATTAACAGATGCCTAATATTTTCTATTCCTTTCTTACATAATTTACAGACTAAATCACCCATATTTTTCCATTTACATGTATATTATCTTCTTGCTAAAATTCTGTTCGAGTCTTAAACAATAAACTACTTTACTTACTATTATCATAAATTAACTCACATTCAATGTTCCGTTTACTTCTATATATATTTAAACTCTTTTCCATCTCTCCAACTCCCTATTCTTTAATAATGCATCTATTCTTTTATCCCATTCCTTACCACTATAACACTCAACAATCATCCTAACACAATCATCTGGCCTTTTATACAAGTATACTGATATAAATTCTTTATCCAAATCCTTTGCTTACCACATTACCTTTCTCACCCATCTTGTTACCTTCCCTTTATTCATAACACAATTAAACACTATTTTGGCTATTCTTTTACTATCCATAAACTGCAACATACCAAACATTTTCATTTTACTTTTTGCATCTTTCATATAAAAACTTGACCATCCCATTTCTTCTTGAATTGCCTCCTTTGCTGTCCACATCTCTGCATCTAATGCATGTCTTCCTACTTCCCTTTGTACTTTCTCTAAATAATCTAAAACCCTTTTACTAACACATAATGCATCATTACCATATGTTAATCCTGCTACTGCAACTCCCTTCCATACAATTCTAGCTACATTATATTTATTATATGAAAATACTGTTAGTTTCTTTACCAAACCCTTTCTTTTCTTTGCTTCATTTATCAATTTTTTCCCTTTTCTCTGATCACTCTGCACAAGCACACATACTAAATTTAACTGGCATACAAACTACTCAAACTCCACTACATAAAACAATGCACATACTCCTTCCATCATCAACAAAACAAAGTTTTTATTTTCAGAAACATATATAATGCTTCAAAAACTTGATGCAATTGTACTTTATCCAATACAAAAGTAACTAGCATTCATTAATATTCTATCATTCAATATTAACGATTTGATACACAATTCACCACCACCCTCTTGTCTTTTAGCAATAGCAGATGAAATACACAAGCAGATCACCATGTGTCAATGACTACATGACTCTCAACAAAATTTATATAAACTTACACAAATATATAACAATACATGCAATAAACTCAAAGAATACTTAACTACAAAAAAGAGTAAAATCTGCCTTTCTCAACCTCATACATGGTCTAGAGGTTACATTCGTTGGGCACTCGGACATCCCCCAACATTAAAAGTCCCCATGGCAATACAAGTTGAAGATGTCACATATGCTGGCCAAAACATGATATACCCTATTTTAATCACTTTAAGAAAAAACTCCAGGAACAGCAAATCTTTACACCATCATATGACTATTTTGGACAGCCAGAAACAGATGCACCATTTAATCCAGACCAGTTTCAGCCAAACTTGCCACAATCAACAATACATGCCATCCTGGAACAAACAGCATCCCCAAATTTGTTTTTTCTCACTTAAGCCAATTTACTTCACAATATATAAGTAATCTAGCTAACTACCTATCACAGAAAATTTACAACAATTAAGAACTAAATACAATAGCCATTGTACCTTTTAATAAAAAAAATGTCATATCAACCACTCACAAACCTTTAACCTATTTCTATGGGACCATTAGGCATTAAAATCTTGGAAAAAATCATTAAAGACCAAATTGAACAACATATACTCCCATTAATTTCACCCTTCCAGTTTGCTAAAAAAGAGTCATCCACAGGATAGGTTGCTTTACTTTTTAAGACAATTATGACTACAGTACAAAAACAAAAAAATTATGCACCAATTGTTGTCCAATTAGACATCAAAGCAGCTTTTTATTCAGTGCCAATAAAAATATTTCTGGACAAACTAGCTAACACCACCATCCTTCCTACTCTACTCTATGTAATTGCTAATCTTATTCTTAATAGGCAAATTCACATCACATTCAATGGTAGAAAATCCCCTACATTTGCACCAACCCAGTCAATCTCTCAAGGCTTGCCATTAAATTCCCTCCTTTTCACATTTTATATTGATCCTCTTATAAGAAAAATTCAGCAAAACATACCAGGAATATAAATTCCTCACACTCAACAGTATGTTTCATGTTTAGCATACATGGATGACATCACCATCTTTCTAAAATCTTGTAAACAATTTCCAATATTATAAAAGATACTAGATCAATACACTTAAAAACAGTTGCTTGGTTTATCTATACAACCAAAATTTATACAAAAATATTTTATGGCAAACCTACCACTTTTATTGGGTTTCCATTTACATGGGAACTAATAAAATGAGACAAAACATACAAATAAGTTACTTGAAACTGCAACAAAATATCAAACTCTCTTTCAAAGGCTTACCTTTCTATTTACTCTAAAATCCAATTATTTAACATGCTAATTATTACTAAAATCACATATTTTTGTCCCATAATAATATTTTCATAACATTTTATCTAAAAAATAATATTGCTTTGCACCAAGCTACTATGGTACTGGAAAGTTTTTACTGTATCAGCTAAATGCCTCAGCAGAACACCCACAAACAATGGACTACGTCTTCACACTATCAATACATTCCATGTTCAGAAAACAGTTAACTTTCTAGCATCAACTATAAGGCAATTCCCTACACTATCATGCTTGCTCACAGTTACCCCAACAGATACTCCACCACTATCCTCAGAGTATATATCATCACTTATACAATTTGTCACAACCACATCCAGTAAAATAGTCATTAAATCTACAAACAAATACGCATACTGGCAAACCTATAACTTATTACATCCAGATGGTTTACAAGAAACACTAACAACAATTCAAGGAATTAAAAACCATCAATTACTTAGCAGATTCAGGAAATGGTCATTGGAGCCAAAATATTTTGATTTCATCTTGAAAATAAATTTACATGCACTACCAACATTATATTTCCTTTGCTACAGATGTTTATACACCAGTATTGATCCATTCTGCAATCTTTGTTATACAGCAGAGGAAACACAACAACACATATTTTATACTTGCCAAGCTTTATCAAACACATGTAAAGTCTTGATAGATACCTATCAACACAAAAATATCTCAATAATAAATATCATGCAATCATATAAAAAAGCTACTCCCACAGTATGGGCAATTACATTTTTATTATATGCATACTGGTGCACTCATTGCACCTTCATATTCAAAAATAACACAAGAAGACATCTGGCTACCTTTACAAACAAACTGCAACAATTAAGAACATGAGATTTTAAAATTACTCCTCCAGATATTGTAGCTGCAACATGGTCACTCATAAAACAACCCTCCAATCTATAATCACAATACACTAGCCCAAATAGCCAATATACATTCACATATCCATAACTGTAACTATTTATCTTGCCCATTCATCAACCCATCTTTCAAAAAAATAACTTATAAGGAACTATGAAAGTACAAGAGAATTCACAAATATAGAACTATACTAATATTCAAACTTAATTCATGATTGCACTTGTAACATGACACAATCAAATTTGTAAAACTATTGTAACTTTTTTGAAGTATCAATAAAGATGTATCTTTGAAACATCATCATAATAATAATAATAATAATAATAATAATAAAATAATAATAATAATAATAATAATAATAATAATAATAATAATAATAATAATAATAATAATAATAATAATAATAATAATAATAATAATAATAATAATAATAATAATAATAATAATAATAATAATAATAATAATAATAATAATAATAATAATAATAATAATAATAATAATAATAATAATAATAATAATAATAATAATAATAATAATAATAATAATAATAATAATAATAATAATAATAATAATAATAATAATAATAATAATAAAGTCTTATTTTTCAAGTCAGTAGACTAATGTATCAATTGGAAGCAAATTCAGAAATCCGCACCTAAATTTTATTATTAAATGAAAAATTTTAAAAAATAAAATTGATGTCTCCCCTTCTGTCTAAAATAATTGATGGTTTGATGGATTGAATCTTTGTTTCAAAAGAAAGAAAATAATTTAACAAGCGAAATAAAAATAAAAAAACGTATAAAAATATAATTTGAGATCCTAATCCAGTGTTGTTTAGCCATATTTCAAAGTCTTGTAGTTCACATTGTGAAACATCTCAGTATTTTTCTTTTAGGAAAGTTCCTTTACATAAAATGGATGATAATTCATCAGATAATCTATGGTTGCCATCTGGATCTTTGTGTTGGTGACTTAGGCTCTATTATAACTATCTTTTGCATACTGAGAGAATTTTTACTATCATGGCCATCATGATGTTAATTTGAAATGATAATCATATCTGGAATCATAATTGTATGATGTGCAGCTCCATCCCCATGATGTTTCTCGCTTTTTAGCCATGCAAGATTTGTTGTTTTCTAGCTTATAACTTGGATTAAAATGTAAGCTTTATGAAATTTGGTAGTGGTTTTCTTAACCGATTTTTTCAAGTCGTGATTGTAGTGGCTTATGAGCTCTACTGTTGAGGATAGTTAAAATGATAACATTTAATTTTAAAAATTTTAAAAATAATTTTTTTAATGATATAATTTACTCTTCTTTCTTTTCTTTTCTTCTTAAAAGGAATGAAGTTATTCTAAATTGTCTTATCTTTCACTGATTGATGTGTGAGTTTCCAGATCATGTTTTTATTTTCATTGTTGATATCATTTCTACATTTATCGAATTTTATGTAATAAAAAAACACTTATTTATAATTGTTTAATAGAGAAGAAGATATAAATTAATATAAAAGTTTATCGGCTTAACGTTTTCGAGGATCCATGCCTCATATTCATAGCCTTCATAAAATGTATAGTAAAATATATGCAAATATTCAAATAAGCTAGTATTACAAAGCCCATTTCTTCGAGATTTTGAAGCAAGTGTCTTTCCTATTAATAGCATGGATGTTTCCATTAATGTAAAATGCCTCCTTTATTTTTTTTTGTGATTGTTTGCTTCTGAGCATAATATTATGAGATTGGCAGGTGTGAAGTTGTGTCCAGATTGTTTAGCATGCTCCAAAAATACAGAGGTTATGTTGCAGTTCTTCTGCGCTCTGTTATACATGTAAAGATGTTGAGCCAGTCTAGTGTTGATTGTAGCTTTTATTTCACCATAATATATAGTGTGGCATCTGGCCTGAGGGCAGGCAATGGAGTACACCACATGTGGGGTGAATGATCGATCAATGTTGTCTTTAGAGTTGTTAATCAATCTATTAGAATTAGGTAGAGTTCTAAATGTTATGTTAAATTTATCGTTTAATGCTTTCGTTAGTTTGTTAGCTATTTTAGAAATGTAGGGGATTGTTATTCTTGGTAGATTGGTGTGAGGTACATTATTGTTTATTGTATTATGAAATTTTGTGATTTTATTTTTAATAGCTTTAAATTTGAACCCTGATGCTAATAGATCTTTAATATAGTTGTTTATGTTTTCTTTCCTGTCTGTCTCATATTTACATAAATAAAAGTTTCTAAACAAAAATGCATTAAGGCCAGCAAATTTATGCGATGCAGGTGAGTTAGAGTTAGGGTGGATACAGCTTCATATTTCAAATGGTTTGATAATCATTTTGTAATATATTTTATGCTGGATTAATAAAAAAAAATAACATTGATGATTTATTTGTTTTGTTTATTGAGATTTTTACTTGATTGTGTTTATAGGTTTGGTATATGTATCTAAAATATAAAACCATAAAAAAATACAATATTAGATAAAAATCCAAATTTTATGAAAATCCTTACATGATGATGGTTTCATCTATTAAACAAATAGACCTTCTCAAGTGAAAATCAATCTAAAGAAGCAACATATATATACAAAACAAATAAACTTTCCCATAATTCATTTCAAAAACCAACTTCCCTTAATATCAAAAGATGTCTTCATAAGATTGATAGCCTCAGACTCAAAAGTTTTATCATTAAAGTTTACTTTACACTTCTCTTTAATTCATTCTTTTCATAAAAAATAATCATTGCATTGTCAAACAATATTTTGTGACCTGTATTCAATACATGAATACTAAAGCAGAGTTGTGATAACTATGTTTACTTCTACTTATATAAACTTTAATCCTTTTATTAAGGCTAAATTTACTCTGACTTATATAAATCTTACTACCACTACAAGGAATCTTATAAATAATACCAGGAATAGATTTACTTTCAATTGACTGTTTTGAACTATTCAATAAAAAATTCAAATCAGAATATTTCTTCCTTGCAACCTTCATTCCTCCTAACAAATGGCTATTCTTATAAACCAAATTATAAATTGATGACTTAAATGGTAAAACATAAACTCTTTATCATTACTAACCATAATTTTTTTTCTATTACTGTCATGACTATAAATATTATTATGAAATACAACATTTCTAATAAATTCATAATTATAACCTATTTCTACATAATCAGCAGCAAATTGACTTTTTTGAGTATCAGCATTATTACTAAAGTTATTAAGCCTTTCCACAAAAATTCTATAAAGATATTTTTATGCATAAAAGGCTGATAACTATCTGGCTTAATCATATTTTTCAAATTCTTAGAGTTTATAAAATGACTACAAAATAAAACATTATCAACTTTCTCAACACTTAAATCCAAAAATTTTAATTTTATGAAATCAAAACTACCACCGACAATAATAAAATTAATACTAAAATCAAAAGCATTCAATCCATCTAAAAAATCCTTAATTTTTTTGTCCAAATAATGAACAATCATCAACATACCTAAAAAATAATTTTAAAGACACATAAAATTGGTTAATAACACTACATTCCAAAAATTCATTATAGACAAAACACATTAAAAGAGAAATAACATAACCAATAACCCAACCCTCTTTAATTTTATAAAAAACATCATTACACATAAAATACATTGAATCCTCTAACAGCAAAAGCAAATCATGAATAATTTTAATCTTATCTGCAGAAAAACATTCAAATTTTTCCAAAATTGAAAAAAAGAAAAAAACCAACATTTTTTAATCTATCAACTGATTGATACATATTTTCAATATCTAAACTACCAAAAACACAATTATTATCTAAAACAAAACTATTTATTTTATTAAAAGACTCAAAAAAAGAAGATGAAAAAAGATAAACATGGTTGGTTTGTATTGTTAAATAATATTGATTTTGAGAGTACAGTTTCATTAGAATTAAAAAATGGAAAGTATGCTATTTTAGATTCTGATCCTGGTAAAAAAATTAAATGTAATTAATTAAAATTATGAAAATTATGTAAAATAAAAAGACTTTTGTTAGAGCTACTTGTTTAAGTTGTTATCCTAATAATTATGTGGCCCTAAAGGTTTTTTTTAATTTGAAGTCTCATACAGATACTTTTCCTTTAAGGTGTATTTTTGATTTTACAAGAGGAATTGTTGATAAAATATCAAAAATTTTAATAAGATTTTATAAAGACTATATTAAATTAGGTCAATTTTGTGTTTCTTTTTTTTTTGAGGCTTTTAATAAAATAAATAGTTTTGTTTTAGATTATAATTGGATTTTTAGGAGTTTACATATTGAAAATATGTATCAATCAGTTGTTAAATTAAAAAATAATGGTGTTTTTCTTTTAATTTTTGAAAAACTTGAATGTTTTTCTGCAGATAAGATTAAGATTAGTCATGATTCGCTTTTACTATTAGAGGATTCAATGTATTTTATATGTAATAATTCTTTTTATAAAATTAAAAAGGTTTGAGTTATTGGTTATGTTATTTCTCTTTTAATGTCTTTTGTCTATATTGATTTTTGGAATGTAGTGTTATTAATCAATTTTCTGTTTCTTTCAAATTATTTGTTAAGTAAGTTGATGATTGTATGTTTGTTATTCAAAAAGAAAAATTAAAGGAGTTTTTAGATGGATTGAATGCTTTTGATGCTAGTATTAATTTTATTATTGAGAATGTAGTTTTGATTTTGTAAAATTAAAAATTTTGGATTTAAAAGTTGAGAAAGTTGACAATGTTTTATTTTGTACTCATTTTGTAAAACATAAGAATTTGAAAAATATGATTAGGTCTGATAGTTATCAACCTTTTATGCATAAAAAATATCTTTATTGAATTTTTGTTGTAGGAATAGAAAATTTAATAACTTTAGTAATAATGCTGATATTCAAAAAGGTCAATTTGCTGCTGATTATGTAGAATTAGGTTATAATCATGAATTTATTAGAAATGTTGTATTTAATAATAATATTTATACTCATGACACTAATAAAAAAATTTGATTAGTAATGATAAAGAGTTTATGTCTTTACCATTTAAGTCATCAATTTATAATTTGGTTTATAAGAATAATCATTTGTTAGGAGGAATGATGGTTGCATGGAAAAAAGGTTCTGGTTTGAATTCTTTATTGAATGGTTCAAAACAGTCTATTGATAGTTTATTTATAAGATTCCTTGTATTTGTAGTAAGATTTACATAGATCATGGTAAATTTAGTCTTAATGAAAGGATTAAAGTTCATATAAGTAGAGTTAAACATAGGTATCATAACACAGCTTTATAAATTCATGTATTGAATACAGGTCATAAAATATTGTTTGACAATGCAATGTTCATTTTTTATGAAAAGAATGAATTAAAAAAAAAAGAATAAAGAAAACTTTAATGATAAAACTTTTTAAATCTGAGTCTATCAATCTTATGAAGACATCTTTTGATATAAAGGGAAGTTGGTTTTTGAAATGAATTGTGGAAAGGTTTGTTTGTTTTGTATATATATGTTGCTTCTTTAGTTTGATGTAACTTGAGATCTATTTGTTTAGTAGATGAAACCATAATCATGTAAGGATTTTGGTAAAGTTTGGATTTTTATCTAGTATTGTATTGTTTTATGGTTTTGTAATTTATTTATTACTAATATAGTGTTAGGCAGTTTTGAATTTTAATATATATATATATATATATTGTAACCAAAACATCTCGAGCCAGCCACCCATACAAAAGGGCACAATAATATATATATATATATAAGTCAATGTTGTCAAGAATAAAACTTTAACTGACAATTTTACACAAAATTGATTAATATATAATTAATAATATTTTAAAAATTATGTTGGTAGGTTTAGTTTTTAATATTGGCACGTGTGGTGATTTTTGTGGTCATATTAGTGTACCCTTGTAAGATATTTGAATGATTTTGTTCAAATCCATAAAATTTCTAAATCTGAAAAACAGCAAGAATGAGAAGCTTGAAATAATAATATTAAATTGAGATTTAAGGCTGTTATTTGATAATTATCAATTCTTTTTTTTAATTTGTGAAACTAGTGAATACAGTCCCCTATGCATGCATGACTTCATCAATCAATGTAATTATAGAGAAGTAGCTAAAAAAATGTCATACTTAGTATATATAGTGTTCCATAGATAATTTGTACAGTAATTTTTTTTGTTACCAATTATGGGATAGTCTACATCAGTTTGATTACTTGAGAAACTTTTTTATATTTTGTATTATCAGTGAATATTTAAAAATAAAAATTATATATGAAAATTAGCTTTAATTCCCCTTTAAGAACAATAGCATAATAAAGTCATTATAACACATGCAAACTTTTATATATATATATAAAGGCAATTATTAATAAGAAATAGTGCACCTGTCTCTATGTTATCAATGTGGATTCAAATCTGAATTAAGTACAAATTTTTACAAGAGATATGATTTTGTTTTAGGTAAGTAATCATTCAGTATTAATCAGTAATGGAAATCCAGAATCTTTAGCTATCAAATAAATGAATGATCGAAAATTGTTCAAACGCTCACATCCAACAATTGATAGTAAGTACTGAATTTTATTCACTATTCCTTTATGAGGGATTGTTTCAGAGGCTTTTATCCTGTGATGGACTATTTATTAAAATGACAACTTTTTTCACTGTATTCACCAATAAAAAATATTTGCCTTATTTATATATGAAAATTCAGAAGATGTGGTAATAAAAAATAAGTTGGATGGAAAAAAATAAAATTTATAAAGTATTTTAATAGCAGCCTGGCTTAAAAGCAAGAAAATCTTAGAAAATTAAATTAGAAATAAGAATAAATAAAAATAAATTATTTACTGAGAAATTCCAAAAAAACAACATGAATGGAAGTGAATGTGTAATTATGGTAGAGGTCTAGTGTAAAATGTGTCCGTCCATAAGAAGGATAGAACAAAGTAAATCTTAAAAAATAATTATTTGAGATTTAATGTAGACCTTATTATTGGGAAACATATTTAACAGAAAATATTAGAATATAAAGGAATCAATAAACATATTAATTGATAAATATTACATTTCATTAAACAATCAAAAGATCAAATATTTACAAATTTAAGCAAAGTAATACAGGAACAACTATACTTGGACTCATATATTTTTTTTTTGGGGTTAATATTCCGAATAGAAATAAAACAGCGTGCCATAATACAAACAGTAATAAATAATTATAGTTTTGTTAAAGTAATATTGTTACTCTTAACTAAGCTATCATGATTATCTTTAATTTTGATTTTAATATAATGCAATTATCCTCCTAACTAACTCGAAGTCTTTGTATTCTTAAACAATGAAAAATTCCATTTGACGTTGATACATTAAATTCTTTTAATTCAGTAATAGGGATAAATCTCTTCTATTAGTGAATCACCGCAGTAACTTTTTCCCTGAAGCTGTCTGGGATCAAAGCTTATCAGCTTCAGCAGAGCAAAATAACAAGATAATTACAACTACATTTGCTTAGAAAGATACATTTCTAAGTAAAACTAACTATTTATATAACTCTTAAACATCAAAGTTAATGTTAAGATAAATCTGTATACTCCTCAATGTAATGTTCTGCCAAGCAATTGTCGTGAAAAGAACATGGCTTAAGAATGATGGGACGTATTAACTTAAAGTCCTGGTAATCTTTATTAATCATTCAAAGTAAAACATTAATTTCACAATATACTATTATGTATAATTTGTTTACATTAATTCATTATCTCAGCTGAATTGATTCTAAATATTTCTCGTAGGAACAAATTAGATATTGTACAAACATGAACAAAGTATGAAATTTAATATACTCTGTTATTAGTGTGTGTTTACATATATATATATATGTATACGTGCATAATCCTAAACTGAAAATAATCTATAAATTAACTACTTAAACGAATTTTTATGAACTGGCCAATCAAGGCATCTATAACATAGATTTAATACTTTTGATATCACGCTAAAATAACCAACCAATCATCTTTTATAGATTAATTGATTTGCAGCAACAATACCATCGCTTGGTACATTACATTGGAATGCTAGTAGTGAAGTTATAGGCAGTTAATGAGTGACATTGATGCAGCAAAACAGATGTCCTGGAAAGGCTGATTGGCTAATTATTTTCGTATAATATAAAAAAATTGATAATTTGACTTTCTTTTTTGTTTAAACTTTGTTTAGTTAATTTACATAAGACAATGTTCTACACGTTATATCACTGCATATCAGCAAGAAAAAAATAATAAAGGTAATAAATTAAAAGCGTAAGGAAAGAGAATAGTAATAATTAAATAAAGAATAAAAAGTTGAGATCAAAATGAATTTTAATAAAACATATTCTTGATGATGATAACAAACACCTTAAAAATAGCATTTAGATTTTATACAACAATACCGAGTTTATTATTTAAATAGTACAATGTATTTAAAATAATTCATAATTGTAATATTTTATAAAGTCAATTACTGATAAACATATTAAAATATATGTTTGGTTGAATATATGCACATATATGGAAATGCAGTTTTAAAAAAAAAACTTTTAAGTAAAATATGCAGACATCTATTTATTCATATATTCAAAATTATTAGTGTGCAATTTAAATAATGTATTTTATAATGTATTTTTGTTCAAAATCAAATAGCATATATTTAAAATAAAATTAAGGTATTAACAAGAAAATGAAAATATAAAAGACTATAAAAATAAGATTTTTGTTGTACTTCAACGAATTATTTTCAAAATAATCCTGGAGATAATGAATATCTTTCAAAGTATTAAAAATTTATGATGATCAGAGATTTTACATGTCAATATTAAAATTAATCGGATTCCTTATTATAAACACAACTGTCTGTTGCGGTTTCTGGTAAGTAGAATATATAAAAAAAGAATTTTTTAAAATAACAAGTACTTCTTGACTTGAAAATTTAGTTTATGACTAATTTAAAAAATATATTTAAATTATAGAATATGTCTCAATAGAAAGGCAGAAAGTCTTGATAAAATGCCAGTTTTATATATGAAAGGGAATGACCAAAAACACATCTTATTCTACCACTGAATGATAAATTTTCAAACAATTTAAAAGTACAAAAATTTCACTTATTACTGATGAAATTATTTTGGAATTTATTGTGTTCAAAGTACAGAATTTTGTAAAAATAAACATCTCTGCCAACATTCAGTTTTACAAAATGGCAGAGAAATACATTTTCCATCTGAAAAAAAAAATCAAAATATCTCAACCCCTGGCATTGTAAAAAGAGAAGAACTTCACTTTTGCATATATGTCTTAAGATAATCATAAAATATTATGATTCATTATAATCATTTTCATAAAAAGTGTTCATTATAAATAAATATTAGTATCCTTAACTCCATGTAAATCCTAAAATTTTAAAGAAACCCCATTTTTAAAAGAGAAAAAAAATACTTAAAGCATTAGAAGCTATCAATTTTTACATATAATCAAAGTTCAAAAAAAGTAATTTTCTGGTTATCACAATTATAAAAGCTGGTATATATAGAAATATTTATGTGTTTCATTGTGATTTACTTAGTATATAAGTATCAAATTCTTTTACAAGTAAATTTTAATGTGTTTCAAATTTTGCTTAAACATAATTTGTTAAAATTAAAATACAATAATATTTGTTTAGTATTAATATTACTTAATATCATTTTATTATGGTCAATTGTGCAAAATTATTAAGATTTGCTTGCTTCTAATAATTATTAAAAAAAGATAATTATTAAAGGATTAACTATTTCCAGATATTGTCATGTTCTAAACAAATATTGATTCTATTAGGGTTAATTTAATAAGTAGTTTGTTTCCATTTAAACCCAAAGTTAATGATTGCTTTAATTACAATATATATAATTATAGGACTTTCAAGCTGTTTTTTGTTATCCACTCCATTTTATACAATCAAGACACATGACAACATACAAGTGAAAAAGATAAATGATCTCCAGCACTCATCAGTTTGTCCAGATTATCTTCTCCTACAGCACTGATTATATATGTGTGGAGGAGATGATGATCGAGACCAACTGTTGAGTGCTGGTTCAGCACAAAATTTGTTTATTGGAGATCATTTATCTTTTTCACATGCATGTTGTCATGTGTATCAGTTGTATAAGATGGAATGGATGACAAAAGGGAGATTAAAAGTCAGAAGTTCTCAGAAAAGTTCATTTTAAGAATAAGAAGGTGAGAAGTAGTTAAGGTTTAATTAAGCTTTTTTTTTGTTATTAGGTAAAATTTTAGGTCAGCTTGCCCTCCAATATATGATTCAGACATACTAATGGGAATAAAAGAAGATAAGATTTTGATAATACCCCACATTAGGTACTACCCTAAATCCAGAACAAAATTTTTTGTTAGTTGTTATAGTTAACTAATATTTTGTTATGTGTTTCCTTTGCATTTTTCGGTATTACTGACTAACATTCTTGCATGGACATTCTTTCCTATTAATATTTGTAGTACTCATAGATAAAAAAGGATCCCCAAGAATATTGATAACCATCAACTTGAACTGAACAAGGATAATTATTTAAATACGACTGTAAATAATATTGATTTAGTCAGTCAGATTCAGTCTTGTAACATTATTTTCTTTTACACATATGCATTTATAAATAATTGGTAACAAATACATGAATTGCTATCATGGTTAGGGATAAGAATTTTCATTATTTTAAATAACAATATGGCAAAAGCTCATCCTTGAGATAGCTGATTATATAACTCATTATTGTTAAACTATTTTGTGATTTTTTTTTGTTTTTGTTGTCATTCAATAAATGTTACAGAATTATTATTTTTAATTTGATCTCTAGCTCATCATTATTATGGAGCTCATCATCATTACTATTACTAGTATTATTACAAAAAGGCATTCACACCAATTAGTATAATAACCTTGAAAATGTACACACACACCTTATTCTATGTGCTGTGATACTAGAGAATATTTAGAGAGTATGGATAATCAATCATCATCTATATAGAGATGTAATAGTTATGGCCAGTATAATTTCATCCCCTGTTAAGAGAGTCTATAGCAATTACTTTCTGAATTTGAATACTATGGTGTAACAGAGCCAGGAAATAGGTAGAACTGTGTGAACTAACCCAAATTGTGTCTAAGTTAATAAAAATGTATACAGCTAGTCTATTGGAAGTAGATACAATCATAGATTATGTATTTTATTGCATAATCATTTGATCCTATCCAAATACCTAAAGGCTGACCATAGTGAGATGCGCTCCCCCTTTCTCCAGAGTAAACCATTTGGCCCATGACAATATATATATATATGGGTGTGTGAATTTGTGTGTAATTACAATATTTTTGATTAGGTGACAGCAATTATCTAAATATGCTTATGCTCAATGTATGAGATTGAGTCTCTACTTCGCATTTTCTGGCAATTATTTTTTTTAAACAACTTAAGATTACTTTATACATAAGTAATAGTACAACATTTTTTAAATAGCTCTCTACAGGGCCAAAACTTCTCCAGAAAGTCAGAATAGAAAAACAGTAAATGAAAAATCATGGGATAATAATTTGAAGGTCTATCCATTTTTGTTTTATCTTCTTGATAAACATAGCTTTAATTTTATTGACTGATTAATATTGTTATTTCTATTAAAATAGGCAAAACTCTCCATACAATAGTGCCACTCAGTACAAGCCAGAGCAATCCAATGGATGCCAGAAGGTTTGTGCATAAAATCCCTATCTAGTGCCTACTCATCCAAAATTCCCAGACTAGTTTTTGTCTTGGGGCCTTTAACAGTGAGCAGCCTTGGATCTGAAAGCACTGTACATAGACCTTAGGATTTAATGCATTCCTCCAGTAGCCACCTTTTATCTCTATTTAACTACAAAACCATGAGAATAAACTTGAAAACACAATAATATTTTCAATCTAAGTGCATTAGCTTATGTAGTCACATAGGTCTTAACTCAGTTCAGCACCCATACATTTTAGTGTCTTTGGTTCTTTAATAACCATAGCCACCACTATCCTATTAGGCAGGTTTGGTGTTAATCCATTAAACATTGCATGATTACCATTTTTTAAGCTTGTTCATAACTGTTATTAAAACAGGCAAAACTCTGCATATAATAGTGCCACTCAGTGCAAGACAGAGCAAGAATCAAAGACACCAAAATGTATGGATGCTGAACTGAGTTCAGTCCTATATAACTATTTAAGCTAATGAGCTTAGATTGAAAATATTATTGTGTTTTCAATTTTATTCGCATAGTTTTGTAGTTAAGTAGATATAAAAGGTGTCTACTGGAAGGTTGCATTAGATCCTAAGATCTAGTTGCAATGCTCTTAGATCCAAGGCTCCTCACTGATGAAGTCTATAAGCCAGAAACTAGTCTGGGGATATTGGATGAGTAGGTACTAGATAGGTATTTTATGCACAAGCCTTCTGGCATCCATTGATTGCTCTGGCTTGCATTGAGTGGCACTACTGTGCGGAGAGTTTTTCCTGTTTTAATAACAATTATAAGCAAGCATAAGAAATGGTGATCATGTGATGTTATGTGATTATTATTACTCTGGATTGGCTATAATCTAGTCATCTGGAAAAAATTATAAGCTATGTTTTGGATATAACATGCATTATACACTTCCATTATACCATGAAATCTGTGATATTGGATGTAAAATATTAGTTAAATATTTTGTGTGAATATAATCATCTAAACTTTTATCAGTACACTGCAAAATAAAAGAACCTTTCCTCATTTAATATGGTTTCTCTAATCCATGGTTTCATTCCCTGTATCATTTCAAAAAATTTCACTATCTCAACCATCCTTCCCATGTGCAATTTCTTTTAATGTCTTCTACAAACTCTTAATATTCAGAATTATGTACTATAACTTCTTTTCAAAACATGTCCAGCCCAACTCGATTCTACCACTTCCAATTTTTTTGATGATAACTCTTATATTTTTTTGATTTTATCTATTTTATTTTCAATCTCTCTTTGCTGTATTTAACATATGTTCTTTTATATTATTCTGTGTGGCTGAAAGTCTCTGTGTTTTTCTAGTACAAAGTGTCAAACTTTCAGGTCCAACATAAGTAGGATAAAACTCATTTTAAAATATTTTATACATGAAGGTATATTTCTGTTAAAATCACTTTTCCAAAATTTAATTTTATAATTTCAGTATTTTTCTGCTTACAGTAATAATATTATTAATGTTTTTGTAATTGCTAACTTATTAAGTATTTATAATAGAGCTCTGAACTTCAAAGCTCATTCTTACTGTTTATGATTTTATCTGTAATTCTGAGATATACAACAGTGGCAGACTGAACAAACAATCAGATCAGCTATTCTTCCTCTCTAAAATATTTATGATTGAAACCAATTATTTATAAACATTCTGAAAAATAAATAAAATGATAAGTAAAACATATATATAAAACGTCATTAAATATGTATAAATGTTTATTTAAAATAATATATATTAATCTTTAACTGAATCTAGGCTAAAATAATCTCTAATTTAATAAATTATTAACAATAGTCTTTAATGTATTTATCTGAAACGGTTGATGCCAAATCTTATGAGTGAAAAATGTTAAACAGTTATAAATTAAACTATAATATATATATGTAATTCAGGGTGCATTTATATATTCTCTTTTTTTCTCCACAAACACCAGTTTTAAAAAATCTAAATTATTTTAACACAACTAAATTTTAATTTTGAAAATGATTATTTACAAACATTTATCATTGATAAACAAATATTCTGTGATCAGTTACTTGAAATATCAAGAATTATTTGAAAATCAAAATAGTAACCCAACACTAGCCTCTGGTCTAAATTTTTGTTAGTCAGGAAGTTGATCCAGAAATTTCAAACTGTCTTCTTTTAATACCAAACCACAGTTTACTCCATGATATCGATTATAATTTTATTAAACTAGATATAAATTATTATATTATTGCTATATTAATTATGGTATGATAATAATTTCAACGGAAGTTAAGGCTAATGTTGTTGTGTTTAAATCTGTATTTATAATTTCAATATGAGAATTGTACACTATGTTACATAAATGTCTTACATTATCTCTTTGTTATTTTTTAAACCTTTAAACTTTTTCGTAAATGTTTAGTTATTAATTAAATGATTTAAGGATACATAAAATGATTGTTTTCCTCAAGATATGTACATGTTCTATGATAATCATTATGTTTAATAAAAAATTAGTAGTGAACAAAAATATTGATTATGTGGATTCTTTTGAGTTTTATATTTTTAAAATTTTATTACAGGATATAACTTTATTTAAATATATATTTTCCTTTTTTATACATATATTTTTTATTCTATCCAGTGGCATGCTTTATTGTAAACTTAATTAATCTATAGATGATGAGTGATAATGTTAATTAAATCTATATTCACTGCTCCCCCATTCACATCCCCAGATTAATTTCTGACTTGTCACTTTCATCATTTAAAACTTTGATTCTGAATCTAATGAAAATAAACCAAGTATTTTTTGATTATTTAATGTGGCAATACATATCAACATTAGAACAGAGAGAGTTCACTTCTGAAAAATGTTGTGTAATTTGGATCCTATGATGTTTTTTGCCATATTATATTTAGTTATAACTTTATTTTTACTTACAATATGAATTAAATTCTATAATTAAATGAAAAGTTATTTATGTATTTATGGAAATGCTGCTTGAATAAAAAACTAAAATTTCACCAATATTTGTTATTAAATTCATAAATGCATTTTTGTGTCACAGCAGTGCATTGAATATATTTTAAATGATATATATATATATATTTTTGTCAAATTAAAAAATGAAAAACAAATACAGCAACTGAGTTATAAATTTAAGCAATACAACATTTGTGAAATTTTCATTCAATGCAGAATACATTTATATTAGTGTACAAAATTATTTTTTTAAAATCAATTGTGATTATTAAATCCCAACTTGTTAATGCAAAATGTGTAAATGCAAGGCCTAATGATTATATATAATCTATTTTAGTTATTGATTCTACTTCTCATCTCGTAATAAAATCTATATTCAATTTCACCACTCATCTTTTAACATTTTTTTTTTATTAAAAGGAGCTATATCAAATATATTTGCCTTGTTTGCTTATTATCATTTTTAGATGTGGACAATAAAACTGTAATATCTACTACATTTTGTTCTGGGTCCTTCCCACATACTGTCTACATTGTGTATTATAGTTCAAATTTTGTTGATAATGCTTTGATAATAATACAATACTGTTTACCATACTGTAAATGTAAAAATATGTTTCCAAATGCATATATATATATATGTGTGTGTGTGTGTGTGTGTGTGTGTGTGTTTTTATATGTGTAATATGCATTTACAAACCGAAATTATAATATAAAGAAAAAATTTAAAAAATAGTGATCTAATTAAAAATAAACAATTGAGAAAGTACATTTACATATATATTTATTGTATACATGTTCACTCATTCACACAAAAAATAATAAAAATAAAACCCCTTTTTCTATTCTTTTTTTTTTTTTAGGTGAACAGCAAAGTGATAGACTTTCATTACATTTAAATACATTCTTTATTACTTTTCCTTTTACTCTAAGGAAATATAATTGCTGTCTTGATATCAGCAAACTAATGACTTTCTAATTGACTTGATGTTTTTAAGTCTGTATCAACCTTAAAATATATACAGTTATTCCAATTTAACATTACCCATTTCAGATTTTTACTTAAACTCTTTAATCTTTAAGCTTTCTGATGCCATACAAGAAAAATTGATAGTTCTTTTTTCCTGCCATTACTAAAATGATAACTTTGATTTTATCATTTAAAAAAATACTTTATGAATTTTCTTAAATTTTGTAAAATTTCTAGTTTTACACTTAGAAAACATTTTCTTATACAAAATATTGTAGCATATTAAATTTTAGATGGTAAAAAAGGGAAGAATAAAATATATATGTTTACAACAAAACCTGAAAAAATGTTATTAATAAGTATGATTATATACTGTGATCTGATATGTAGATATAGCGAACTATGAATCATAAAATTTCTTACATTTATTAGTTGTTTTTATTTTTTGTTTATTTATGTTTTTCTTTTTTTTTGCTAGCTTATAATTGAAGTAGTTGATATTGACAAAACATATATCATAGCTAATTTTTATAATAGTTGCTACAAATATAGTATAAAGTTAATTTATAATTTTTCATAATCATGACAATGGCCAAATATTATTTCAGATTGCATGGAAAACATGTTTTCAATACTAAATTGATCATTTTGTGATTGGCTAGAATGTTATTTATATGATATCATGGAGGCAATTTAACAGTTCTAAATAATATTATAATAATAATCATCATCATAATCATCATTATTTTTCTTTTAATCATTTTTTTAGATTTATTTACCCAAAAATAAAATGGATTCTTATCAAGAGAAGCAAAAAAATAGTTAAAAAATTAGAATGAATGATTAGTACGGTGGAACTGTGGCCTATATTATATTTTGTTCCAAGTCCCAATCACTTGCAAATATTATAACTCACACATTTTGACAAGATTTTATTATAATACAATAAGTATTGTTCATTGCACTGAAAGTGTACAGTAGACTATTTTTCAACATGCATAATATTATTAATAATAAATTGAAAAAGAATATTTACATACACAATTACAGTAACTGTGTGTGTGTGGTCAATCATTTACAATTCTGATTTATCACAATTAAATAATTGTTACAGTTTTTTTTTCAATAGTTTTTTTAAAAATTCTAATGAAAATATAGTGGCAGCTTTGTTATTGGCAGATGTAACATCACTGTTTATTTTATTCTTTTTAAGTCTATAATGGTCTTATAATCCATATAACTATCTCCTATTTGCAGAGAATAGCTTAGAATTGTGTGATTCAGATTGTTGATTAAATTATTCACATAGATTTAAGTCTACAATACAAAAACATTAACCCTTACTTTAGCTACAACTTTAACTCTTTCATGGGCACAAGGACAATGATATAAATCTGCTTTTTTATATAACATTTCTGATTGATGACTTATTTTTTTGAAACATACAACTGATTTCAGTGTAAGATATTACTTTTTCATATTTAAACAATATTGTTTCTCATTGAATGAAAATACTTTACAAGTTTTTTGGAGTTTATGCTCTTTATATTATAATACAATTTACTAAAAATATGCTAAACAATTGCAAAGAAAAATCTTGACATGTGCTTAAAAACATACTAATGGTTCTACATAAATTGTGAAGAAAGCATAATTAAAAAAATCATGTTTGGCATTGAGAATGTTATATATTTATATAGTAAGAAGAAAATGGCTGCTGTGTACTGAGATTTGTAAAATTGAATAACTTCATGAATTTCAATGACTTTTTATTTATTTATTTACATTTTTGTTTTTGAAGTTGTGTGGTTTGATAGATCATAGTTTGCAACTTCACTGTAATATTAAATGTGATTATTATAGTGAATACTTTTTAATGGTGAAAAATTTATTAAAGATCCATTAAAACATTTTCTTCTTAAAAATATTTTGTCTAGAGTTCATATCTATACACACAATCCAGTCACATCAGCTAATAATATCAAGACTGATTACATTCAGATAAAAAAATGAAACCAATTTTCATTTGTATCTAAGCTCTTAAATATACCATAAATCCAATAATGATGATTATCAGAATGAATTTCATTTCAACTGAAATATTCAAATTTTATTTATTTATTTTATATTAAATTTTTTCAAAACAGAAATACTTTTTTATTTGTAAAATATTGTTCTCTAAGATAATGTACTATAATAAACCCAATATGCTAATGCTAAATGGACAGCTATCTGAACAAATTGAGCACAGACTAACATTTAAATTATTTATATTATTCAGATATAAAAAATGAATCCACCTTTTAAATCTGTTAAGATGTTATTGCAACTTAATTTGATTTTATATCAAATTTTTATCATTCCTGTATTTCCAATCTACTTACAAAACCTTAGGATTCATTTTATCATTTGAACATTATTAATCTTCATACTAAATGGCCTAAGTAAATACTTTTAATAACAACTGTTTAATAATTTATTTATATAATAGCCAATTTAATGATAGCATATTCATCTCATTTTATAGTATATTATAAAGGAGTTATTTATTTACAAGATTATTAAATAAATAGAAATTATCTGTTTTGTAAAAAAAATATTATGTCAATTAGAGTAAAGTTTCAATAATGACTTAAATGCTTTAAAATTATAGGCTATTTAAGAACCTAGACCTAGTTAAAAATATAGTTTTACTTTTATCTCAATATATTAAATTTATTAAGTGCAAACAATGATATAATAATGTGAAAGGCTAAAATCTTTAATAGATGTGCCTAAAAAATGCTTATGTGACAGCCAAACAGATGTAATAATGACTACATGTGAAACTCTCAATTCAAACACACACATCTGTTAAAGGTTTTAGCCTTTCATGTTATTATTATATCATTTGTATGCACTTAATAAATTTAATATATTTACATTTGTTACTATAATTTCACTAGATTTGAAAATTACTTTGTAGTAAATTGAAAGATTTCACATTGTTTATTTATATATAATATTTAGTGAATTAAATGTGAAGATGTTTTAATCTTCATGCTTTTAGTTCAGAATTCTTGAGTCTGGCTTATTTATATATAAATTTAAGTAGAAAGGAAGGTGGGTTCCATCTTTTTCTCAAATTTGTGGCTTGGGTTTTTGAATTGAGAGTTCCATGTGCAGTCATTATTACATCTAATTGACTGTCACATAAGCATTTTTAATGCACATCTGTTAAAGGTTTTAGCCTTTCACATTATTTTTCTATCTCAGTGTAATCAGCCTTGATATTAGATTGTGTGGCTGAATACTGTAAGGTTAGTAGATGAATAATTTGTTCATATAATTTCCAGATTAGAGATAACTCATTGACATTAAACTTTCTACTCTTAATTTGAAAGTCTTTAATTGAAATTTTAGTTATTTTGCAACATTTTATTTTTATAATTCTGAATCATATTTTGATAATCGTTACATAATTTATTACATATATAAGTTAACAATTGAAAAACATTTTAAAATATAATATTTGAACTTTTGAAAATAAATAAAGTACTAAAGTGAATAAATATATAATGACAACAATGATTGTTAAAAAATATTGAATAAATTATTTCATATTTGAATTTTATTTCTAAAATCAAAATTAAACTTTTCTTTAGACATCAAAAAGCAACAAAATTTTGTTTAAAATTTAAAATTGCATTTCATCATTGTTAAAATGTTACAAACAATTTCAGCCTCAATGTTTGTAAAAACATTTATTTTTTAATAAATCAATCTCAACTTACTGTTATTACAATTTTAATACCTTGTTTTTCAAAACCAAAATTTTCAAATTAAATATAATTTCATCACTTTTTTTTTCATTTAAAATAAATATTTTACAAATATGTTGCATAAATAAGGATAAATATATAAAATAAATAACTGAAAATTACATTTTTCTTTTCAAAACAATAAAAAAGCTGTCTCTCAAAGCCTGAGAATAAAAAATCTACCAATCTGTTACAACCAATCACTGGAATTTTTTAGCTCCTTTGAATTTGGAAATCTGGCATTAAATAATTGTAAAACAGTAAATATACATTATAGATAACTGTAAAATAGTAACAAAAAGCTGAAAGTAATAGCAGTGCTACCAGATAACTGTAGATCACACTGAAGATATACTTTTATATACTTTCCACTAGAGAAAAGTGACTAATTTGTTTATATAATTGTCAGTTTAGATATAACACAATCAGTTTAATAAATATGTTACTACAATTTGAACTAAAAGTTTCAATTTTTTGTGCTCGTTCATTTGGCACTATCCCTTCTAGTAAATATTTAAATTTTATTATTAATCATTTATCTATATAAAGTATATCATACTAGACTTGGACTATATATAAATGTTAAAGAGATTAATATATTTTAGTTTTATTTAACATAGCAAATGAGTGGTGATCTTTATAGAACAAATGATAATAATTTGATATTGATAAATACTGAACAAATGATGAAGACATGTGAGAAATTGCAATTTGAGCCAATTGAAACATGCTGATTCAAGTATGTAATGCATTTTTAAGGATCATTGTTTTCTTCAAATGTCTTTAGTCATATATATTTAGTGGTTGTATTAAAATGGAAGTTTTAAAGTATATCCTGCATATATATTTAAATATGTAATTTTCAATAGCTAATTTTAATAATCAAATACAGTTGTGAACAAACTCGGATTTTATTACTTTCATTTCTAATTAAAAATTTGCGTATTGATAAAATATTTTTGAACATATATATATATTGAATGATAAAAAATCAAGTCAGATGTCACATGACTCAATTTTAATAAAGCTCGTATTTACAAATGTTATATACAGAGCTTGCAAAACAAGCTCTTAGCAAGCTTTGAGAATATCCTCAACCCCAGACCTGTTTCTGCTTCTGGCATCATCAGTGAGGTGCCAGGATATTCATTAGATTAAAAATACTAGGACAAATCCAACACTTTATCTAATGTATAAATTATTAAGAAAAAAATCTAAAATTTTCAGACATCCATATGTCTAAAAATCCAGCTATCTAACTCAAATATATATATATTGTCTTTCCAAAGTTAAGTTTATATAATTAAATAACAGAATATTAAAAATAAATAATATCTGATCATTGTTAGAAATTACTGTAACATAATATTATTATCTTATTGTTTTTTAATACATAAAAACATGACTTATGCATAAATAAAAAGAAAATAATACAGTGATTACTAAGAAAAGAACATTTACCCACACTTTATTTAATCTAAAAATTTCATCATACAAAGATAAAATGTTTTACTTTCTGAAACAATAAACTGAAAATTATCTTATGCCAAGTTAATTGGTGGATTCTTATACTGCTATTATATTTTTCTCATTAAAAAAAATTATACTCGAAATAATTTCTAGAAATAATTTATTGAAAAGTTGTTTGAGATTACTTAAGTTGAGATAACAGTACTTTAACAAATTTTCCTTAGTATTAGCATATTTTATTACTGAATACTGAACTCCCTATTGGATAAAAATCACTCTCATTAAACTTCTGGATATACAATTACATTTTATCATAAAAAAACTATTAGTGGTTTCTTCAAACCCATGCTTTCATAATAGTTTCCTATCCATTTAAATATTAGAATATGTAAAAATCTATTTCTTCTACTGCCATATTATGTAAGATTGTGGAATCAATGAGTGTCATATGATATTTAATAAATCACTATCCAGAAGTATCCTATTTATATTTTCAGACTAGTATCTAACTTAATGGCTTTTTATTAGTGAGGAACCTGGAGATAATGGATAGGATAGTACTGAATAGGGATTTATTAAGCACTATTACTTCCATCTATTGTTTACTTATGTTTACACAAGGTTTCAGAGCTTGAGTAAAAATAATAGATTTGTTACTTAAAAATAAGGTATAAGCAGAAGTATCAAATTAGTGTAACTTTTCCATCTAATGTTAAAAAGTCTGTGTCACTGAAAATATATGAAAAGCTATTAAAGAGATGAAATTTGCATATATCTCAATATTAAATTGTCTTCACATAACATATTTCTCAAATAAAAAACTCTATTTTTAAATATTCAATCAAGAAAGAATTCAAAAAACTGAACACTATAGCTTTTTGTGAAATACTAATTTAGATTTCTAGAGCTAACAATAAAGTCAGTTTGATTTTAGTTTTATATATCAAAACTAGCAGTGCCATCTATTGTAACCTTGAGTAATCAATAATTATCAGGCACTTTAGTACATTTAAACTATTGTTCTCTGACCATTTTCTAGTTTTTTTTCTTTTATTAATGAATCTTTACAAGTTATATGGGAAAGCAATACAGTCACTAATACAGCATCTATTTTTAACTTCATTTGCAATTCAAACTAAAACCTGAAATTCACATCTGTTCAAGGTTTGAAACTCAACTTACTTGACTGATTATATAGATTTAATTCCAGTTTGGCATCTATATATTTTATTACTCTCAGTTCTCTATTAATTATAGACATCTTATTTTTCTGTCTATGAATATTAATGATAATATCAAATGTATTAATTCTTCAGTTCACATAGTACGATAAACTGAGAATAATACACCACCCAATACTTAAAAGAAAATATATAAATAGTATACAAGAGAAATATCTATATAACTATTCAAGTGGATTGACTTTAGTTTGAAACTTTAGGGGCTTTTGAATTTAAGGTTTCTGGCTTCAGTAATAAAATGGAAATAGCTGCTGAATTCTTGACCTCATTATTTTTGGCTTTGAACCACAAGGCCTCGTTTATTACTCAAGAATATAATAAATGGTGCTGAAGATTGGGATATTACTCTTGACTTATCATATTAAGCAAAATGAAGAATTGATTTACTGATATTATTTTATAGATAAATTATTAGAATTCCATCAATAACTACAGTATCAACAACTAAATCAAATTTGGTAGTATATCACTTACCTATCCGTGACAAAACAACGACTGAATCATACAGTTTGTAATTGTCCAATCTAAGCATAAAACGATAAATTTAAAAACTTCAGAATATGTAACTATATTTTTCTTCAATTATTAAAGTTTTTTTTTTCTTTAGAACAAATGATTTTTTTTAAAAAGGGTATTAAAATTTTTAACATAATTACATGCTAAATAAAAAATTTCTTCTTCATAAATACAAATCTATAACTACGGTAATATTCAATCCAAATTATAAAAATAACTTAATATTTAATTGATAGCAACACAAACGTAAGATTTTAAAGAAAAACATGAATATTTATTATTTTATTTCAAATTTGGTGCGTCATTTTCTACGCCTCCCATGAAACAATAAATCAAAAAAAAAAAAAGATTTCACCTGTTAAATTAATAAAATGATATGTTTACTAATTAATAATCATGAAAAGGAGAAATATCTCAATCCAAGGTTTTATTATAACATCTCTAAATTCACACCTTTTTAAATCTGATATTTAATATGAACTATCTAACCTGTAAACTTTAGGCAATAAATAACAGCATTTAATTATGATAAGCATTTTATGATTCTCATTTTCTATACTATAAAAATTTTAGCGTTTAAATATATACATAAAGACTAAGAGAAAATATATACTGTAATTTAAATAAAAAATTATAAGTAAAATCAATGATTACTATTAATATATATTTAAGAAACAAAGAAATATAACAGACATTATAAATAGAAATTAGAATTTAAGTACGCTTGTATACAGAATTTAAACATGACAATTTAAATGTAAAATATAAAAAATGGTTGGCCAAAAAAGAGCATTGGTGATCGAGAGGTCAGCGACAGTAGCTTTACAAGCAGTTGTCCCGGGTTAGCGGGTTCGCTTCCAGGCTGATGCTATGACACATGGGGAAAAAAAAAAGAAAGATTACGTAAAAAAAAAAGGAAATGACAGGATTGCAGAATTTTGCTGGATAAAAGAAAGCCATGCAGAATAGAATTGAATATAATTATGTATATTAGCCAAATTATGGTGTAACTGAAAAGTCTTTAATAATGAGTTTTATAATTTAGAAATGGGTATTGTATTTATTAATAAGGAGCTCACAAGTTAATATATATATATATATTAATCACGACCATCATCATCTATCTGAAAAGAGATTCATAAATAAAAATTGTCTTTTCTAATTCCAGAAAAAAAAATGATAAAAAAAGGTGAGGTTTATGATGATTATAGAGATCAATTGGTGAATAAAATATATTCAAACATGTCATGTTGTCTTTGAAATTGTTCGTTTAAAACCCAGTTTTTGAAATACTTTATGGTTATGATGCTGTGTCCTCAATACTTATGAATTTATTTTGAAAAAAATTTTAAACTTTATTTATACTTTCGGTCAATATTTTTTGAAAGGTAAAAATAAATATGGTTACATGATTTTAAATGTTACTTATACATTTAGACCCATTTTCACCTTAATTTGCTTAAGATATGAATTAAATACAATAAAATGCCCTTTGCTATGTAATTATATCAATAATAATAATTTGTAATTTATAGATTAACATTTTAATAATAGTATTTACTATACTTTAATCTTATAACTGAGATAATTTAAAATCGAAAGTATGTAATATTAAAACTAAGAACAAACTTGCTAGTCCAAATATATGAATGTTATAGGATTCATTTACTGTTATGAATTCACAGGTATACTTTTAATTATAATAGAATTCTGAGATATTATTTTAATTAGTTATAATACATATAGAGTCTTGTAAAGTGACCATCCAAGTGTTTTAAATGATTAACATCGACTCATTCGATTTGTGTTTGGTCGGAGTCTCCGTTATCATATTTTGGTCGATTACAATTTAACACTGCAAATGCATGACTCAAAGATATTTGGTCTGAATAAATGGTGTAATCATTTAATATAAAAATATTCTAGTTATAATTTAATTTACAAAAATACAAATAAAGTGATTATTGAAACTATAAAAGTATTGTGTATATTTTCTTTCTTTAATTCAGCTAAAATTTTGATGTGGCCTTTGATGATAATGATCATGATTATTTTATAATCCTTATCATAATTAATGAATGTCAAATTTAAATATCATATTGAAGCTCTGATAATTGCAATTTAAGATATTTAATGTGAATATGTTTTAAAAAGTGTAACATTCCATAATTATAATAATACTAATTAATTTTATTAGTGCATTCTATGAAATGATATATATTTTGTCTAGGACAATAAAAGAGAGTACTGATGACAAGATGTAAATGGTTATGTAATATTCAGATTGATATTAAAAATGTAATGCCCATTTGCTTATTTATATTATAATTGCTTACATTATATGCTCATTTATCTTATTTAAAGTATAAATTTTTACCAACATTAATGATAATCTTTCAGATGAATCTGAAAGTGTTGTGGATCACAGTTTTACACAACTAATTATGCTGATGTTTAGAGAAATAAATGATAAATTTGATGATTCTCAAGTTGATTCTGATGCTAAATATAAAGCTTTTTGAATTGATTTAAAAAAAAAAAATGACAAATTTGATGCTTCTTCGGTTGATTTTGTAGAATTAAATGATGTTTGATACTACTCAAGTTGATTCAGATGCTAAATACAATGTATTCAAAACTGATTTCAATGAATTCAAAGCTGATTTAAAAAAAATAGAAAGGGAAGTAAATAATTCAGAAGAGATGTAAGATACTTGCCTGAATAAGCAAACTCCATTATCCATGATAGAAATGATCCCAACAAATGTTGCTAAAGGAATTTAATGAAATATAGCAGAAAAGTGAGATGAAATTTAATGAGTCGCAACAGAAAATAGATGAAAAGTTTAGTAAAATGCAACAAAAACTGATGAGATATTTTATGACATGAAACTCCAATGTGAAGAAAGATTTAAAGAGACATAATGAACTATGAGTGAAATATGTGTGGAGATGATTGCAGAAATTACATGAAAAATTAAGAACCAAGTGAATGATTGGGATGAGGGGTTTAACAAAATAAAAGAAAGCATGAAATAAAGATTAAGCTTCACAAGTAGTTGAAAATAAAAATGAAAGTGACCAATCAAGATAAAATATAAAAAAATGTGAACAATATGAATATAAAAATTAGAAATTTAATAGTTATAACTGATGAATTAGTCATTAAAAAGAAGAACATATTCAATAGAATAAATAGGATAGAGATAGGGTCAGCAAGATAAGTGAAACAAAAAAACAGGAAAATGAATGATTCTGAGTATGTGAATAGTTAGTTGTAATGTAGGAAAAAAGAGAGGTGAAATTTTAAAACCATATTCCACTAATCATAGTGAGACACAGGCTGATATTAGTCGATTTTTAAAAATTGAAATATTTAGAGGTCATCATGGTGAGCCACCCTCTGAACATCTGAATAGCTTACAATGATGTTATGACAGAAGAAATTTAAGCTAGTCATTACCTGTAGCCACTTACAAGCTGATGCTCAAACTTGGTGAAACTCCTTCTTTCAGAAACTGATAAGCTCTAGTAATTATAGAGACATTACTGAATAAGGTTTGGTCAGAAAAGTATCATGAGACTATTAACTATCAAATAAAATAAGAAAGATTCCATGCAGAAAGTGCAGAAGGCTATTCTCAAATCATTAGGAGACAAGTGGCCAAGTTAAAAACATTGATGCTTGTTGTTTGTCTGAGAGTCAGATTATAAGAATAATTCAACACAATTTGTCTTTTAAAATTGAACAAATGATTCTGAGCACTGATAGAAAGACAGTTGAGCAGGTACTGGATTTTTTAAATGCTATTGATATGTGTCAACATAACAAACCAAATAAACATGGGGGATGTGTCAGAATCCTACTTATATTAATGCATTAGAAATGCAATGGAAAGGTGATGCCAGGCCATGGGGGGAAAAATATGTTGGTCATTTAAAGTTCCAAAACCAAATGAATGGTTTTAGAAATGAAATAGTGATAACCAAATAAGATGAGGCTCTGGAGATGATTAATGGAGTACATTTCCCAAATCAATCTGTAGTTATATTTATCCAAAAAAATAGAAAAAACACATGAGTTAAACTTAAAAGAACCTCAATAGGTTTTTTCTCTCATTGACAGGAGGTTATAAATGAACAATGGGATGATTGTTCACCTCAGTACATTTATACTAAAATTAAAATATTATTTGAAAGTGTTGGTGTTGAAGCTTTGCTTGATTCTGGCAGCCAGATCTCAGTTATGTCAGAGGCAATGTTTAACCATATCAGTCTGATCAATTCACCAATAAAATTATTACCATTGAATGCTATAAAGGTGAATTTAGCAAATAATCATAAAGACAAGCTAGCTACTAAACATGGTCTGTAGTCAATTACAACTTTAAAAATAAAATTTTGAATCACACATTTTTAATTTTGAAAGGTTTGATTCATAATATCATACTGCAATCTGATTTTTCCATATGTCTGGATGTATATTGAATTATTCTATAGGTGTAATTACTTATAGGGGTGAGATGTTAAACTTTAGATCTTGTAGTTTATGTGAGTAAAAGTGTGTTGTTTGAATAAAGTTACCCCCACCCCAATTAATAATGACTGAGAAGATTAGAGAATCTAAAAAAACTTAATGGTAAAGGTCATGATGCTGGAGAAATTCCAGGAGATATTTTTTAACATTCCTGGAGTGATACAAGATTTGAAACATTGTATACAGGTGAGACCAATTCAGCCCTACCAATCCAGATCTTATCCAGTATTCTACAATGTAAATCAGAAATTGAGACACAGCTCAAACAGATAATGGAGTGGGGTGCTATATCTAAATGTTAACATCTTTTTACAGCAATTCCATTGTAGTAGTAATGAAAAGATGGGTTAGTACACTTGTGTCTGGATATGGAACAACTCAACAAAATAACCATATTTGATCAAAAACATTCTTTCCCTATAAATGAGTTGCTGAGAAGATTTCAAAGAAAATATTTTTTTTGCACCTTTGATCTAACCTCCAGTTATTGACAGATTGAGCTGCACAAAGAAGATTGCCAATATACAGCATTTATGTATGAATGTTGTTCATACCATTTCAATCAAATGCCTTTTGCATTAATTATTAGTGGGGCTAGACTGATCAAGTGCCTAGATCAAATTCTATTTCCAGAAATCAAACAGATTGCTACAATATATATTGGTGATATATTACTGGGATTTTAAGGTTTTGAAGAGGATTTCCAACATTTGGAAAAACATTTCTAAGAGTGAAATGAGAAAAATATAAAAATAAACTCTTGCTGTAAATGATGTTATTTTTAGGTCACACAATTATTGACAGGGGTATCAGACCTCATCAGAAGAAACACAATCAATTTAAGAATTTTCTATACCAAAGACTAAGAAACAGATTCAAACTTTGCTCAGAATCTAATAATTTCTACAGCAGATTCAACTACAATTTTTTGTTTAGGATGCAGAATCATTGCTTCAACAATTAAGAAAAGATGTTACCTGGAAATGGACTCCAAAGCAGGATAATACATTTTAAAAAAATTAAAATAGGATTTTTGAACCAGGAAATAATTACATTTCTTGACTTCAGTAAACTTTTTATTGTGCAAAGAGACAGGAGTGCATTTGTGCTGGGTATTACTATTTTCCAGGTTTAGGATGATGATCAGATAGGAGTTATTTATTTTATAAGTTGAATGTTAAAGGGCCTGAAGTTTTATTACCACATTACTGAAAAAAGGCACCGGCAATTATTGGACTTTTCAGATATACAGACAGTATTTGATAAGATCTGAGATTAATGTGAACACAGACCACAAAAGTCTGGAATTTCTTAACCACAGTTATCTAACTAATGCTCAGAGTCTGTTTTACAAGAATATAACTATACCATAAGGTAAAGCAAAGGGTCTGAAAATGTGATAGACATACTTAGTTGTAATCTGGTTCAGCTGGCTCAACAAAATCTGAGTACTGGAAATGTATTTATTATCAACATTAATCTCACCATTGATGAAGTTATTGAAGATGTCTCAGAACAACTTACCTTAAGACAAATGCAAGATGACAGATTATTGCAAATGATTGGAAAACAGATAGATAATCAGGAAGGTAAAATTTATAGAGAAAAACAGAGTGGAAGATAGAATGTTGATATATAAAATTGGAATAAATACATAGAGTAGTAATTCTGTGACTCATCAAGCATATTCATAACATATATGGGCCTTATGAGCCTACAAAACAGAACATTTAATATAAACCTGGTTTTATTGGTTGTATGTGCATATTAATAATGTTCTCTCAGTTTTATAAAGCTGTGATATCTGTCAATAAGCTAAGCCATCCAATACAATTTACATTGGCCCCTTATAGCCAATCATTCCTCAAAGATCTGCAAAGGTTATGCCTCAACTTTTAAGGTCTATTGCCTCTATTGCCTTTCTTTTAAAAAATAAAGTATATAGTGATGGTTTATGTTATATTTTCCAAAATATGTTGCTACATATCCAGTATTGCAAGCTACCAATTCCCATCACATCATTGTTCTTTTGATGGTTTATGTTATATTTTCCAAAATATGTTGCTACATATCCAGTATTGCAAGCTACCAATTCCCATCACATCATTGTTCTTGAATTACAACATTTTCCCATTGTAGGCAGACCAAAAATGCTGATTTCTGGCCATGGCCCCACTTTTGTGTCTTTGGAGTGGAATAAATGGGTGGGTGAAAATAAATATAAAAACATATACTTATTTCTACAAGGAACTCTCACTTCAAGTCATTGGAACATGAAATTCAGGAACTGGAATGACTATTTAGGACATATTTAAACTCAAATCACTGAAGTTGGGTTAAAATAATATAATAGGTAATCCATTATATAAGTTGGTCAGCAAATGAATCCACTAGGCAAACATTTTCCAAAATGTTTTAGAGCTAGTATCCCAACAATTCTTGCAGAGATTATAGATATGGAATAAAATATCACTAGAGGTCACCAGAAATTGGAAGATATGGGGATAAAAAAGAGAGCAAAGCTCAGTTCATAAATTTCAAAGGGTGGATTAAGTATTAGTCTGGATGTCCAATGGGAGCAATCCAAAAATGTTCACCTACAATTAGGTTTTAAATCCATATAAATCCTTACCATCACCTATAAGCAAGGCACAAATGTTTTCTGGGTTGATACCAGTCAAAGAGTAAGAGGTATGTTTCATGCAATGATATTGAAGCCCTTTAATGCTGAATCTTAGTACATTAAATAAAAGTAAAGTCATTAAACTCAGACCCCTATACATAAGGTCAAATGATTAGTCATGTTCACTACTAATAGCTGGATTTCTGTGGGAATGACCTAAATGATAGTGTAGCATTAGGATTTATAAGATCCATTTGGATCAACATAACATAATGCTAATATTAGAATCCAATAGATGTTGGAAAGAAAAAAATGATTATTTTATTGTTTTTTTTATCTTGGGAGGGGGGATATTATAATGCTAGAATGGCAATCTCAATCTAGAGACATTTTGCATTATAATATGTATTTTATTATTATTATTAAAAAAAATAAAATATTGGTACAATAAGATTAACAAATAATTTAGTTAAAATCCTTAAATAATTCTGTTATGTTAATCTAATAAATATGGGTGAATGTTGATTATGATCACAAACAAAATATTTTATTTTATTTGGATTGTTGAGTATTGTCATTGTTAAAATTTTGTTGGTATAAGTAGATAAAGAAAATATTTTATGTTAATAGAAGCACATAAATTCCAATGCTTATCAGAAAATTGAAATTGAAAAATGTTAATTATTTTGTTTGTTTTATAGATAACAAAACTTTTAATTCAATAGAAGAAATTATAGTGAAGGGAGATGTGAAATTGATTTAATCTACATAGCAATATTTTAAAAAAAGAAAGATTGTGTGCTAATTAGTTTTAGTTGAAGTTTAGCAGCTAGCTAGTGAGGATAAATATTGGAGAGAATTTTGTTCTTTATAGTATCAGATAGAAGTTTGATGGATACATTTTATTGGATATAATTGATTATGATTGTTTTCAAAATTTAAAAATATGGAAAATAAAATTATGGTGGGTTAAATTCAACATATGCCAAAATATGAAGCCATATGAAGCTGTCTATAGTCAAATAAGTCAATTTAATGCTCTATGAAGTCTAAACATAAAATGAGATCCAAGAAGCTGCCTTAAATTATCACTTATTTAGGATTTACATCCACTGCCACCCTCATCAATTAAATAGCAAATAGCTATAATTTAGTCATTAAATTTACTAAATATGTATTTTTCATTTATTTAGTCATTATGTTTTTTTGCAAATTGTTTTAAAAGACTTAATATGCCTGCTATTAATATTTCAATACAAATATATGAGAATTTATATTCTACTGAGAAAGATTTTGTCCAGTTTAACAGAAAGAAACTATTAATGAAGCATGAAATACTATTCCACTAGAATCTTGATAATAAATGGCAAAAGAAAAAAAAAAATGTTTTGAAACACCTGAACAATAAAATGGCTTATATGACGTTAGGATAGATACATTTCCTTATTTTAAAGTGTCAGCAGTTTCCTTTTGTATGATCATGCACAACCTTAAATAAATAACATGGCAAGATTTAATTTATTTTACAGAAAGATCTAATAATTATAATAAGTAATAAAGTTGTATTAGTTACTTTCTTTTAGGATATTAACTGTCAATTTATATACATGTAGTAATCATGAATAACATTATCATTACTATAAAATATTTGTTAAGGATTTATTGGTAAGGTAGCAAAATATTGTAAATATCTGTATGTGTATGTGACTTAATTATCATCATGTTTTTATACATGTATACAAGTATGTTGTGTGTAATGGTTTATTAACTGATTAAAGAACAAATTATATAAATTTATTTATCATGTTTCATTTTGATCTTGTCAGATAGTTCATTTCTAACTTAAGAAAAAAATGTTCTTAGCTGAGTATATAGAGGATATGAAACTGGTTATTTCAATTACTGCACATATATTGCATTTTCTTTTTTCAAAGAATGGGCCTATATAATTATTTATTTGTTCGAAATGAATAAAATAAAATTTTGTATATGTATGAATAATAGACTTGAGAGTTTTCTAAATTAAAATTTCAGTTTTGTGATTAGAGGTAAGTTCCCAGTACAATACGTTGACCAAATTTACTTGTGTAAGAAAATAAAATTATTATACTGATTATTTAATTTGGTCATATATGCTATCAATTGGATAATGACTATTATTTTTTTAAAAGATGTAAATATGTTGTGAGCTACAGTACTTAGCACAGGATTGTTAAAATTTAAAACTGAGAGTGATAGTAAATGAGAAAATCAAATGAATGTCTAAAAAAAAAATTCACTGATTAAGCTTCAGTGTCTTCCAAACATGCTGGAAAAAAATTAATTGGGTTGCTGTTAAGGAACATATATGAAGTTTGTCACTCTTTGTTATTATGATTTGTGATTTCACAAAATGTTTATTAAAATAAGTTTGCAAATTTTTTTTTTAAAAAATAACTATACAATAAATTTAAACTTATAAAAAAAGGACTTTTTTCATTGAATAGAAAATATAGCATTAGTAATGTATTAATTCTTATAAACTGATTATAATCAAATATTATGAAAAGATAATGATTGATGTTCAAAGTTTATCGTGTACTAAGCATATTTTTAGCAGATTATTTCCAGAATTGTAGTGCTGTTAGAAGTTTAACGGTTAGAACTATTCTTATATATATGAAAGTAGTTTGATATTTAAATGAGGCTTAATATATAAATGGTGGTTTTTGAAATGTTTCATTTTTTAACAATGGAATGCATGAATCCTTTCTATTGACAGAAATGTGGATCCTTTGGGATTTCCTACACCTCTTTTTGGATCTGTTGTACAAATATGTATGCTGGGAAATTCCTGTTGATCTGTTTGCTTGAGCTTTAGCATAATATTCAGAATTACAGGATGAGTCATGGCATGTGATTTAGATAATAGTTTTAATTGCTAAACTTTAAATAGCACTATGATTCTGGCAGAAATCTGCCAAAAGCATGCTTAGTGCATTATAAAACTTTTGAACGTCAATTATTATCTTTTCATAATATTCAATTATAGTGAGTTTATAAGAATTACATTATTCAATGATAACAGGAATAAAAATTTAGTATAATCAATTAGTAAAATCAACTAACAGTTGGGTGTTTGCCTTTACACATAAATTGCAAGTATAAATAGGTTATGTGCTAACATTTTCCAACAATTATTTTAATTCTAAGTCCAGTCATGCAATATACTTTGTTATCTACAATTTCACTGTTAACTGTAATGCATACAGGCTGCACATATGCATGGTAGCTCATTTCACTCTCTGACCTTGTTCACTACATATACACTGATCTGTTCATAGTTTTTATTTGCTTTTTTAAAATTTGCTTAATTAATTCCATTATTGCTTTCCTGCAAATAAGCATATCAGTTTAAATTTTCCTTTTTGCAAAATTGTAAGTATCATGCACATGAACTTTCTAATGTGTGTTTATTGTTTTATTTATTTCTGACTAATTACCTTTGCACACACATTCATACTAGTTTATATTTTTGTGTACTAATTTTTTTGTAATGAGAACATAACAATATCTCTCCTTACTCTAGAAATTATTGTTAAATTCATAATTCTCTAATTTAATGGACTTGGTCTTATTTTGTTTTCAGTGGGGGTAATAGTCACACCTCACTCTTTTATCCAGTATAATGATCTACAGGTCAATCCGGTAGATTTGAACTTGTTGATTCTTCTTTTCAGTTTCTTTCTGATCAGTAAATGTTTCCACACTAAAATTTTTCTATGCTTTATGTGATCTTCAACAATAGTGGGAGATGAACCTGTTGTTTCTTTACTTAGCCCTAATAGTTCACATAAATAAATTTTACAATAGCTTATAGGTCTCCTTATCTTTCTATCATCTTCCAATTTAATCATCCATAATTATTTAGATACCAGTTTTATTATAATCTCAAGTAATCATTTACTTTTCAATGTGTACCACATCCATACATTTCTCCTTATTTAAATTAACACATTCTGCCTTCATTTCCTTTTTCTAGCTTTATCTGGTATCAGCCCAGAGACATGTATTTAAAAATCATGTATTTCAGGACTCTTTTGGTCATGAAGCTAGGTGTGAAGTGCTGATAAAACAATGCTGTAGTTATTGCTTCATGAATATCAGCATATTCTATTTTATTTAGTATACTGTTGAATTGTTAAATGGCTATTTCTGCTAGATCATTTGACTCAGGAGTCGAAGGTTGATAATAAATGCTGTACTTTTTTATTAGTTAAAATTTTTTTTTCAGCTGCTCTGAAACAAATTTAGCACTGTTATCTGTGACTGATATTTCAGAATAATTGCATTTTGGGAAAAATTCATTCAATATTTTGATTATACTCTATGTATTTGTATTTTTATACTATCTTATATTTCTTTCATTTAAAATATGTGTCAATGACAACAAGAAGTATACATCCATGGAATGTCTAAGTCAATGCTTTGCCATTGTTTAAAAGTGTGGCTATGATTGTAATTTATTTACTGATAGTCTTGCTATTAATTGGCAGGTCTAACATGTCTCCAAAGTTTCCTCAATGTTACAATTCAGGTTAGGTCATCAAACGTGATTGAGATAATATTTTCATATGAAGAATTCCAGAGTTTTTTTCATGTAGGACCTTAACATGTGTTTTCTATCCTAGGTCAGAATTAAAACTTAGTTCGGTCATAAGAATGTACTTGTTACATATTGATAAGGTTTTTTTAGATGTTCCAAATTTGCTTAACTGGATTGATTGATCATTTATTTTGATAGCTTTGCTTTATCCAGTTTATAACAAACTGATATCCAGCAAGATTTTGGGTGGGTCTGCTATAATTTTACAGGTACTATAATTTTAGTTACTACATTAATTTCATAATGTCTATATAATTTATTTTAGTCATATGGATCTTGTATTTGTTTTTATCCAGAGTTTTAGAAAAGAGTGTCTTCCAGATTTATTTGCTTTGCTGACTTGTATATTGACTCAAAATTGAAGGAAGCCAAGCTATTAATTCATCATAGCATATGTTAATTAGCAGGTTTTATAGTCTCTTTATATGTTGATAATATCACCAGGTCAGATCTATGGTCAGAAAAATTTTAAGGAAATGCCCATTATACCATGAATATGGTTGCTAAAATCTCTTTATCTAATTGGCTATAGGTTTCTCAGAGGCTGTGTTCTGGTAGTACATCCTATAGGGAATTAATTTCTTTATATTTTGTGAGAGATTACAGCATTAACTTCAAAGTCAGAAACACCTATAATAATGACAACTTCTTGGCCATCATGATAATGTACTAACAGTTGGTTACAAGTCAGCAAATTTTTAACTTTTCTAAAGGCAACAACCTTTTGAACTCCCATATCTGATTATTTTTTAATAATTAGTAGAGAAGAGTTGCTATGGGATTTTTCTTTTGAAAAGCTTTCAAAAAATTTGAGTAAATCCAAAAGGGCTTTCAATTCACTGACATTGTTTTGGCTTGAATGCATTTTTAATAATTCTGGCTTTCTCCAATTGGGGTATTTTTCATTATCCATTATAATATGTCCATGAAATTTAATTTCTATGTTTAACCAGATACATTTCTAGGCATTTAATCTATCTCACTTTTTGCATACAAAATCTTTTTTCATCTCATGGACTATTAAAATGTAGTCAGGATAGAATATGTCTTTCTGTACCTCTTAAAATACTTTCCATCTTATTTTCAAAATCTTATGTGCTGTACTTGTACCATAAAACAACTTATTGGTCTTAAATAGATCCAAATGCATATTTATGGTAAAATGGCTGTTTTAGCAGAAACTACAATTTGATGAATTGCTGAATGTGAATCCAATCTGGCAAAAAGATAATCTTTCTATATAGAAGTTAATACCTTTCTAATGGTCAGTTCTGGATAACCTTCTTTGTTAAATTCTTATTTATATTACTTAATCATCATTACATATTCAACCAGTATGTCATGTTTTCATGTAATGACTATAGATGTAATACAAGTAAATTCTTTTGATAATGCTTTTCATAACCAATTCCTTTAATGCTTTTTCCACTTTAGGCTTGAGAATAAATGGAACTTTTCTAAGTCTAAAATTGGCAGTTTGCATATTTATATTAGCTCTACATTCATTGTTTGAATCTTCTAGTATGCTGGGTTGGATTTAAAAAAATTAAGAATTTTTTTTCTTATTTCAGATACTAGTTAAGCTCTTTTGATAATTTTAATCTTAATTTCAAAGACTTGAACCAATTGTGACCTAATATTGAATTCAAATGAACATATAGCAGTGAATATTTTATTAACTTTTACTTGCATTGACACTATTCCTATTATGTCAATGTGATTACCATTCACTTCCATAGCAACCAATTTTATCTTATTTATTAGTATACTTTTATTACATTTTTAAATGGCTATCCAATTCTTCTGAGCAATTTATGACAGCATCACTGTCAACTTCCATTTTAATAATTTGGTAACAGATTTTCATTTCTAATAAATTATATGTGTCATCACAGTATATTATCTTTTTGACATTTACTAATCCCTTGTAATTCTCTTTTAGATTTACTTTTTGCTTATAAATCTGCTTTAGTCAATTTCTATTTGTTTTTACAAGCTTTAGCCAAATGGTCTTTCAATTTGAAGTATGACAGTTTTCATTTCTAAACTTACCCATTTTCTTTACTTTTCCCATTAGCCATCTGTGTTTTTACTTTGTTATATTGTAGTTGCTATCAGCATCTGCTGTAAATGGAATTATGGTATATATTTCAAAGTCATTGGTTTGAAGTATAAATTTAACTTCTGAAAAAACTCTTTATATGGGGTATCATCAAGAGCTTTTGGGTAATATAGATCGTTAGCTATTAGAAGCGCATACTTTCCTGAATCACATTAATGAATTTTGGTTTATTATTTACAATATTATTTATCATTATGTATCTCTTAACAATGGACCCATACATTTGTCATTCAGCAATGTTGTTGACATCTAAAGCTGTTATTATATTGTTCTGTATTGCCATAAATGTCTGTTCATGTTATCATTAAGTAGTTGATGCAGATGTTCCTGAATCTCAACCACTAATTTCTATGATACTTTCACAAGTTCAAATGATGTCCTACACAAGTTCTAAAATTGTTGTCTGTGCATACTGATGTGTACAGGTGTCAGATTCACTTAAATACACAAATTTAAAGTTAAGAAAAAATAGTTTATTATTCTGAATATAAAATTTAATATTTGCAATATATTAGAATTTTTTCTAACAGCTATAAACAATTATAAAGAGAAAATGTTCTATGATTCTGTCACAGTTATGCTAACTGGTACTTTGATCAATATAAGTCTATTCATGTCCCACACTTCATGTGTTAACTACATGAATACATTCTATTTCATTGCATTTTTAAGCTCTGTTGACTATTCACAGTTAACTCTTTTGCATACTGGATGGCATGCATGCATAATAAGTCATTTTGTTCTCTGCCTGTCACTGCTTACACATGTGTCAAGTTTACAGTTTCTATTTGCTTTTTTAAATTTGCATAATTAATTACATTATTGATTCTCTGTAAATTAATATACCAATTTAATTTTTCTTTGTGTAATTTTATGTATATCGTGCATACTAACTTTTTAAAGTGGCTGTACTGTTTTTTTATTTCTAATTATATTTGTACACACTCTCATATTACTATTATTTATCTTTATACATTATTGGGCACTAATTTCTCTATAGTCTTAAGGTAATAGTGTATAAATTATATTTTAGTTGGGAATAAACAATTGTTACCTAACTTTTATTCAAACTTTACAAATTATATAGCCATCAGATTTCTAAAAAAATAAATGACAAGTATATATCCTGATTTCAATTCATGTTGTCTATAATGTACATCCAATAAATTTCATAATTGCAGAATTAGGGGGAGGGGGGTAAACACAAGCAAAGTAAAGATAGTAAATTCTATATAGTTAGTTGCCTGATGGGTCCACTGACATGTGAGCACTAAGAATGTTTAATTGATTTTCAGTACAGGAATTTCTAGCATTTGATCCCGTTATTTCATCAAATTCACTACATCGCAAATAATAGAGAACACATTTCTTTATTTAATTTTTCACAGTTATATCCTTCATTTAAATTAAAATATATTCATACTTGGGAAGAAAAAATAATGGTTTTACTCGGAATTTATTAAGAGATTCAGAAGCGCGGGAAGTATACTTTTTCAATTTAAACCATGCAAATCTATATACTTTAATCAAAAAACAAACAAATCTATATACTTGAATAATATTATAAATATTTGTGATTTAAAATATTAGAAATAATTCTAAAAAAAAAAAAAGTTGTTAGTTTTTTTTTATTATTTTCATTTGTAATCTCCGCAGTTCTTTATGCCTGAAATAATATTTCTTAGTTAATTTCTTTATACTTAAATTACCAATTTTACTTTTTATATTAGCTTAAATAGTAATATCAAAAATATTTTAATCCCTAAAGGCTGAAAAAGAATTCTATTAGTCAACTTATTAATTTAATGAAGATTTAACTGTAATACAAAGAAATCTTAAAAAAAGCAAAATGTACAAAAAAAAAAAAAATCAAATTCATAATTTTATTGTTTTTAAATTTCTCCTATTAATTAAATATATATATATAATTATAAATGAAAAGATAACTTTGAAATATTTAATCTAATTTTAAGCTAAAGTATGATAAAATTTCTTTTTAATGAAAGATTATATTGATTTTCTTTTTTCAATATCTAAATGTAATGCGCATTTAAAGCATTTATTTCTTCAAAAATTTATTCTTTGTGGATTCAAGTTTTTTTAAAAAAATATTGAAATAATATAATCATCTTATTTATTAAATAAATATTGTTATGCATAACTTGATGCAGTAGTAGAGTAATTCATCACGGAGCTTGAAACTGATAGATCACGGTCTAGCTATATTTTAATTTATGTTTTGAATAGAAAGCTTATAAATATATATATATATAGCATATTTACATATAATTATGCTCTAGATGGTTTAGTGCAGTACTGAAGCAGATCTATGAATCACAGCTCACTTGCTGGTGATCAAATGTCATATGTCCATATTACTTGCTTACGCTGTGCTGGTGTGTTAGAATAGTGTGGATGCTGAAATCTTGTTAAAAGTAATACGATGTACCCAAATAATACTAATGTTAGTGAATCTAAGTTGCATGATTTTCACTGATCATCATCTAAGTTATTAAAAGCCAAACATCTCACTATCATGGACTTAAAAAAAGAAAAAAAACTTCGTTGCTAATACTTGTTGTTCATCAGGATAAATATTTGATATCCAAGCATTCAAATCAAAATAGAAAATCACAATCTCTCATAAATTTTTTTTGACTATTGTGACAAGTAGTTTCTAAAATTTTATTACAATTTTTCAAAATAATAAAACAAGCATGTAAAAGTAATTTAAAGTGATTATTTAATATCTTCATGCTTTAACTTTCAAACACTTAAGATTCGCCCATACAAAAGCGTTTGGGTTCGAAAAGATAGATGCCATTCTATCTTTTCCAAAGACTATCATGTGGTTGAAGTGTTAGTATTCATTCATTTTATATTTAAAATCCAAAGCATATGTGCAACAGTTTAATGCTGTTTAAATATAATAATAATAATAATAATAATAATAATAATAATAATAATAATAATAATAATAATAATAATAATAATAATAATAATAATAATAATAATAATAATAATAATAATAATAATAATAATAATAATAATAATAATAATAATAATAATAATAATAATAATAATAATAATAATAATAAATTTTGAAATAAATTATAATAAATTTGGAAATAAATGTCTTTTTAATTTGAAATTAAAATGAATTTTAAATTTTTTGAGCAGAGTCATGATACAAAAACTTTTAGCTTCAGAGTTTGCTGCTCAATCACACATTAAACTAGACAGGTACTTAATTAAAATGATTATTTATTAATCTGTATTTTTTTCTGTTTTTTGGCGAATGAATGTTTGTCTGATGACATCAAAACCACTATGTTTATGTGAAGAAAGTACTTCTTCAAGTAAATAAAAAAAGCTAGGAAAAAAATTATTATGAGTGCTCTTAACTACAGAGCTATATAGTATATACTCCATGGTAAAGGTTCCCATCCTGTTGCAGAAATAGCCACAGACTCTGATTCATAAGTCAGTGTTAAAGCACTCCTTGCTTTCATGGTCTGTCAATCCCCTAATATAGTTTAGATGAATGACATACCTAGCAATGTTAATGAACATTTATAAATTAGCAATGGTAATAAAAAACATATTCACATTAAGTCTTTAAAAAAAATTATTAAAGCAATCAATGAAAAAAAAATTATAAAAATGGCAGGTGTTTATGTATTCTGACATTAATAAATATTAACTATTAATAAAGCTAAAAAATTATTATGTAATCATTATTATGTAACATCAGACACTATAAAAATATTTTTCTTATTTAGAGGGCACTCCAGTAAATATCAAATATAACAGGTATATTTGAAAAGGTATATTTTAATTTAGTTTAACTAAAATTCAGAAATTTATCTATATAATATTTAAATGTTTTGTTTAATACATATAATTTTTTTTAAAAAAAGTTTGTTAAAGCAATCAATTATTATAAAAAGGATGGTTTCCACCATTAAAATACTGATTAGAAAAATATTTTGTTTTTAATTACAGAAGTACAATATTTAAATCATAAAGAAAATGTGATTACATACATAAATTCATTTTGAAATGAAATATATAGTGAGGGAAAAAGAATAGTTGTTTTAGCTTATTTACAGTTAGTTTCCATTAGTGTATAATTGAGTAAAAACATCAGTTTTTCAGGGTGGCTACATTTCTCATGTTTAATATATAATATTAAAATATTTTGTTTAATTTAATTAAATCTCAAACAAAATTGTTAAAGCAACCAATTTAAAAAAAACACCAAGTTTTATTTAACTTGAGTGCAGTCTGGTATTTTATAAAAAACAAATACTTGTAACAAATAATTTTTCAGAATTTGTATTATTAACAAGTAAAAGAACAAAGTACAATAATGAAAATGTTTTCAATGAATTAGCGACATTTATAATTATAGTTGTAAATAAATATCATTTAGATGCATCATATTAAGAAATAGTGCAATTAAGCATTCATTATTATCCTATTATTTATTTAAAACATAGGTTGTTATATATATATATCAAACTTTGAGGTATATATTATGGCTGCTGCTTCCTCTTCCTTTTATTATTCTTATTATTATTATATATTCTTTTTATTCATATTTTTCTTATTATTCTTTTTATTCTTATTGCTCTTTTTCTCCTTATTATTCTTTTACAATACCCACAGTCAGATTGAGCAATGCAAAGCATAACACAATCATTTACAGACCATGACCCACCTTGATTTCTGGATTCAAACCCTTGCTATCCAAAGCATTTTATTTGTTTTGATAATCAACCTCAGGTTCTAGCCAACCATAGGTTCTAGTCAGCATGCTTTGGACAACAGGCACATTATCCAGCACTTAACATATCCCATGACTACCTCACACTCTGTTTCAGAGTCCAGAATAATTACTTATTACTTAAAATAACTCTACACTAATTTACTGGTGATGCAGTGTCAAGAGATAAAAAATAGACAAAATAACAATTAAAGCAAACATTAATATTTAATTATTCATGCATACATATATTTAATATAATATAAATAATACAATAAATTGTACATAAGAAAATTTTAAATGATTACTTTATGCTATAGTTATAATAGTCCATTAAATTAAAGTTATTTTCACTTAAAATTAAGTGTGTACACAGCCATTTAAAAGTGTGTTTACCCAGGTTTTTATTTTGTGCTTATTGTCCAATGGTTTTTGGTTTTCCAACCAGTTAACCTTTTGTTTCTCCATCAATGTTTTCCAGGGCTTGTCATTTATATTTTGGATCAACAATGGGAGAGAGAGAGAGAGAGAGATTAGCATCTGCATTGATTCACTATTTAGGCATTGATTCAGGCAAGCACCCTTGATTTGACAGAGAATTGGAGTTTTAGCAATACGTGTTGCTATTTCAGTAGCATCTACACTAAACTAGTCCACAACATCAATAACTGTTTTGCTTCTGCACTTATGGTTTTTTAAACTGATTCTGCATTTTGAATTCTGTCCATACTGATAGCAATCCAACTGTATAGCAATAACATGAACCTGACTGAATCACAATAGAGAGTGACTTTATATATTTTTTCCCTTACTGTTTAATTTCTTATCATTATTTTTAATTTTGTTCTTAACTTGAAATCGGTCTTTTAATTAATTTTACATTTCTGGTTATGATAATCCTTTGCTCAGATTCATCTAAATGACCTCAATAAGGGTTTTTTATTAATTCAACTGTGAGTTATAATTTTCTTTTATCAGTCAAGTAATCTTTGAAGTAATTATATTTTGAAAGTTTTAATAACATATATTTTTACAGACTAATTTTTAGTCTGATTTTACATTGGCTTATTTTATACATTATAAAATTTTCTTTACAAATACAGAAAAAAAAAAGGGTTTTAAATTTTTTCTAATTCTATTTTAGATTTTCTCCCCTCCTGCTAAAAACAGTTTTATTCTAAAAGAAAAATATGATGCAATCTTTTGCTTTTGCAAAATTTGCATCTTAAAATCTACTTTTGCTTTTATTAATAACTTAATCATTTATTTTTAAATGAGAAATATTTAACATATCTATATGTGTGTAGCTTTATCATATATATATATTGTTCATAGTACTATATATATATATATATATATATATATATATATATTTACATATATATATATATATATATATATTGTAAATGATAATGTTTAAAGTAGTAATGTAAATAAATGCTAATCAGTGTGTGTAAATAATAAAATTAATATATAATTTATGAATAAATTATAATTTAAATTAATGTTTATTTTATAAAAAAAAAAAAATAGAAGTGTTTTTGCTTTAAAGGAAATACAATTTTTTATTCTTATGAGAATATTAGATAGAAATTAATTATGCAGATAGTATAAATATTTTAGTGTACAGTATTTCTGTAGATGATGAAAGTATTTTTAGTTATGTTGTAATAAAATATATGCCTTTTTGTTCTTTTTTAAATGCTTTTATTAAATTTGGAAAATTGACTTATTAATTTGATAAATTTTGGTCTTTTTCAAGTTAGTATGAAAATTTCAAATTAAGGTTTAATATATTTAACTTCAATAGAATTGCTTAAAAATTGGTATATAATTAAATTATAGCAGCCTAATCCATTTTAAGCACTTATCTCTTCAGATAAGGAACAGATTGAGAAAATATTAAATATATTCAATAACTTCATGTATCATAGGTAATCTTTTTTCTTCACTATTAAAATTATAATATGCACTCTTTTGCATATATTAGTGAAGCTGTAGTTATTTAATAGTTAAGATTTTATAAGCTTAGCACTTTTGAGATGTAACTTTGAATCCCATACTCATAGCTTTAAATAATAACTCTGTTATAAGGTGTTATTAATTTATGCAAATGTATTTGAATATTTAACTAGTTCATTGTTTGGGGAGAGCAAAGCAAGCTTCTCTTCTTTTAGTGGTGCTGAAGTCATTTACAATAGAATAAGCTTCTTTAATCTTCCTTTTGGCTTTGTTCTTCTCTATGCAAAAATGATTTGGGTAGTAGTATGTTCAAATGAGTGATATGTGATTGTTTGATGCTCCCAGAATATCAATTTTCCTTCACATTTGTTTTTTGCTCTGTTGTATGTATATTTATGCTGGTAAACTTTTGTGTTGATGTTAGCATGAGTCCTACCATAGTAAGTGGTGCTACAACTGCTTTGTGAGCATGTCAGGACAAACTCTACTATTTCTAATATTTTCAAGCTATTATGGGACTAGCAATCAGCAAAACCCATGAAAATGAAAAACAAGAAATAAAATATCTAGACATGATGATAAAAAGAGAGAACTAAAGTCTAAGTTACAAAATGGTCATTAAACATTTGCACATAAGAGGATATACAAATCCAAATTCAAACACTCCTAACACATACAAATTGGTAAGATTGAATGCTTTCCTATTCCAGAATCATCACTTATACAAATACACCATGGATAGGAGTAAAAACATAGATAAATATAGAAAAGAAGTGACCAACATAGGTTTTAAATACAACATAATTAATCAGAGAATAAAAATCTTTTATAAAAAGCTCAACAATAAACAGCCCAAAGAAAATAAGAAGTATATAACAATTCCATTCATTGCTGCAAATTTATAACATCAAAAAACTACTGTGTAGTAAATCGAAAGATTTCATGCTGTATGTTTATAACTTGATTTCAGTTAATTAAGTGTGATGATATTTAAGATTCACGCTTTCAAATATAAGTACTTTGGACTGGCTTGGATATATATTGAGACAAGTAAAGAAAAGAGTGGAACCGCTCTTTTCTTATTAAAATTCTTTGTCCCAGTCCTTAAGATTTGATTGGCTGGTTGTAGTCATAAGCACTTGAGAGATTTGCACTCTCTCATTTATTTGAATATCAACTGTGCTTTATAAAAATACTATTATTCATACAGAATATAACTGCAAAAATATTTTAAAAACTTTCTAAAGATTTTAAATTCAGTTTCAGAATGCCTTTCAATACTAACCAACTAATAAATAGTGCCTAGGACAAAATAGAAAAGGATCAAACTTCTCATGTGGTTTATAAAATGATATGCCCACAAAGTGGTTGTAGTGCAACATACTACAGTGAGACTCATGCTAACATCAACACAAGAGTTTGCCAGCATAAATGCACATACAACAGAGCAAAAAACAAAAGTGAAAAAACATTAATATTTTGGGAACATCAAACAACCACAGGTCACTCATTTGAACCTACTATTTCCCTAATCATTTGCAAAAAGACAAACAATGCCAAAAGAAAGATTAAAAAGGCTTATTGTATTGTGAATGACCTCAGCACCTTTAATGGGAGAGAAGCTTGCTTTGCTCTCTCCAAACAATGGATTAGTTAAATATTCAAATGCATTTGCATAAATGAAGAACAACTTATAACAGAGTTATCATTTTAAAGCTATGAGTATGGGATCCAAAGTTACTTCCTAAAAGCACTAAGCTTATAAAATCTTAAATATTAAACAATAATATATGTGAAAGAGTGCATAATTATAATTTCATGTATCATAGTAAACAATTATTCTTAGAAATTTGATTTGTATTAAATAACTATCAAGCGAGGGCAGTATAAATATTTTCTTTTTTTTTTCAGTTTAATAAATTATTTTACCATTGTAAATTTTTAGTGTCTATATCATATTTAGTATGTGCACATAATTTTATAAACATAATACATCAGTAACTAAGTGTTCAATTTAAAATTGTTTAATAGGTTTTATTTTTATTTGAAAACAATTGCTTTAACAAAAGCTAAACTAGAAAACTTTTATTATTTAAAATGATCACCAAAAGTTAGAAAAGAAAATTCAAGATAATTATTTAAAACAATAAAAGTGATTTTTTTTCTTTAGCACTTTTTTAAAACAATTGTTTTAAAATAAAAATACAACTATCAAATAATTATAAATAGAAATTTTAGTGACTAATTTATTACATATATAGAATAAAGTGTACTAATGCTCAAGGTTAAATGGGTTTGTAAGTAATCATTAAAAACCATTCAATACTTAGACCATTACAGTATCAATAACAATAAACAGTTTCAAACTGTTGTTAAGGCTAAAGAAGAAATCCACCTTTATTGTTAAAAGGAGGTTGCTTTGACTACAGTTCAAAATTGTTGATTGATATTGGAGATGTCTGTGTTGACTGGCTTTTAATAATATAGAATTCTTTACACATACTTAATATAATATATACACTAAGAGTATGTATGTTAACTTAGTATAAAAAAATCTAATGACTTATACACTTTATGTGTGATATTGAGTTTGAATAAAATTATAATATTAAGTGAAATTAATTTATGGTCTGTACACATATGTTGCTAAATATGATATATATATATAAGAAGGATACATTTTAACATATAGCAGAAATTTTTAGTAATATATAATAAGTGTTCAGTCAATTTAAATGCAATATTATTTTATAATTGTATTTACACAGCCAATACTAAAAATTTAAAAATCAGAGAGATATTTATTACATATTAAATGCTTGTATTGACTGTGCATTAAAAAGAAATAAAATAATTGTTTATTTAATTTAGATTTAACTTGTAATAAAAGCACGGGGGTTAACAATTAATTAAGTCAATCCCTATTTTTTATAACAAGAAGATTGATTTAATTAATTTCTAGACCTCATGCAGTTGAAAAAACAATTATTTTATTTCTTTTTAATGTACTGTCAATAAAAGTATTTAATATAAAAATATATTATTCCTATTATCTATTGATTAGATTGTGTTTAGTTGAAAGGAAAATATTTGCATGCCTACATCAGAATGGTTACTATAGTCTATTCCAAAAATACTGAATAAAAATTATATAAGTAGATATGCTTGCCTTAATTTTAAAGCACTTTATTACTTATCATCAAAGTTATGTTTTAATTACATAAGGAATTGTATTAGAACACTACAATTTTCAGTGTGAACTTCACCAAAACATCAGCACATTATGTTATTAATAGTATTATAAAATAGTATACATTTGTAAATTTTACTAAAGTGAATAATAAATTTTATATTAATGTAATGGATATAAATTCATTATTATTATTCAAGATATGGCTGCAATAATTAATATATATATATTTTTCTGAATATATATTAAAAGTTTGTTGAAAAAAATAATTTTTTTTAAAAAAAAAAAAAGTAATCACTAAAGAGTTGCTAGAATGAGGGACAAAATATACAAATAAAGAGTTAAAAGAAACAGAGGAGTTATAAAAAGAAAAATTCTAACTTAATTTAAATAGGAGTTAAAGATTTAAAAATGTATGTTTAAAGTGGTGGACTTTGACAGAAAACTTTATCTGGGTAATTAGTAATTTAAAAAATAGTAAAATTTAAATTAACTCTGCAATTAAAACAAGGGATATAGTTTTCTGCCCTACTAATCAGATTAGCCAATTATGACTAAGGTGTTAAGGGTAATGCAGTATGTATCTCTTTAAAACAATTTCATCTAGATAACATGGAAATATAATTCCACAGAAAGGAATGTTTTTTTTTTTAATTTTATCAATCCAAAGAATATTTCTACAACAAAAATAGATAAACTAAAACAGTAAGATCAAATGCTAATAAATTTTCTGAAGACGATATAGGTAACACTTCTGCGTAAAACAACAGTTACATGTCGTCTAATAAATTTACAAATTGCATATGCAACAATGAGGAGAATGAGTTTATATGGTAACACTGATCTGCACAAAATTCTCATATTCATTCCTTATTACTTTATAAGCATGTTATAAATTTATAAGATTATACATATGTAGATTTTTTTTTTAAAGAGGTTAATTGATATTAAAAAAATGAAAATAGAGGGAAAACTAATGTGTACATGAAATAAAACATATTCTAAATAGTCAACTATAGGCAAAACAGCTCCTCCTAGAGTTCTGGCTAAGAATATCTAGATATTCATATAGTTAGGTTTGGCTCTGGTCTAACTATCTTAAACATATCAATTTTGGATTTGAATTCAGGTCAGTAACCTCTTTTGAAAAAAACTCACGATATTATTTATAAATGTGTATTTGAAATGAAATGGAAAAATATAGATGCTTCAGTAATACTATAGTTAGAAAGCAGTTTCATTTTTAATAATTTCAACTTGTCACTTGATCGTCAATCGCTCACCTTCCCTGTCTTCAAAAAAAAAAATGTTTTACACATGCCAAAAAATAATGCTTCAAAATTAAATGTGTCATAAGAAAACAAAAATAATATTTATAATATTTAATGAGAAAGTGGGTTGATATTTTTAGTACTTTTATGGTCTGGCCATAAGGGTTTTGCCTGAAGACTCTCAGGAGTCATAAATCACAATTTTACCGTAAAGCACTTAACAAACATTCTAACGTATTGAAAAGTAACGCATTTAATCAATTTTTATTAAATAGCTATAGCCATAAATACAAAATTCTAGAGTAGTCGTATCAGATAGTAGGCAAAGCCATTTCAGAGGGAGAGGTGGGAGAGTCACGTTACACTTACAAGGGAGGCTCTTTAGAATCCGAAATCAAGTTTTTCAGCAGATCTATTAATATAAAATACACTTTGAAGTATCTATTTTTAATAATAGGTTGCAAAAATCTCACAAATACTTACAAAATTCCACTATAATCCAATCCTAATTAATGATTGGTGGGCAAAAATAAAATGTTTATGATAATATTTTTACATGATTTTTTTTTTAAAAGAGTGCAAATTTGTTTCTGAAACTAGACTCTCCCATGTTGGAGACTCAATATCAAAAATTAAAATTTCAGTATTGGTATTTGTTTACGTTATATATATATATATACAGACAGAAATGTTTTCTCAAGGTGATTTTTTTTGTTTTCAATTATCTTTTTAAAAAATACATTTGTGAAAGAATTAAAAAAAAAATTTTTTTTAAAAGAAAACTAGAAAATCTTGTTGAAATCAGTTTTGATTTGTCATAGCATATTAGCGGAAGTCAATCTATCCTTTGGCTTGTATCAAGCCGGTTATTAAATTATATGTAGATATACATATGGCAATTAAGCTTAGTTTAAGTTCCATTGAGTGGTTTTGTTTTTGCTAATCAATACAGGAATCTGTTTTATTCAAATTAAAACCTTTTGAAAATATAAAAAGGTTTTGCCTGCTGAAATAAATACATCAAAACATTATTATTGATTTATTTATTCATTTAAAATCTGTTGACAAATAGAAAAGTGTTTTTATAAGTCTTAAAAAAGAAAATATTTTGATCATTTTTCATTTATTATTTATTTAACAAATAACTTAAAATGCAAATAAGTTTCGAAAATATCTCATTTATCTTAGCAATTGAATGTTATATTTTTTTTTCTTTTTCGACAAAACAATATTTATTTTCTAATATTATTTAAGTTATACTTAATCTACAATTTTTTAAATATCCAATATGAAAAAGAAAATTATACCAATTACAAAATATTATTGTCCATGTTGTTTTAGGGGATCAAGAAGTACTACAGACATGGTTATGTAGCAAGATAAATGCAAGAAAATTTTCGGGAAAAAAAAAGTGATTTATATATTGCTTTTATGGATTTGATCACTGCATTTGATTCAGTTAATATGTCAGGTTTATGGAATAGTTGCTTGTTCATCAAGCTATTCATATTACACAGCTTATGCACGATGGAATAAGAAGTGTCATTACTACTAATAGAAAATATGAGGCATTTTAAATAAAATTGGTGTTAAACAAGAATGTGTATTTGCTCCAACATAATTTTCAATGTTTATGACATTGGCCTTGATTACAGGTGACTTGATCAAACAGAGATCAAGATATAATACAATGGTGGAATTTTTAATTTGAATCCATTAAAAGTAAAAACAACAACTTCCTACTTTGATTCTGGATGTACATCATGCTGATGATTGTACTATTTTTGCCTGTTCAAACAGTGATTTACAGAATTTAATGAATCTTTTGAATGTATTATGTAAAGTCTTTGGTTTATTAATTATTATTCAAATAACTCAAGTTTTTTTTTATAAGCTAGTTTCAGAAGAAAAAATCCTTGGCAATTTTTAGCTTGGAAGGTTATCAACTTGAGAATGTAAACCAGTTTAAAAATCTTGTTAGTCTTATACATAGAGAAGTGGGCTTAGAGATTTAGGAACAATAACTCCAATGTCTAGTTGTTGGTTTAATAAGTTAAAAGATAGAGTATTTCATCACAAAGAAATAATTACTGCAACTAAATTAGTGTTATATCGTTATTTAATGTATTATACAAATGTGAAAGTGGAACATAATATCAGTACAATATGAAGACCATACAAAAATTATTTAAGGATGCCTCTACAAATACAAATGACAAGAGCATAACACCAGTGAAAATGTTCTTCAGCTTGCTGTATTTGATGCTACTGAGTCCACTATTGTCAAATCACCATTGGATTGTTCTGTAAAACAAATAAACAATGAAAGATTTCCTTAAATGTTGTTTTATAGTGAACTTGAGCATAGTTTTCATGGGTGAGATAGATCCTGTATACATTACAATGATTATCCCCATGACATTCTAAAAAATATACTATCAATTGTTTTCATTATGAAGATATAGCAGAGAATAGAATACATTGGAGAGCTACAATTAGATATGGTGAAGTATTTCAGAAAGAAAAGTTTTCTAGAGAAAAAATTAAAAGCCAAGATAACAAAATATCAATTAAACAAAAAAAAAAAAAAATAGACCAGGATCGGTATGTTTTATATGTAGATATATTTTTGGTTTCATAATTAGTTTGTATAGTTATTACAAAAATGATTTCTAGAATAGTATTTTTTTTCTTTTCTTTTTTTTTTACTTTTTTGTTTGATTTGGAATTACCCATATTCATTTATAAGTCATTATTTATTAATAATAATATTGATTATACAGGAAATCCCCTAGTTATGAACATTCAAGTTACAAACATTTCACTATTAGGTAATCACTTTTGGACTTTAGATCTTTATCTATACACATGATTTAAAAAAACTATTTACATACATTCATAATTGATTTTTTTCTAAAGAAAGATAAACATTGGAACTTAGAAAATAATTAAAAGTATATTTTAGAGAACAATAAAAACATATATAAAATACAGTAAATCTTTCCATCTCTCTGACATTGATTACTTTTATTTTTAGCATCATCACAGACTGTCTTGATTAGTGTTCATTTTTAAAAGAAGTTTGTGGGCGATTACGTTACATATATACTGTATATATATATTTCTGTTTGGGTGAATTTTTTTCATCCTTATTAATTAAAAACATGAGTGAGAAATGAAAAAACAGCATTGTTGATACAACTAAAAAGAAATCAAGGTCTCATAAACCCCAAACGATCAAAACAAAAATAGATATAATTAGACATTCTGAAAATTGTGAATCTTTTGCTTCAATTGCATGTTCAGGTAATTCAAACCGAAAACAATATATACAATTGTGAAAAACAACAAAATTAAGGAATATGTTAAAAATTGTGGAAATATTTCTTCAAAGATTGTTTCAAAAAGACATTGCAGAGTAATGGATAAAATGGAGAGATCTTTAGCTTTATGGATTGAAGATCTACAACAAAAAGGCATCCCAGTGAGTTTATCAATTATTCATACTAAGGCTCTTAGTTTGCATGAAGATTGAAAAAAAAATTAAAAAAAGACACTTCTGTTGAATTTGTAGCTAGCAATGCCTGTTTTCACAAATTTAAAATGAGATAGTCTTTACATAATATTAAATATACTGGGGAAGGTGCCAATGTAGGTAAGAAAGCTTCCAGTAAATTTATTTCCACTTTTTCTAATAACATTAAAGATGGAGCTTATTTTTCATGCCTAATTTTCAATATAGATGAGATATGATTATTTTTGGAAAAAAATGCCTGCACATACATATTTAGCAAAGAAAGAATCAGTTGCACCTGGGCATAAATCTTTTAAAAACAGATTAACATTGCTTTTTGGAGATAATTTAGCTGGTGATTTTAAATTTTAGCCAATGCTAATTTATCAAACAAAAAAAATCCTAGAGCATTGAAAGGAAAAGATAAAGGAATGTTTCCAGTTATTTGGAAATCAAATCCTAAAGTCTGGGCTATTGCACAGCTTTTTTAAGATTGGTTCTCACATCATTTTGTGCATTCTGTTAGACAATATTGTAGTGAGAATAATTTACCATTTAAAACACTATTGCTATTAGACAATTCTCCTGGACATCCAAAATCCCTGCAAAATTTATATCCAGAAGATAATGTTATGTTTATCCCTCCCAATACTACAAGTGAAATACAACTTATGGACCAAACTGTGATAGCTAATTTTTAGTAGTATTATATGAGAAGATTAATGACTCAAGCAATCAAGGCAATTGACAAGGAAAGTGAACCTACATTAAGAGATTTTTGGAAAAGTTATAATATATGGAATGCAATAAATATTATTAGGGATGTGTGGGCCAAAATAAAAGAATCAACAACAAAAGGTTGTTGGAAAAAATATATCCACAAATGATTAATGCTTCTGTGGACATTGAAGAAATTCCTGAAAATATCACAACTGAAATAGGCAATATAATGAATGAATTAAATTTAGATGTCACTGATGAAGATATTGATCAGTTAATGCAATCTCACTCAGAACCTCTGTCAAATGAAGACTTAATTAAACTACAAGAGATGAATGAAATACAAAATGAAGAAGAACCTAATAATGAACTTATTGTTAAGAGTTTGACAATCAAGAATAGGAATGAAACCTTTGTGCATCTTGACAAATTTTGATCATCATGGATAAATGTGATCCCAATGGAGAGCATATCTCTCAAGTACGAAGGACAATAGAAAAAGACACAGAATTTTATAGAATTCTTTATCAAGGTAAGAAAAAAATACAATTCAGTTAACTCTTGATAAATTTGTAAACAAAATTCCAGATACTAATCAATGAAAAATAAATACTGTATTTTGAAAACTCTTTTTGATGTTTTTTTTTTTTTTATATAGACTTCTACTTACAGACAATTTCAACTTCCAAACACACATCAGGAACCAATTAATTTTGTAACTAGGAGACTACCTATACATAGAAATAATACTAATTAGGAGTGTGTGAAAAACAATAATTGTAATAATTTATTTTTAAATGATAATTTTTATATACATAGATGTTTAAATAAAAATTGATGTCTGATATTTTTAATAAATGTAATATAGTTTTTCCCTTTTTTATAACAGATGTTTTCTCAATAATACATAAGTGATTTGGATTCAAAAAGATTTAATTGTATTATAGTTTAAAAATAAGTAATTAGGCAGCTAGATAAAAGGTGAATCATATCCAGAACAACGACATGCACCAGATTCAAATAAAAAAACCCTTTATGGATGAAGGCCACAAAATCAGAATATAGAATGGGAATATGGATAATGTAGTATTCATTGGAATTTTAGTAAATCTTACATTATGTGATAAAATTAGAATAAAAAATTATATTTATGTCTGAATAAAAGTTTGGCTTTAAAAAAAAGATAGACACCCTGGTTACAGTTTGAGTGGTGAAATCTATTACTAATATAGTTATATGTTGCACTATTTAATTAAATTGCTTTGTTTTTTTTTTAAAATCAAACTTTATTTTTGGTTTTCCAAATACATTACATTTTTAACAATAATATTAATAATGTAATTGATATTAATAATGTATAGATTTGGCAATGCAATAAGAAAGATAAAGTTCTTTTAGTAATAATGCAGGTTAGAAATAAATATGCTGTTTTGATTTGTATTACATCATAACTTTTTTATTTGTTGCTTTCTTGTCTAGTAATAATGCTAACACAAGAACTGAAGCAGTGAGATTTGTAAATATTAATCTTAAGATGATGCTCTAAACAATTATTCCATTTTGATCAATGTCAGTGTTAGACAGAGAATGAGTTGGTGATTTTTAGATTTATGAATATTAAATCAAAAATATTCTAACTAATTAAACTATACTTCCAAAGGCCTAAGTGGTTAGAGCATCATATTAAATTCAGTATTTACAAAGGCAAAGGTCACTATTTCAATTCCCATGATAGTAATGCCATTGGTCAGACCATTTTTCAATCTAAAATAGTGGAAATAATACCATTCAACATGATGTATTTTATACTAAATTATTTCATTGATAACAGCTGAATGTATCAGGAAAACAATAAATTAATTTTGAAATTTTCTAAAAAAAAAAAAATTAATAATTCAACTAAATGATGGAAACTATAACATATGCTATTATCACAAATTTTCATATATATAATAAAAATAATAAATTTAATGGTAATAAACTATTATAAACAATCCTTAAATCCACAGACATACTTTTGGTTAATTTCTTAAACCTGCCTCAACTGTCATTAAATTTTTTGAATTTAATGGCAGCTGAGTGAGGCGGGTTTAAGAAATTAACTGAAAATACTTCTGCAGATTTAAGAATTGTTTATAATAGTTTATTGCCATTAAATTTATTATTTTTATTATAATTACAATTTTGTTTTAATTAACGGATATTTTATTTATATTATATATATATAAGTAAATTCATAATACTATTTCCAGAAACTTCCATGGAATAAAAATATCTATATAGCTGATGTTTCTATACAATAACAAGTACTTTGCTTAGAGCCCTAAAGAAAGTACTTGTTATTGTACTGAAACATCAGCTATTGAGCTATTATATTTTATTACATGGGAGCTTTTGGAAATAATACTATGAATTCATCATTTATCCATGAGAATAGTAGAATTAACATTAGTAATCTTTATGGGAAAGATTTGTTTACAAAGTGGAGCTATTTTGAAAGAATGTGTGTGACGCAAGAAAAATCTGTTTGTGATGGATTTGAGGAAGAAAAAAGCTCTGAGGAAAGTACTTGTTATTGTGCTGAAACATTAGCTATTTAATGTTTATTTTTTATTACATGGAACCTCCCAGAAATAATACTACGAAGTCAGCATTTATCCATAAGAATATATATATAAAGTGAGAATGATTTTAGAAACAAAAAATGTTTTCTTTATTTATCATTGATCTAGTTCATTAAATATTTTTTTTTAAATTACTTTAGATGGGTGGGGTGGGGGAATTTTAATTTTTTATGTGAATAATAAAATATTTGTAAGATTAAAGAATCATTTTAAATAAATAAATAAAAAAATATAAAAAAAAGTTATTAATTATCATCAGTTTTATTTAATATATATTTAAATGAGTTGTAAAATATTTGTTGATTTGATAAGAATAAAAGTAGCATTGAAGCTAGAAATGTGCACTGCATCGGATTTGATATTGATATGGCAGATACATGCTCTGTTACTTTAGGTAAGTCTTTTCTAATCAAACCGTTTGTTCTTTTTTAATCATTTTTCAATGTAGTTACCAGTCTCACCAATATGCATTTTAGCATCTAAAAAAGAGAGAGAAGAACATTCAAAACATTGTGTTATATACTAAACTGTGTGTTACTGCTAACAGTTGAATATATTTGAAAAGTTTAAATAAAGTTTGAATTTTTATAAAGATATGTAATATTAGATTATGGAATATTACTACATATAATTATTATTGAATTTTTTTTGTTTGATGTTATTGTTATTATATATTTTTAACAAGTTTTTGGGTAATAAGTTTTATTCGATTAGTTGCAAATTTTTTTCATAAAAATAAAAATTTTCAAACCCAACTTTATATAAAAAAAAAAAAAAGCTCTCTGAAAAGATTCCATTGATGAACTTTATATTCAGTGATTTGTTAACTAATTATAGAAATTATTTTCAAAACCTAGCATATATTAACCTTAAGAAATGATCCTTTAATTATTTAGGTTTTGTATACTTTAATGTATAAATACCAGTTATATATATATATATATATATATATATATCCACATAATAAACTATTTCAACATAACATCTGTTAAACATCATTAATTTATAACATCTAACTAATTGGTAGAACAGTCTATTATTAATAAGAAATATATGATAGATTGTGATCTGTCTTTTCTTAAACGGTAAATAAATACAGTGGCACTTTAATCTCTATATCAGTGGTCTTCAACCTTTTCACACCTGCGGACTGGTAAAAATAAGGATAAGGTTCCGCGGACCAGCAAAAATAAGGATAAGATTTCGCAGACCGGCAGAAGTCTATAGATAAATTTTCTTAAAGATAAGCATAATTGTTATAACTGATCAAAACAACAATGTTAAATATATAAGATAAAGTTTTATATATATGGAGTTTATATAATAAAAAACTTTTTTTAAAATTTTTTTAGAAAAGTAATAAAAAATTTAATTCTACTCCCCTCCCCCCATAAACATCTGTGATAACTAGAAAAACAAATTAATTTATGAATGATTGATTAGATTTTTTCGTTCTGTTTTCTTTTTTTTTTAATTGGGTAAAAATGAGATGAAAAAATAAATAAAAATTGGCTATATTAATTAAAAGTTTAAACTCTTATTATTTATTATTACAAACTTTTTACTGCCCGTCTAGCATGCGGATCTGCAGAAAAGTTCTGCGGCCCGGTGCCGGGCCATGGACCAAGGGTTGAAGAACACTGCTCTATATAACACCAAGAGATTGCATTTAGAAAAGTACTATTTTGACTGCAGGAATTGTTTACAGTGTACCATTTTGATTGATAGCTGTCTATCAACATCTGATGGCAATCTTTCTAATATAAAAATATAACAGATATTGCCATATATTAAAATATGTGCACATTAACATCTGTTAAAATTATTCATTTATATACACAATATGCATACATGTATTTAATGTGCCCATATATAATTGTATTTATAGACATTTATGTGTGAGCAAAATATTGCAATTATATATATATATATGTCCACAGATGGCGTTCTACCAAAAACACCGATCAAGCGTATGTTTTGTTTACATAAACGTCAGAGTAGCATTCACTATCTCTAACTATAATTCCACTTTCAGATCATGATTTCAAGCTATTTGCTATCATCAGTGAAAGACAGGAATAAAGAAACTAGATCTAAATACAAACTCTGAGCGTTTATGAAACAATTTCTATTCAGCTTGCAAGCGTGAATTTTTTAGACACGTAATGTCTTCAAACTCAGCATAGCAAACCAGATAGCTATATGGGTCTGATCTAGTTTCTTTATTCCTCTCTTTCACTGATGATAGCAAATAGCTTGAAATCATGATCTGAAAGTGGAATTATAGTTAGAGATAGTGAATGCTACTCTGACGTTTATGTAAACAAAACATACGCTTGATCGGTGTTTTTGGTAGAATGCCATCTGTGGACATAAATACAAGCGTTAGCAAGTTTTTTAACTTGCATTTTTGTTTATCATAAATGTACCTTTGAGGTCTTTCTTGCAATGATATAGATTGCAGAGGCTTCTACTATGTGGTGATGCTGAACTGAGATCAGACCCATATAGCTATCTGGTTTGCTATGCTGAGTTTGAAGACATTACGTGTCTAAAAAATTCACGCTTGCAAGCTGAATAGAAATTGTTTCATAAACGCTCAGAGTTTGTATTTAGATCTAGTTTCTTTATTCCTGTCTTTCACTGATGATAGCAAATAGCTTGAAATCATGATCTGAAAGTGGAATTATAGTTAGAGATAGTGAATGCTACTCTGACGTTTATGTAAACAAAGCATATGCTTGATCGGTGTTTTTGGTAGAACGCCATCTGTGGACATAAATACAAGCATTAGCAAGTTTTTTAACTTGCATTTTTGTTTATCATAAATGTACCTTTGAGGTCTTTCTTGCAATGATATAGATTGCAGAGGCTTCTACTATGTGGTGATGCTGAACTGAGATCAGACCCATATAGCTATCTGGTTTGCTATGCTGAGTTTGAAGACATTACGTGTCTAAAAAATTCACGCTTGCAAGCTGAATAGAAATTGTTTCATAAACGCTCAGAGTTTGTATTTAGATCTAGTTTCTTTATTCCTGTCTTTCACTGATGATAGCAAATAGCTTGAAATCATGATCTGAAAGTGGAATTATAGTTAGAGATAGTGAATGCTACTCTGACGTTTATGTAAACAAAACATACGCTTGATCGGTGTTTTTGGTAGAACGCCATCTGTGGACATAAATACAAGCGTTAGCAAGTTTTTTAACTTGCATTTTTGTTTATCATATATATATAATAAGGATATTAGTTGTACATATAGATTTAATAATTATCTAAATAAATTTTTGATAAGTAATATATAAATGACAGAGGCAAAACTGCATACAGTGGTGCCATTTACCACAAACTAGAGTATTCAATGGATTCAAGAGGGTTGTGCATAAAATTTCTATCTAGTGCCTACTCATCTAATATCCCCAGACTAGTTTCTAGCTTGTGGCTTTCATCAGTGAGAATACTTAGAGCTGAGGGCACTGCACCTAGATCTTAGAATCTAATGCAACCCTCCAGCACTTTTTTTATACTTTTTTAGCTAACTATAAAGTTTTGAGTCCAAAATGAAAACACAATGTATCCATTGATTATTCTGGCTTGCATTGAGTGGTGCCACTGTATAAAGAGTTTTGCCTCTGCAAAAATAGCCTGTATAATCATAAAGAATGGTTATAAGTGATATTTGATGGCTTAACATCAATCCTGCCCAATAGGATTATGGTGACTGTGGTTATTAAAGAACTAATATCACCAAAAAGTATGGATGCTGAACTGAGTTCATATCTATATGATTATATAAGCTCATGAACTTATTTCAAAACATTATTGTGTTTTCATTTTGGATTCAATGCTTTATGGTGCATGGAAAGTTTTGCCTCTGTGAAAACAGTTTGTGTAAACATAAAGAATGGTGATCATGTGATCTTTGATGGTTCAATATATAAATGCTACCAGTATTGTGTTTCTTTCCTGACATTTGCAATTAATTACATTTCCCATCACATATTTTAATTATTAGAGTTACTCTATATATTCTATAGTCCTTAAAAAATACTACTCTGTATCTGAGAAATGATCTCTTTATATTTAATGTATGTATAATTTTGACCGTTATAATTGTTTTGTCCTATATATATCTAAGTTCTTTTTTATGTATATTGTAACCAGTTGGTTACATTGCTGTACTAGAAAAATAAATAATTAGATAGTTGACAGCATGTTCATGATGTTTGAGAATAAAAAATTATTTTATTAATGGGGAAAAATAATATTTAAATTTTCTTAGTCCTATTTTGTAAAAGGGTCATTATTTAAATCAATATTTGTAAAATGCCCATATGGTAGTATGAAAATTCTCAAATATTAAATATATTTAAAAGTATTTTTTAAAAAAAGGAAAATACAAAATAGGATTTTAATAATTTTGTAAATTTTATTTTAATTAATAAGAGTTGTTGTTTTTTGTCTCTCTTTAATAAAAAAGAAATATCAAATCAGTGCAATTAACAGATTATCTTGTTCGGTTTTTTTTTAGCAAGAAGATGCCAAGAATGTTATGTTGTTCAATGTAAGATCTTAACATGCTTTTTAATTTTTATGATTAAAGAGAAAGTTGTATGAGCAATTGTTTTTATGAAATTTTATTTAATTGTTTGTCATGAAAATGATAAGAGGTTGATTGTAATTGGCCTGTGGGCAACATTGTTCTAAAAGAAAGTATATGTGAGATGTGAATTAAGGATTATACCCAAGTGTCTGGAAAACTTATGGCCAACATAACTGTTGAAGAGAGCAGTCAAATCTTAATCCCCTGGCTAAAAAAACATAGCAGTTTGCTAACTTAACTGTTGAAGAGGGAGCATTCAAATCTCAATTCAGCTGCTGAAAAAAACAATAGAAGTATTCCTAATTTAGCTGTTGAAGAAAGAGCAGCCCAAGTTTTAATCCAGCTGCTGAAAAAAAAGCAGAAGCCTGTACCAACCTGTGGCATCAGGAATCTTAATAAGCTATTGAATATAATAATAAAAAAAATAATCCAGTTTTTAGCATACTATGAGTTTAGCACTAAAATGGTTTGTACAATGAAAACCATGTATTAAGTTTAGCTAAAAGTTAGGCATCATCTTGCTTCATGTAACCTACCTTCACTGAAAGAAAATGTAGGGAAGGTAAAACACCCTTTAAGCAATCTGCAACCAAGCCTTCAACCAAGAACATGAGTCTTTATCTATATTTGTCTCACTTAGAACTTTAAGAGAAAACCAAATAGACAAAATTGCTATTTCCATGTATCTGGAATTACTATGGATTCATGAAAGAACATATTTAACCAAGCCCATGTTTAGAAGTCTTCAAGAAGATCAATTGGAAAAAACTGAAATTGCAACTGGAAAGGCCTTTATAGACAAGGTTTACTTTTTTATGTGTGCACACTATATTTTATGAATAGAAAATCTGATTTTGTTTTATAAATGTAATAAGTTTTTTTCTTTCAATTTGCCCTCATGATTTTTGAAAATGTTTAACAAACTCTTGGTTATTTTTAAAGAAAGAAACTAATGAATTTAAAATCAACTTACTAATAAAATTAATTGGTTGGTTAATATAATTTTATGAATATATATATATATATATATTGGAATGAGTGTTTGAAGTATCATATTATCATGCCATTTTTGTTTATGTTGTTATTAATTAGATATTAAATAATTGTTTTTTTTTAATTATTCCAAGTCTTAATTACTTTATTCTATCCAATTCCTGTTTCATGAAGTTCAGTATGTGTGTGACCCTATATCATGACAGCTTATATTCTAGGATTTAGTTTTTTTTTTCTTGTTGATCCCAATAAAACTAGTTATTTATAAATGGGGGAAGCCCATGAATTGCTTAAGATTATTTATAATAAGCTAATTTATTTATTTATTTCCCTCTTGTTCACAGTTGTAAATTATAGAGTTCTTGCTTTCTGAGCTAGATTTGTGCATAACAGCTATATGGGATAGGGTTTTTTATTTAATGTAGGGACATTTATATGATGATAATGATGATTTCTCAGTTGACATGAAGAAAATATTCTTCAAAGTCCATGCACTACATTTTATTTAGTTTGGTCTCTATTATAAATGAAGTTTATAGTTGGTCAGTACATTAATGGTACTAAGTGGTCAAAAAATTGATGATGATCAGCATGTTTTAATATCCCAGCTTTATTTTTTTTTGTTTACATTCTTAAGGATTTCCACTTAAGTTTGTGTATACAAACTGTGGTTTAAATAATTGCCTAAGTTGGCAAAAGCTCAGTAATTAACCTAGTCTACAGGAGACCCATTTCAAATCCAGTCACAAGATTAACTGTTGATTTATCTGATAGATCATTCATGATGATGAATAATTATTACTTTTGGAAAGTTCTGATGAAATTATAGTAAGCTATGCTGATCTCTCAGAGTGATCCATTATGCTCATCCCTTTTAAGATTAAACATTTTTTAACTTTGAGGATAAAAATACAGTTCCTCAGATCCCTCATGGTTTAAACCTCAATTTTTTGTAAGGTTACAAATGGCTAACCAGTTCAGGGCAGTTGACATTCACATACATCTGTAGCATTACAATATATATACAAACTAACTAAAGAAAAAATAAAAACATAATAAAAACACAGAATTACTTCTCTATAAAACTAAAGCAAAATGGCTATTTCCAGAAATTAAGCACTAAAATATTACAGACAGTTACGTATCAGATAACAAAACTAATTACTATAGGCTAAAAATCTTTAAAAACTTTGTATATATATATATTTACAAAACTTTGTATAAAAAATACTAAAAAAAAAAATTTATATCACAAAAAACTTAATTTAAAAAACGAAAACCATACACACATTATTGTTATATATTAAAATATGCCAAAAAACAATAAAAATATATTATTACGTATGTACACACAAAAAAAAACTGTATATATATATTCTACAATATGTATTTTACCATATACATATATATCCTATACATATATATTTTATATATATTTCACTTCGTGCTAGTCCATCTATAAAATAATTTTTTAGGAAATAAAAAATAATTATTTAGAAAATAAAAAAACAAATCCCTAGGAAATCAGGTAATTTAAAGATGTGATAGTAACTATATTCATATTCATCCCATGAGGATGTAATGTCTTAAATTTAAAAATAAAAAATAGCCAATTTGCTTTCTGATGAAAACCAGTATGCTAGTTAAAATATTAACATAGTTTTATAGAGAAGTAATTTTATATATATATATTAAAGTATTTGCTTGGTAACTACAAGCAAATATTAACATAGTTTTATAGAGAAGTAATTTTATATATATATATTAAAGTATTTGCTTGGTAACTACAAAATGATGGTATAGAAAAGATTATATTTGTCCAGGAAACTGGACTGGATTGCCAAATACTTGTCAAAAGAAGGAGAAAAGTAGTTTATGGTATTCAAATTCATCTTACTATTATAATGAAATATTGAAGCTGATAGCATACTATTGCATATAAGAATTGTTTCTACTGACAGATATTATTTTATAATATCGATGAAGTATTTTAACATAGTATTAAAACCAATTTATTTCTATGTTGTACCATTGTAAATGGAGACTGGCATCTGTTTATTCATAATAGTATTATGATATCAAATGTATAATAAATAGAGGATAAAAAAATTCCTTCAAGAATATTGGAATTTAACAAATATACATTAGCTTAGATAATTGTTTATGGTACTTTTACCTTATTTGGATAAGTGAATATTATTACATTGTAGCCTGAAATAGACATTGAAGGTATTGTGTTTCTTTGATGTTCCACATAGGAAGATTATGTTTAGGTTGTATGTTAATACATGTCTTTTATATATTCTTTTATACAACATTTTATAATTATTAGTGATTACTATATTTTAAATTAATTTATTGTTTGTTTCACATGTATGAAATAAATGAAAATTAAACTTTGTTGAAAATTATATCCTTAATTTTAAAGATTAAAATTTTGTTTTGAAATATTATATGTTTATTCATTGATGGCAAATTATTTTTGAATATAGATATTATAAATATTGAGAATCCCGAAGAATTATATTGAGAGAATTGTAGGATCTAGTGGGATAAAGCCATATTATGATAAGATTAAATCTATTCAGAATTTTTCTACTCCAGAAAATAAAAACAATTGCATTTTTCCCATGGGATTTGCAATTTTTGTCATAGATTTTTTGAGAACTTTACTTATGACACAATTTATTTATCAAAATTGTTAAGAAAAGATGAGAAATTGAAATTGATTGAGAATCATTCTATAAAATTCAAAAAAATGAAATTAAATTTTTTAAACACTATTATATCTTATCCTAGTTTTCAAGAAATATTCTATGTGCAAACAGACAGTAGTGGCTATTATCTAGGAGTCGTTTTATTCCAATTAAACAATAAAAAGAAGTCCCATGTCTTGTATTTCTTGAGTAGATTGCTGAAGAGTGCAGAACTGCACAATACTATCATAGAAAAAACACCTTGGTAGTTGAATGGGCTTTTCAAAAACTCTGACAATATTTATTTGGGTCTGAAATACTATGTATTATAGATCACAAGTTAGAGTTTATTAATTGGAGCTATCTAAATAGTGAAAGGCTAGTTAAGTGGAGGTTATTCTAAGTAGAAAATCTATCAACATAGACCCATATCATATAACTGTAGATAACCTTTTTATCATGGTCATTTCTCTAAGAATTGATGATATAGTTAAAAATGATATAAAAATTTTACTAGTATTGCATTTCTAGGATTCAAAATTGGATACTATTATTCAATATCTGACTAAAGTGGTTGAATCTGGAGCAATTAAATGAATAATTAGCAGTAAAATTATGTTGAGGTATAAGATGTTTTAAAACTTGTTGTACTTCAAAGTTAGGGAAAGCCATGAACAATCGTGGAGGATAGTAATACCCTTATGTATCAGGAATATGTTAATTTATTATATTTGTTGTTTTTATAGGCATTATTAACCCAGAAAGATAGAATGTTTTGTGCAGAAAAGTCTACTCACCTGACCTTCATGTGTCCCTTGCTGAACAGGCTTATGTATTGTGAAGTTTATTTAAGATCAAAGTACACTAATAAATTGTATGCTGGTACATTAGCTGTCCCAATGATCTTTTTGCCATAGATTTCTATGATCATTTACAATTATTTAGGAAATTTTAACTTTATATTGATCTATTACAAAGTTTTTTCTAAACCCATGGGTGCATAGCTAGTGCAAGAAATGTAATAGAATGTCTGCAGGAATTACCATTTGTATTGATAGGGAAACTTTATATTTTGACAGATCATGTAACATCATTCCTGTTTAAGGAATGGAAAAGTTGGATTGAATGGCAAAATATTTATTTTGTGTTTAATTAGGAACCCATAGTCTAACCCATGTGAGAGAGTTAAGCATAAATTGGGTAGATTAGTTAGGGAATACCTAGAAGATAATTACCCTAACTGAATTAATAAGTTGAAGGAAGTGGTTAATTATATCAATATAATCCAAAACAAGTCAATTAAATTTACCTCAATGTATTTGTACTTTGGATATAGAAAGCCTATTCTAAGTAAGACTTCTTTACCTACTCTATCTGAAAAAGAAATAAACTATGATAGTGTTCTATCAAAGGCTAATAAAAATTTGTGAAAGATGGGTAAAAAAGAATTACCCAAGCCTCTTGTAAACCTTGTGTGTTTAAAGTAGAAAACTTGTATTTGTGAAAAATTCTCAAGTTAGTGACCTACAGAATTATAATTTAAAATTTTTTTTAAACATATATGAAGATCTATTTCAAATAAGAAGGAATGTGGGGAAGAATGCACTTCTCTTAAAAACTCCTGTAGATGAAAAAAGTATCTTCAATGCCCAATGTTTAAAACCAATAGCACCACCTGAATAAATGTAACTTATTTGGAAATTAATGTATGATATATATTAAAGTATAATAATATTTATAAGTATTGCTTTAATTTTTTGGATTGAACCCTAAAGAATTGCATTTTAATTGCTAATAAAATGAAATTATGAAATCTTTTATTTGATATTTTTAGTGAAATTGAGGTAAATCCAATATTAAACAAAAGGCATTTGCAAAATGGTAATGTGATAGCACTTCTTAATTGTTGTGAAAAATATTAGATAACAGAACTAAATTCTAGAGAGTTGGAATATAGTCTAATGGAGGATAAATAGTATAGGGCAAAATAAAAAGAGGGAATAATTTTTCAATGTTTATGTTTATAGTTCCTTATGTCATCTGTAGAGTGCAATATGATCCTAAAAGTAGAAATGTTTTAAAATCATATAATGATATGAAAATATATGGATAATTGCATTGTAGTTTAAATATTATGAATAATAGAGACATATAGCTCTTATGTATTACCAAGTAATGTTTGGCCTTAATTTTTTTTTTTATAAAATAGTGCTGAATAATTTTGGACTAGAGTTAAAACATCTGGAACATAATCTCACCTAAATTTAAATAATAAATACAGTTTTAAAAGAAATGCTATGTTGAAAAATAATAATTGAAAAATGCATTATGTAAAAAAAATTTTATTGTTGTTTTACATTATTATAGTGTGAATGCTAAATTAATTGATTTTAATATAAGAGGTCATAAAAATAAGATATTATATTGTTTGGACATAATGATCTTTAAGGGTAATTATTGAGGGAAACAGTTACTGAAAGAAGTAAAGATAAAAGGATTAATCTCAGATTTATAGCAAAACTTTAGAGACTATGATTGGCAAGTTGCACTGAAGTGTGAAAGAATAGGAAGGTATAATTTTACATTATAATAAATTGTTAGTAAAATATTAGATAAGAAAATTATTTGTTAGTCATGATATCTCTGGCATGTTCATCATTGGATATATAGTTATTAAGCAATATGGGTATATAAAGGAAATATAAACAAAAGAATAAGCACGTTTTTGTCTTATTTTGATAGAAACACTGATAAAATATTCATAATTTGTGATGATTGAATTTATTAAATGCTGTATAAAAAAAGGAAAAAAAAAAAGAATAAATATTTTATATCTTTGAATATAAATAATTCATTATATAAATTTAAAAAGGCAGTAAAGTTATTAACATTAATTTTAATATATATATACATACATACATAATTCATTTCAGGAAGGAAATACTGTGCCAACTGAAATTTGGTGTAATTTCAGTATTTGCCATAATGTCAAGCATTAAAAAACAATTTTTTAATTATTTTCTAATTAGTTTTAATATAAATGCATTAGTTTAAGAGTATTGAAGTGGATCGCTATGACCATGAATGTTAATGCAAGAAATGCATTATTTTTGCAACACAAATTTATAAATTAATTTTATTCATTTAAAATTCATATGTAAATAATAAAATTTATAAATTTGATAGTTTATATGGTTTCTTTATTCTATATATTTTATTTACTGCATTCACAAGTAATAGATCATATACAGTATACATGAATATTTAATGTCCAAATAGTGTATGTTGTTATGTTTATATGATATGTGTAATATTTTATTGGGATAATATATATAAAGTATATATTTCCAATGAAATATTATGAGAATGTAGTGCAGATTGTTTTAGTTTGTATTTGAGTTAAAAAGTAATATTTGTATTTTGAAATGTAAATATTATTTTTTATATGTAATGATTATAAAATATTTTTATTATTGTTATTGTAAACAGATTTTAAATGTGGACCACATGGTTATTTTGGTATTAGAGTGAATAAAGAGTGTAACCTTATTTTTTGATGACAAAAATAACATCAATTGTAAAAGGTTATAACTAAGACTAAACAATTTGGATTCTCTAACATTCTGATTTTTGTAAAAGAAAATATAAGTTCTTAAATATATATATATTTTAAAGTAGTTGCTTGATAATTACAAAATAATGGAGAAGAAAGGATTAGATGTGTTTATAAAATGACTGGATTGCCAAATACTTGACAAAAGAAGGAGAAAAGTAGTTTATGGCATTCAAATTTATTTTAATATTTCCCACTGTAAAAAAATGATTGTTACATGTGAACAAATCATTATAATAATGAAACATCAAAGCTAATAACATATTACAGTATATAAGAATAATTTCTACCAACAGATATTATTTTATATCAATAAAGTATTTTAACATAGAATTGAAAACAATTTATGTTTCAGTGTAAATGAAGACTGGCATCTGTTTATTCATAATACTATTATCATATAATATGTTTAATAAATAATGGATAAAATAATAATAGAAAATATTGGAATTTAGCAAATATGCATTGTCTGGAATAACTGTTTAGGATATTTTTACCTGGTTTGTATTAGTGAATATCATTAAATTATAACTCATGGAATTGTGTTTCTTTAAAATACTATGCAGGAGGATTGTGTTCATGTCATATGTTAATATGTGTTTTATTTATGTATTAATTTGTATAATATTTTATAAATATTATTGATTACTATATTTTATGTTAGTTGTTTATTTTACATGTATGAAATAAAAGGTTATAATTAGTTTAAATTTAAATTTATATCCTAAATTTTAATGATTAAAATTTTGATTTGAAATATTATATGTTTATCCATTGACTGCAAATTAATTTTAGATATACATTATTCATTCATATTTTATTTGGAAAATAAGATGAATGAATAAACAAACTTATTATTATTATATTTTATCTTAATCAATTACTTTATGAATATTATAGAATTATCATTAGCTTTCTTGTATTTTATATAGCGTATGTGTGCAGTGCCATTTTCAGTTTACATAAATTTTATATATGATACATTAAGCATTAAATATGTGAATTTTTGTTGTATAACCACCTATTTTTATTAATATTAATTTAGATGGAGAAAATATTTTATGATACTTAATTAGAGTGTTTGTCATAAACTTTTATTATCTATTTGTCATTTTTATATTTATTGTTAATAAATTTTTCATTTAAACAAATAAACTTGCTTTGGTCCTCATTTCAATTAATAATGCAAACCTATTGTCTAATAAAATTTTAATACATAGTAGCTATGTATTGCTTTACACCATATAATAATAAATAATCTTAAAATAGGCAGAGAATCAAACGATTGGATTGTAAGTGCATGTATTATTATGTATATTTTTTCTACTATAAATATATTATCTTTTGAACTAGATGTACATCTTATGTAATATGATTAATTAATTTTGTATATTTAGCTGTTTAATAACAAATTAGAAAATCACCATAATTATTTTAACAGTTATATGCAATAATTATTTTTGGACAAAATTGAATCTGAGCTAGTTCGATAGTATATAAAGTATATTAATTATTTAGGGTAAACCTAGGTGATTATAATTGAATGCCTGCATATTAGTTAAAACTATTATTTATTAAATGTATGTTATAGTAATTCATTATTTAGTGAGAAAGATAGTAATTTTATGATGTTATAAAATTGGTAATCCCATACATTGAAACTGGTATTCGAATTATATTAAATATAATGATTTACTTTGCTTAGATTTAAAGCTCATCAGAGTAAATTATATATTTAATTTAAAGATTAAGTTTTTAACATTACCATTTGCTTATAATAAAGAGTTAATAAAACTATGCATATTAGGGTAATTATGATTTAATGTTTAATAACTTAGCTTTATTGATTTGAAAAATAATTTATCATAATTTGCTAATTGTATTTATATAAGTGTCAAATAAGAGTCTTTCATTTATTTTATGTCGTTATGATTTGTATATTTTAAATTATAAGGTTATTTTAAGTATTTACTTTCATTTTATATCATTTTAAGTTGGCACAAATTGTGAGGTATGTTTGATGAGTCGATTTTGCATATTATGTTTTATTATAGTTTTAATACTGTAGGTATTTTATTCCATTACAATTTGATGTTGTAAATTTATGACATTTTAAAAGGTAAAATTTTATATATATTTTAATGATAGGTTAATGTGCATAAATCTGTAGGATAACAAAGTCTCTTATCATTATTAAATATTGATATTCTGTTACAATTGGTTTACTCAACAAGGGCATATTAGTATTTATGAGATACAGTATTGCCCTGCTAGCATTACTTTCATTTTATTCTGTTACAATTGGTTACCAAATTTGTGGAATTATCTGAAATATTAGGTCATTGTACTCTTATAACCCCCCCACCCCTCCCAAAAACCAGACCGAGGTAAACCCTTTCCCCCCCCCCCACCCCCCAAAATTTTTTTTTTCTCCAAGGAGGCCCGGATCGAGAGCACTGCACCTAGTCCATTACAATTGGCAATCAGTGATTGGACTATATTTTTATTCTGTTACAATTAGTGTCTTATGTTTGTAGGCTATATTAAAGACTTTTTTTCTTATTATTATATTTTTATTCTGTTACAGTATAGTGATTAATACTAATATAAAAAAATACTAAATGAGAAGTTTAAAATGTTTATTAACACCAAGTACACTTTTGATACTTTCAGCAGATTAACCATGAATATGGCATGAAAGTATCAAAAGTATACTTGGTGCTAATAATTTAATAAACATTTTAAAATTCTGAATTAGTATTTCTTTTTTATATTAGTATACATATATACATGTGTGTATTTAACTTTGTTTTATCATTAACATTTTATGGGTCAGTGTTCCACTGCATATAAAACAGAATAGAATTCAAACAAATTATTTTATTAAAAAGGGAGATCAAATTATAAGATATCTTTTTAAAGGTAGGATGTTCAGTAAATTTACATATGTCACATACTTGTTTTTTTTACTATGTTTACTTGACATATTGGGATAGAATTGTTTAACTTCCATAGTAATTTTTTTTTCTGCAAAAGATTCTGAATAACTGTAGTTTTCCATTGTACTCTATTATCATCCATATTCTTAATGTGTAAATAGAGGACATATTGGAGTCTCTGTTGCATCCCATAATCCAAATCTATTTTTCACCTCAAAAGTTATCAAGATATTTAAATTCATTCACATCCCCCAAGATGATAATAACCCAATCTAAAAGTTATTGTTTTTTTTTCTTTTTTTAGCTGATAAACAAAAATGTTTTATTGAATATTGATTATCAAACCAAAACCACCTCAAGGTTTAATTAAACACCATATATATTGTACCGGATAGTTAAATTTTCCTTTTGATTATGGAGAGTGCCACCAGATCACTGCATTCCTAGAAAATTTGTTTACCATGATCAAAAGTAAATGATGATTTGCTCTGACCAGACCCAGCAAGAGCAAGTACTCAATAATATTGTTCAGACAATTGAGAAATAAAAGCACTAAGACAAATGCCAGTAGTCATCAACGATATAAACCTAAAAGACCTTTACTCTGAATTCAAATTTTTATTAAAATAACTTTATGCATAGCACATCTCTTCAAATTAATTTAATAAGTATCTTTAATAAATACATAAATAATTGTCAAAAACTATATATTATATCAGACTCTTTTATGTTTTCAATAACATTAGATATAGAGTTTAAATTTATTAAAAACCAAATATACCTATAAATCATTATATATTGCGCATGATAATTTCCCACTTCGTTAACTGCTGGCCTTTTTTTAATATCAGGCTTATGATCTTAGACTTTCAAAAAATTATAATAAAGATCATTACATTTTAAACATATGGCAGTATTAATATATATATATATGTTTCCATTTTTATCTACTTAAAGCTGTTGAATGATGATAATGTAAAATGAGATGCTTCAAATTTAACATAGATACTGCTAAGAGCTTTCATCAGCTTTTAAAATAATCACTTACTGATAGATGTTCTTTAATTATACTATTACCTGTGTATATATGTGAACTCTGCATGAAATTTTTTTCTGCCATGGTGACAAATTTTGTGCTGTTTCAAGATGTTGAAAGCCTTACCAAAGGTAATCAAATTTCCAGAGTGATCTTCCATACTAAAAAGATTTAGAGAAAAATTCACATACAAGGTGGAAAGGAGACATCTAACTAAAGGTTAGTTGGCAATCAAAAGATAAACTTGTGCATCATATTCAGCAATTTTTATTGTAAAATGATAAAATGAAATTTAAATAGTCAATAGCAATAATTTTTTTCCAGATCTAAACATTGTGAAAAACTATATTTACTACGGTAATCAAAATGCTGGATAATGGAAAGTTAATTCTTTTTTCTTCTTGTATTACTCTTGAGCCAAAAATAGTTAGATACTCATTTAATAACCAATAATTGAATGACCAGCTTGATAAGTTATGGATTATATGCTAACACAAAATTTTTAAACTCGTTTGAAGCATAAAAAGTTTTTAAAAGTATAACTGCCAAATTATAATCATGGTAAACAGTAGATTTGTTAACCAATTTGTTCCAAAGTTCTCTTATATATATTGTACCGAGACAAAGTCGGTACAGGTATATACGCACACACACGAGCAATGTAAACACTCTATTTTTTTTTCTTTCACTTTCAACTTATGATAAAAAATAAATGTAGTTTTCTTTCAATGCGTTATAAAATACATTGTAAAATAAAATGTTAATATTTCTGATTAAATAGTTTAAGGCTTTCATATAATCTACTATAATAATATTCTCTAAAAAAATAAAATATAAAATATTACTAATATGCCATTTTAAATCTCAATAAGTGATTTCTACTTGTATATGCCGTGGGGGTAATTAAAAGGGGTTTATTTTAAATTATAACTGTAGTGAAAGTTAAAAGCTTATAGAAGTGATTTTGAGACAGATTAAATGCTCGACTTTTAAACTAATGTAAGTTAAATTGTTCTCTTAAAACACGCACACATGTATGCATAAAAGGTGTGAATAAGTATGAATTTTTTCTAACTGAGATTGCAATATGAGATTGCATAAACCTAAGATTGCCTCAAGCATATGGATTGAGTGGACATTACGTAGAACACGGACCCCAACGACAACTCAAAGAATATTGAACTCTGGGTGGAGATTCGATCCTCAGATAATAACCAACCCATATAAATATGAATCTAAATCTAAAAAAAAAAAAAGGGGAGAAAAAAAAAAAAGGGAAAAAGGCTTTTTACACTCATAGTTTTTTCCTAGATTCCTCCGGAAGCTACAACCAGAACTTTTCTTTTTTTTTGCTATCCGGTTTATCCAATATGATCACTGTGAAATTAACATTTAGAGCATCGATCGTCATGATGGGCTAGGAAACCCATCAGTGATTCATCGACGCTCCGCCGCCAGAACATCTCCACAGCTATGAATGATCAACAACAATACCGCCCGAACATAGTGCTCCAATCAGTCCAAGGACGTTGTTCCATTTAATATACAAGAATCGTCCAAACATACTACGCTAAACTTATGTGAACTGAATAACCATGTATTATGGAAACATCATCTACCAGGTTCGAACCCTCACCAAATTAGAAGCAGCAGAAGACTAAGCAAAATCCTAGGTAAACACTTTATTTTATAATGCTTCCATTCATTCTTTACGTAAACTTTAAAGGCAATCTCATAATTAATTAAATTCGACTTTCGTAAATCAAGATATAAAATGATCCGTAATCCCTCATATTTAAATCTTATTATTTTAATCTCAACTTTCGTAAATAAAAATATCAGATGCTACATAGTTCCTCATATTTAAATCTTAGGACTTTTCCAGTTATGTACTTTGATCCTAATTATTATATTTTTTTTTTCTTTCGCAGATAAACTATAACACACACCTAATTTCAAAATGTAAAAAAAAAAAAAAAGAATTATATTTTATCATCCATGTTTATTATGCATAATATGTTCTTTTCTGTGCGAGTGCGAGAATGCACGTATGTGCGTGCAAATAAAGCTATTAATCAATGTTTCATTTTTTTTTATATTCAATAAATTTTTTTTATTTAAACAAGTCGAGCATTCCTCAAATCATTTTCTATAATTAAACATATTTTTTTTTTGAAATCATTATTAAAATTAGCATTTAGTCATGCGATTAATTAATTTTTTTAAATTTGTCTTTCTTATATCTTTTTTTGTTTATTTCTTTTAAATTTCATCGTGCCGTAAGTCACAATGTTTACTTATTATGTAGTTAAGATAGGTTTAAGAGTTGGGAGGGCCTATTATTAACAAGTATAAGTAAATGTCAATAGAGCTAGTATAAATAATTCTATTGGACTGTAGGATAAAGGGGGATGATATTATAAGCGTCTAATTGTTTATTCTAATGATGCCTCAACCGAACATTCGTATTAGTTGTAAATAACCAATGATCCGGTCCAATGCTTGGATCGATCTGTTAATCAACCGATCTTCTTATCCATTGGTTAATATTGTGTCATTTGCCAGAGTAATAGTCTTGAAGGCAATTTCATCGTGACCCTGAGTGATCCCTATTGGTCCATGCTGGGAGTTCAAGCTTATGGGCAGGGATTAGACTTCAAAATCGTTTTGATATGACGTAAGGTGATGTGAGAGATTAAATTGTGAATCAAATCATCGTATCTGATGCCCTCTTGTGTTGATAATGAACAACTATTGATATAAGAAAAAATAAATAAATCTTTACGCTGTATCATGTTTGTTTTGGAGCTCACAATCCCTTTTATGAACGGTTTAATAGGGAGCCGGTGTAAAGGAGGGGGACGGTATAATAAAATGGCGCTCCCAAACGTGAGGCTAATATAAATAATGTTTCGGAGAGAAGCAAATCAAGACATTAGCCAAAAGCGGCCGAACCTCGTGAAAGACGCAAAACTGAAAAAGAAAAAAAAAAATCTTTTTTTTTTCCACATAAATGAAAGTTTGGACGAATAGAAAGGGAAGGAAAAGGGAGAAAAGGAAAATAACAAACGGAACAAAATACAGCGATTCACAATATCGCAAATCTTTCAATAAAACACTTGGAGCCGGAGCGAAATAAATAAAGGGAAAAGGAAAACATAGCGGGAGATGGGGGCGCGGACGTCGATTAATCACTTCTTATCATAAATAGAAATATAAAAAGAGAAAAAAAAATCACGTTCCTTTAAGCATCAACAAAAAGTTGTAACATTTTAAATATAAATAGAGAGGGGAAAGGAAGGGAAGAAAAGAAAAAAAAAGAGAAAAAAATTTTTTTTTATTAAATCATAAATGGACAGCAATAACGATACTGCGTGGGAGGAGACAGGGGAGATCCCTATAACGTTAAAAAAAAAATAGATGTTAAAGAAGAGGCTGAATCAGAAATAAAAATGCTTCTTAAAATGATGAGCCAAATGATGATAGAGATGAGGGAAGATAGGGAAGAAAGAAGGAAGAGAGAAGAGTACAGAGAAGAAGAAAGAAGGAAAAGGGAAGAGGACAGAGAAGAAGAAAGAAGGAAGAGAGAAGAGGACAGAGAAGAAGAAAGAAGGAGAGAGAGAAAGGAGGAGAGAGGGGAATTCATTAGGGAGATACGAAAATTATTGAAGGGAAACACAGGAGAGTCAGAGGAGGACCAGAGCAAAGAGGAAGAAATAAAGATTGACGAAGTAAAGACGGAGATTACCTCAATAAAAATAGAGATCGGTGCAGCAAAAGCCAAGATAGAAGAAACGAAGACTGAAGTGATAACAGCAAAGGCAGAGCTGGAAGATGTAAGACAAAAGGTGGACACGATAAATAGAAAGGTAGAAGGAATCGAGCCACAACAGAACATACCGAGAGAAATTATGGCCAAACGTCTGGAGGAGTTGGAAAAGAAATTTGAACTGAGAATAAACCTGCGGGAACCAAGCCAGTCGTGGGCCGAAAGGCAAATAAAAATTGAGATCTTCAGGGCAGGTGAAAACGAGAGTCCGATGGACCACGTGGAGAGCGCCCGGAACCTGTTTTCTGAGCCCTCAAAGCCGGAGCCAGACAAAATCAATATTGCCAGCACATACCTGCAAGGGCCAGCTAGAGATTGGTGGCGAACGATCGAGTTTAAGCCCAGATCGTTCGTAGAATATCGAGAAGAGATCCTACGAAGCTTTTGGAACGCTACCAGACAAGAGGGGATCTACTTTCACATCACCAATGAAAAATACGGGCTCAAACCTAACGAGACGATAACGCAGTTCTATTACAGGCAGGTGGCCGGCCTCCAGCAGCTACCGGCGTATCACATGACGGAGGAGCAAATCATCTCGACCATTAGACACAACATGCCAACAGACATCAGGCGGATGATGCTAAGCCGGGATGACGAGGGCATCCACAAGATGGGGGATGCCATAGCCAAGTTCGAGCGAGCGGAAGAACGGGAAAGGCATATAGAGAGGCCGGGACAGGAACCATATAGAAGAAAGCTACCACCAGATCGATACTGATGAAAAATTAGTCTAAAAACACATTGACGAACACGGATTTGCCACAGGAATACGATTACCGGAGTACGCTTTATAAATAACGGTAACTGAAGGAAAATGACCTCGGACCGGAAAGGACTTACACATCGCATCGCATCGTACAATAACAAGGGGGGGAGGGGAGTTGATAAAACATTATTTTAACCAAAGCAGACCGCAGATAACTAAACACGAGAGAAAAAGTATAATTTAAAGAGAGAAAAGGAATAAATGTCATAACTCTTCTAAAAAAAACTATTCGAGGTAAATAAGTTAATATTTCTGAAAGCCAGTTTAAACTAAAGAGAACGTCGCTCGCCTTTGACTAAAATATATGTTGCTCGAAAACACGTGGAGAAAGGAAGCGGATGCCGCCTAAAGAAAGAAAGAAAAGCTGGATTGCAAGAGTGCGCTATTATTGTTCCTTCCCTCAATATTTACCATTGTGCTAGGAGGTACAGGGCTCGGAGATTTTGAATGCTCATTGTTCTATAACCCAGATTATTCGCCACCTCATAAATGTTGTCGTATTTTGCAGAGGGGACTTCGGAAATGACCATCCTCCTGCCTTCCATTAGATAGGCCGTAAGAGAATGCCTATATGTTCGTAACCTTGCATCGCGGGACTTCGGAAAGGTCCATCCCCATGCCAATCTTCCACCCGGGGTGCCTGTACCAGACTGGGCAAGATATCTCCAATTAGGGAACGCCCGCTCTTTCGAGTTTAGTTCGCAAATGTAAAGTGTCAATCCGAGCCTGACCACATGACCTGCCACTTCGCTTTCTTTATGTGAGGGGAAGTTGAACTGTAGGATAGTCGGCTAAAATAAATGATTAAAAATCACACAAAGCGGGGTCAAAAATAAGGAATTTTATTGTGAAAATTAAAATGCCCAGCCTCGCATTTTAATTTTAGATGGATCGCGGGGATATGTACCGAGACAAAGTCGGTACAGGTATATACACACACACACGAGCAATGTAAACACTATATTTTTTTTTCTTTCACTTTCAACTTATGATAAAAAATAAATGTAGTTTTCTTTCAATGCGTTATAAAATACATTGTAAAATAAAATGTTAATATTTCTGATTAAATAGTTTAAGGCTTTCATATAATCTACTATAATAATATTCTCTAAAAAAATAAAATATAAAATATTACTAATATGCCATTTTAAATCTCAATAAGTGATTTCTACTTGTATATGCCGCGGGGGTAATTAAAAGGGGTTTATTTTAAATTATAACTGTAGTGAAAGTTAAAAGCTTATAGAAGTGATTTTGAGACAGATTAAATGCTCGACTTTTAAACTAATGTAAGTTAAATTGTTCTCTTAAAACACGCACACATGTATGCATAAAAGGTGTGAATAAGTATGAATTTTTTCTAACTGAGATTGCAATATGAGATTGCATAAACCTAAGATTGCCTCAAGCATATGGATTGAGTGGACATTACGTAGGACACGGACCCCAACGACAACTCAAAGAATATTGAACTCTGGGTGGAGATTCGATCCTCAGATAATAACCAACCCATATAAATATGAATCTAAATCTAAAAAAAAAAAAAGGGGAGAAAAAAAAAAGGGAAAAAGGCTTTTTACACTCATAGTTTTTTCCTAGATTCCTCCGGAAGCTACAACCAGAACTTTTCTTTTTTTTTGCTATCCGGTTTATCCAATATGATCACTGTGAAATTAACATTTAGAGCGTCGATCGTCATGATGGGCTAGGAAACCCTTCAGTGATTGATCGATGCTCCGCCGCCAGAACATCTCCACAGCTATGAATGATCAACAACAATACCGCCCGAACATAGTGCTCCAATCAGTCCAAGGACGTTGTTCCATTTAATATACAAGAATCGTCCAAACATACTACGCTGAACTTATGTGAACTGAATAACCATGTATTATGGAAACATCATCTACCAGGTTCGAACCCTCACCAAATTAGAAGCAGCAGAAGACTAAGCAAAATCCTAGGTAAACACTTTATTTTATAATGCTTCCATTCATTCTTTACGTAAACTTTAAAGGCAATCTCATAATTAATTAAATTCGACTTTCGTAAATCAAGATATAAAATGATCCGTAATCCCTCATATTTAAATCTTATTATTTTAATCTCAACTTTCGTAAATAAAAATATCAGATGCTACATAGTTCCTCATATTTAAATCTTAGGACTTTTCCAGTTATGAACTTTGATCCTAATTATTATATATTTTTTTTCTTTCGCAGATAAACTATAACACACACCTAATTTCAAAATGTAAAAAAAAAAAAAAAGAATTATATTTTATCATCCATGTTTATTATGCATAATATGTTCTTTTCTGTGCGAGTGCGAGAATGCGCGTATGTGCGTGCAAATAAAGCTATTAATCAATGTTTCATTTTTTTTATATTCAATAAATTTTTTTTATTTAAACAAGTCGAGCATTCCTCAAATCATTTTCTATAATTAAACATTTTTTTTTTGAAATCATTATTAAAATTAGCATTTAGTCATGTGATTAATTAATTTTTTTAAATTTGTCTTTCTTATATCTTTTTTTGTTTATTTCTTTTAAATTTCATCGTGCCGTAAGTCACGATGTTTACTTATTATGTAGTTAAGATAGGTTTAAGAGTTGGGAGGGCCTATTATTAACAAGTATAAGTAAATGTCAATAGAGCTAGTATAAATAATTCTATTGGACTGTAGGATAAAGGGGGATGATATTATAAGCATCTAATTGTTTATTCTAATGATGCCTCAACCGAACATTCGTATTAGTTGTAAATAACCAATGATCCGGTCCAATGCTTGGATCGATCTGTTAATCAACCGATCTTCTTATCCATTGGTTAATATTGTGTCATTTGCCAGAGTAATAGTCTTGAAGGCAATTTCATCGCGACCCTGAGTGATCCCTATTGGTCCATGCTGGGAGTTCAAGCTTATGGGCAGGGATTAGACTTCAAAATCATTTTGATATGACGTAAGGTGATGCGAGAGATTAAATTGTGAATCAAATCATCGTATCTGGCGCCCTCTTGTGTTGATAATGAACAACTATTGATATAAGAAAAAATAAATAAATCTTTACGCTGTATCATGTTTGTTTTGGAGCTCACAATCCCTTTTATGAACGGTTTAATAGGGAGCCGGTGTAAAGGAGGGGGACGGTATAATATATATATATAATTTTTATTATTATATATAAATAAGTAATGTTTTTATGGTTGTATGATATAAACAAAATATTTTTTGGATTAAACCATGTAATATTTTGTATTACTTTCCAATGTTTTGATAAAAAAAACAACCACCAATATTTTGATGAAATAACATCCACTATTTTCATCATCAAGTTTGTAAAAAAACCACTTGATCTCAGGTAGTAATGACATTGAGTGTAAGATAAAGAATAAAATTGAGCATGAAGGAGTTGAGTAGTCAGAATACATGGAGTAACAATATATTTATTTTCTTCAGTTTCACCATTTACTGATTTCAAGTTTATATTAGAATAAAGAGATAAAATAAATGGTTTTCACAAGACTGGAATACATTGTGCTTCATTAGCATTATTTAAACTAGTTGGACCTTTTAATATATATATATATATATATATATAATCAATTATTTATTATATTAACTTCATTTCCTATTTTTCAATACACATGTACATATAGTTATGAGAGTACAAATTTATAATATAAATCTAAAAAACATTGATAGGGTATGATATGGATATAATTCATCATCAGATCAATATTCAATTTATGATCAAAAGTTGTATATTTGTGTGCTTACACATATTTTCCCCCTCATGTGTCAAAGCATCGGCCGAGAAGCGAACCCGCAAATCCGGGACAACTGCTTGTAAGGCAGCTGTGCTGACTACTCGATCACCAATGCTTGACAATTTTTAAATAATCCAATTAAGAACAAAAAATAATGTTTGTAACTGTTTTTTTTCTTGTTATTTTTGAAATTAATTATCATAATTCCATTATCAAAAACAGACATCTCATTGTAAATTAATTATCAGTTTTTGATACTTTCAAAAAGGAAAATATTTATGAATATTAAAAAAGTCACTGAAGTTGCTTGTAAATAGCGCTGATGAATTTAGGCTTGACATCAACTAAGAGTGAGATTGAGAAAAAAGAGAATAATTCTGGAGAAAAAGGAAAGTTAACAAATCCCTGCAGAGAAAGAGAGACAAAAGTGCTCTTATTACAATAGAGTCGGTTGTGGATAAGTAAGAGAAAAATTGTGAAGTTAAAATAAATTGTACATGGCTAGCCATCCTGTTTGTACTAACTAAAACAAGATTTATATAACTAATTATACATTGAAAATGTAAGAGATTAGACTGATCTTCTATTTAAATCAATTGAAATTTAAAATTTTAAAGTCTTCCAATCAATCCTGAGGATATTTTTTTCGATTTTTGTAAAATAAAGAAAAAAACCATTAACCCATAAAGAAATATGCAATTGAAGAATCAGATCTGTTTAAAAATGTAAATTCTTTAGCTTACTTTACATCATATCATGATCCTGCAGATAAAGAAATGTGGAAATATCAACGTTTTATGTTTTTTAACTATAATATAGATATATGTATTATAAAAATGAGTTGGTGTGGGTGAAATTTTATACTTTCTACTTAAAAAGAGTTGCATAAGAATGACACTTGTGATGAAATTTATATGTAATAAATATCAGCATCATTTCAATAGCAGACCAGAAAATGATGATTGAATTTATAGGCATCATTATTTATCATTAATCCATTTATAATCATAGCTTCTATTGCATCTTTCAATTGATATCTAATTCACTGCAAGTATGAAATAATTCAACTAATCATAGATTTCTATCCTATCTTAATATATATCTGAGCACTTATAGTATATATGTGTGGGAGATGATAATCTGGACCAACTGATGATTGCTGGTTTAGCATGAAATATGTATATTGGTGATTATTTATCTTTTCAGCATATATGTGCTTGAGTGTATTAGTGTTGTTAGATAGAGTGGAGAGTGATGGGTCATGTGAAAGTCTGTGTTCATATACCCTATATATAGACCCAGGTATACAATAAGCCTGTGTTTTAGTTATTATATCCTAGGTTTTATACTTTCCAAACCAACACACACATTTCATAACATCAGTAACCATGGTTATTTCAATTATATATAATTTTGCATCTTATATATATATATGTTAGATAAGATTAAACATTGTAAACCACTTGCGAAAATTTTCCATTATATATAATTTGATGGACCAATGTGAAGTCATTAAATATTTATACTAAATTCATGAAGGCAACTCTAATAACTTGTAGATCTTTGATATTTCTTACAATATATATATAATTGTGTGATAGTAGGTGTGTGTATATATAAATATAAAAAAGTGGAAAATAATAGAATAATAAACAAATAAATAGCAATCAAATCAACATATAGATAAAATCAGGACGATAAATGATGGATCTTGTAGTATTAATAACTATTTCTATGCATGTCAGTATAAGTTTGTATTACAAAAAAAATTAATTGAGGTGTGGAATCAACAATATTTAGACTGGGTTTAAATCCTTTTGACTAACCACTACTGGTATTCTAGGCATGCTTTTTCTTAAATATTAGAACTTTCCTTTAAACCCTATTACTATCTTTTATAAAGGCAGCTTTCATTCACAAATTTGTTGTTTGAGCTTGGTTGATTCTACTTGTACTTACCACCACAGTCACTGACTATTTAACAAACAACCAGACAAGACAAAGATCAAAGACCTGGTAGGATGAGCTTAGGATGGGAACAGGAGCGCTCCTGTTTCCAAGGGAGAGTCAGCAAAAAGACATAGCTAGAGGTCTCTTTAAACACTGACATCTACCTCTATGTGATGGATGATAGTAAGTTGCAAAGTCAGTGACCAATAAAAATTTACTTTAAAAAAAATAGAGTAGAGATGTCGATTGAAGGAGGAGGAAAATGGCTGTTAGAAGCCAATGATAACGGAGAAAAAACAAAAGAAAGCACCTGTTAAAAATGACACTTCTAAAAAAGAACAGGAATTGATCAAATCTTTAGGGAGCCTATTATTAAAATAGTTGAAAATTGTTAGTGACATAATTTTCATTGAAAGTGCATTATTTTTAGGTAGCCTTCAGGATGAAGATTTGTTCTTTTTTAGAAGTAGTAAACACCCCCCTTAGGAAGTATAAATAAAACACTACACCTGCAACCTACATTTTATTCAATAGCGAGTTTTCCCATGATTTCTTCACAGAAGGAGGGTGGGTGACTTAGTTTTCTAGGAGTGGGAGGATAGTAAGGTTCAAAACTGTTTATTGTTTCAAATTTTAGAGGAGGGAATATTGTAAAGATAGGAATGCCTGGGAATAGTTCTGAAACATTGAATCCCCCCTTTCTTATTCAACTTTTACCTGCGCTAGAGTAAGAAACTACCTGTTAAAAAGTCAGTCTACTAAACTAGACCACCGAGAAATTACTTCCTCTAAATAGGGAGGGGGGGAGTGATACATTTAAAGTTATTTGCATATTTAAATGGCAATCCAATTACTAAACTGACTTGATTCGGGAGTTTAAAAGCATTGTATATATATTACAATCTCTTATTAAATGAGTGTTGTTTTTTTTAAAAATAAATTGCTGCATATTAATATATATGTAACAGATTTTACAAATAACCCGCTGTTGGCCAAACGTTTCTCCTATAGTTCATCGTAAAATAATAGGGGAAAAGTGATACCGTTTGACAGATTTGTTTTATATTTATCTGAGAATAGCTAGATACCCATTTTCTGACCAATGTTGGATGGTTATTTAGGTTTTCTATGTGTAAGATATCTTTAAAAAATCCTAAACATCTTGAAAAGAATTCGCTTAAATTCAAATCTCAGGTCATAGGCAAGATATATAGATAAACTGTTCCTGTCTCATGAGGCTCTGCTGTTTTATTCTATAAATATTACTTGCACAGATATAATTTTAATGCCATTTTTTTCCTTTTAGATCTTTATACCCTCATCTTTTTCATACATATATTAAACAGTTTGGAGGAAAATGTAAAACAAAGATGCATAAAAAGTTTTCACTTTTGGTTGGTCAAGAAGCTAGAGCATATTAGTAAGGCGATGTATTTTTTGAATGCCTAGAAATCTGATTAAATGAAAATAAAAAAAATAATAAAAAAGTTTTAGAATACAAATTGTCACAGCTAATCAGGATTTTAATAATGGTAATTCAAAAAATGAATATTTTCTAATCTTTTAGAAAATTAAGATTATATATTTCTTATATTTCTGTAAATATGAGACTTACAATTATTTTATGCTTTTATAAAGTTGAATATGTAAATTTTCAATTGCAGAGGTAGTAAAAACACTGGATAAAAATAGTAATTTATACAAAAAATGAAAAATTGGTTGTAGCAAGTTGAATAATAAATAAAACATTGAGAAATCTTAAAAGTGGTTGTTTGGAAGTGAATGGAATTTGATTTATGATTATAAAGCAATGATGACAATATGTAAATTTTTATTTACAATATGTAATTTATTAATGAAAGTAAAATTTCATTATATCTATCATTGAAATATAAGTACATTCACAGCTATGTTTAATTATCACTCTCTGAATAAAATAATTTCTTTTCAATAATTATCCTAATAATTTATCATATTTGCACTATCAAAACCCACTGCATTAAAATAAACAATGTTCCTTAAATACTCACTATATTACTACATAAACAATCACTAAAACAGTGTAGAAATGTAAATCACCCTCACAAATGAGTTTGATTAAATCAGTCTTTTTAAGTCGCCTTGACTCTCTGACCTAAAGTCCCAATATTATTGTTCCATTTATATCTAGAACAAATTATAGGTAATTTAAATTAGTAGCTTCATTTCTCAAAGCCCACAAAGTTCTAGAATGGCTGCAATTTTTTTATTACTTACAATCATGGAACAATTACTCTTTAGATTTGATTATTAAATTTATTTTTTCTAATTTGAATCACATTCAGAGAATTATTTAGAATTATAGTTGTCATCTATTGTATATTTATAATTATCTCTTGGGGGGGGGGGGGTGATAATATTGTAATTAATATATAAATCAGTTAAAATAGGCAAAACTCTCTCCATACAGTAGTGCCTCTCTAAGCAAGACAGAGTAATCAACGGAGAGAGTTATGCCTATTTTAGCAGCAGTTATGAGCAAGCATGGAAGATAGTGATCATGTGATTTTTAATGGTTTAATACCAATCCTGTCTTATAGGAAGGTGGTGGCTATGGTTGTAAAAGAGCCAAAGACACCAAAATGTATGGGTGCTGAACTGAGTTTAGACCCATATGACTATATAAGCTACTGAGCTTAGATTGAAAATATCTGTGTGTTTTCAATTTTATTCTCATAGTTTTGTAGTTATGTAGAGATAAAAGGTGGCTGAGGGAGAGTTGCATTAGATCATAAGATCTAGGTGCAGGGCTCTCAGATACAAGGCTCCTCACTGATGAAGACCATAATCCAGAAACTAGTTTTGGGATATTGGATTAGTGGGCACTAGATAAGGATTTTATGCACAAGCCTTCTGGCATCCATTGATTACTCTGTCTTGCTTAGAGAGGCACTACTGTATGGAGAGAGTTTTGCCTATTTTAACAGCTGTTATGAGCAAGCATGGAATATAGTGATCATGTGATGTTTTAAGGTTTAATATATAAATCATTATAATATGACTAAAATTCATTTGGTTAATTAGGAGTTATGACAACTAAAAATTATGAATAAAGTTACTTGAGCCAGATAGAAATACTTAATTAAATCCAGATTCAAACAAAATTTTGTATTTAAGTTATATCCTAAATAATTTGAAATTTCAGTGCTAGAAAACATATTTGTATTTATTTGAAATAGCTTTCCCACTTCTCACTAACAAATTGACCATATTTTGACTTACAACTAAAGAAATATTAAATACACAAATAAAATATAAAATTGACATTTTTTTTTATTAATTTAAAACTTTTTGGCAAAAATTACATTATAAAATAACTAATATAAAACTTTATATAAGTTTTCAAAATAGTTAAGTTTTGACTGACAAACAGTCTTTCTCAGATATTTTTTTTACTACCTAAAATTATTTAAACTGTGAAACAATGAACAGTTCAAATGATTTAATTAATGAGAAATGTTCTGAGGAAGATTTTTGGATAATCAAAACTGTCATCTATTTTGAAAGACTAACTGAAACTCCTATGTGTTTATATTTTATATAAAAATTAATATAGCCAATGCAGAGAAATCATAGAAAAAAAGAATATTTAAAATGTATCTCAAAAGTATGTTATATTTCTATTTATAAATATTCCAATAAATATCAGAGAGAAGTTGTGTCACAGATAAGATCAAGTCTTCATGTAATCACCAAAGACCTATCAGCATTCTGGATATTCAATCAAAAATTCTTTCAAACAGCTTTTAAGAATTATATCATTAAAAATGATCTTCTTAGGAGATTTTAAATAAACTTTTTGTGTGTGTGTGTCGAATTTCTTATTTGTAACTGTTTGGTATTTGGACTTTTTTTTTTGTTGTAAACAAGCAGCCTAAATTTGCTAATATATTAAGATATAATTTTGCTACTTAAGACTCATTTAAAAATCGAGATTCCATTTCTAGATGTTTAAACCATGAAACTACTAATGAAGAACTATGATTTTAAAAAATGGTTTTCTTATGAGGTTCTGAACAAATTGTTGTTGTTTTTTTACTTCAAAATATATTTTTATGTGAAACTTTTAAAACTTTCATCTATCAATAACCTAGAGATTGGATATAATACTGCCATATAATATTTATTGATTACTCAAGATAAAAATAGATGGCTATAGGATAGAGTGATTTTCTACTCCTAATTTAAATGTTAAATGTAAGCAAGAACACTCATGTAATCTGTTTTTGAAAGTATTTTATTATGACAACACAATTTTAAACTCTATTTCATTTTCATAATAAATTAATAAAAAAAATACTTAATTGAAAATATATTGGATATATAAATAAATCTAAAGGGACAAAAGTTTCTCTCACAGTGTGTAATGCTTTCATTCCGTGGTCATCATATTATGTAAAGTAAATGTCTAATTATCATATGCGATGCTCATTTTGAAAATAATTATTTATTATCTTCTGCACTGGTTTGCACAAGCAAACCTTATAAATAAAATAACTACTTGCTTATAAAAAACAATCAGACTAATACAATGATAAGACAAAAATACTTAGCTAATGCAGTATTTTTATAGACTGCTCTATTCTGGTATAACTAAAGATAAACATGAAATAGCCGTATTTGAACACAAGTATAGTATATATACTTAAACCAGATGCAATTAAAGGAATGTGAACACAGACTTTCAAGTGCTCTTCAGACATTCACTCTACTGTATATAATTGATACACATGACCACATACATGTAAAACAAATAAATGATCTCCAGTATATGTATTTTGTGCTGAACCAGCACTCATTAGGTGGTCTGGTTTACTATCTCCCATATATATATATATATATATATAATCATTGCTTGGTTTATATTAGCAAATCTTTAAAACTTTAATGGTCAGTCTTCAATCCACTTCAGTCTCCAACTCTTGAAAATCTGATAATGGAATGCTTATATTAAACATTTTATTACTTAAACCTTGATCAATAAATCTCACATTAAAAAATTAATTTATCTAGAAGTAATGTAAATAAACCTAAAGGGTTGGTGGCCAAATAATAAATGTTTTATAAATTGTTATTAAAAATTTTATTTTATCAAATGTATTTATTATTTATAGGTATATTAATCTATTAATTGAATTTAATATAATATAATTATGTCTTTGTTTTGCATTTCTCATCATCTTGATTGTTTTTTTAAGAGTGACCAAGTTGCAGCTTATAAATCTGGTCTAACAATAGTTTTATCTGTATCTTCGATTTGTATTAGCTTATTAATGAATGTGGCTGGATGATGCTGAGTAGTTTTCCTCATTATAAAGCTGTATCTTATGCACCAAAAAGAATACAGGATGAATGCAGCTGCCCTGATGTTTGGTATCACTTGGCTCTGATATGCATTAATAATTTGCTCCATCATGATGTTTTTCTTCTGTATATGTTGCATCCCATTTGTCTTATTTTTGTCAAACCTTCACAGTTGTAAATTAGGTGTTCAATTGTTTCTTCGGCTCTATGGCATAGTCCACAAAATGGATCTATGTTCCTATACATCCTTTTATAGTGGAAAAAAAGGTCATGGGCTTGGCAGTGAGGTTCATTTTTATTATAAAATCGAAGAACTTAAAGTTCCAGTGTCCATCGCTTGAATTGTTTAATTAGTTTTTTTGTTATCTATTCCCAACATTGGTGAAGGTTCATTTGAATATTTGTTCTCATATTGTTCTGATATGTCCTTATTGGTTTTACATTGATAGATTATGGATAAGATGTATGCTCCCAGTGGTGGTGTTCTGTCAATAGGATTAACTTGAATTAGGTGTTTTAGTTTTAGGAATTGTTTCATAATCATAATAATTGCATTATTTAACTTTTGTATGTGGAAGATTTCAACTTTGTAGAGACCAAATCCATTTTTCATCAGTGGTTAAGACATTTTTCTATTCAACATGGCAACTATCTTCTTGGACCAGAGTAGCTGATTACATATTCCTTTGATTTTTTTATGAAAACCTTTGAGAATTCGATAATTGGTGAATAATAGCTGATCTTTTTCATAATTAGTTGGTTAATTAACTGCACTTTGGAGAGGACAGACATATAAGTTTTGAAAGGGAATCAGCAATAAGTTTTATTTTTTTCTTAATCCTATTTTGGAGTTGACATCTCATCCCCATGTTTCCCAAATAAAATGGGAAATCCAGGAAAGATGTTGTTTTGACTGATAGATCATCACACATGGTCTTCCTGTAAATAGAGACCATGCTGAAGTTTTTGCTTGATTGAATTTGCGCTTATAGTGTGCAGTGTATTCTTTCAGTAGTTGCTGCAATTATGGAATTTATTTTTTGAATAAAAGAAAAACTGTAATGTCATTCATGAATGCTAAACAATCTATGTGATGTGTTGTTCCACATATCTGAATCCCATCAAATGTTTTTTGTATCTTCTTAATGAGAGAGCTATGTTGTTGCTGCTCAAATTTTAATAAGATACTAAATCTGTTAATATATATATATATATATATATATATATATATATTAACAGATATATATATATATATATATATATATATATGATCATCTACTCCAATAACATAGCCAACTGTAGGTCAATTTACACATACAAATAGGCAAATCTATTATAATCAGTGACCAGTTTAATGTACAGTTATTCAAATGTCGATATGCTAACGTGATTCATTTCAGTTGTGCTTTGACAAATTTACTGTATTGAAAGACTAGCTTAGCATGGTAATAAATATTGTTTATACCAAATTTATTATCATAATAGTTGATAATTATCTACATACTCTTGTAAAATTTGTGTTATTATATATATATATTTCTTAAATATTTTTGGTTTTCTGTTTAGCTTAATGCGTTTTTGATGTTGTGCACCATAATCATAATTGTCTTACTTTATTCTGTATGTTGTTTTATTCTAGCTAGTTGATAATTGAATACTAATTAATATAAATAAAAGAGCAAATAGCAATCATTTATCAAATTGTTGAAATATGTAAATCAATTAATTTACATATTAATAACAATCATTATAAAACGGCATACAGAATAAAATAAAATAGCTATAATTATAGTGCACAGTACTAAAAATGCATTAAGCTGAATGGTCAACCAAAAACTTTAAAGAAAAAATAATTATATACTTTGTAATGCGTATCAATATACATATGCAAAATCTATTACTTATAAACAATATAGTTTAGAACAAAATTGTAGTAATGTAGAATTGATGAAACAAAATTATCTTTTTATTGCATAATAAAAAAATATTTTTAATACTATCAATCTTCTATTTAGTTGTAAATTATAAATAATGTTTAGTGCACTAGTAAAACAGCAGACCTTAGCAATCAAGACCCAAGGATCATGGCAAACATAATCACTTCAGTGTTCAAACATTTTATGAACTTCCAAAAATGAATTCATATAATTACTTTTAATAATCTAATTAGACTTATATTATGCAATCATGATATGACATTAAATGAAAATTAAACTGAGTCTGCTATACATTTATAAACAAGAGGTATACCTGTTCCAGTCAGCATGCCTGAAATATTCCTTGTTCAATTATCATACCATATAAAAAACTGAAAAATCAATCTGCAGTATGTACATATTTCAAGAACTCTTAAACAGTTTCTTTGCATAAAGAATGACTGTTATATATAAACTGCTTGTCTTCTATTAATAATGGTAAATTGACTGTCATGATAATCATAGAATAAATATTTTATGTTGTGGTATTTCTATGAATTAACCAATTCTAATACAACTTTAACACTAATTAATAAAGAAAAATAATTTCATTTTATTAATTAAACCTACATCAAAAAGATTTACAACAAAATATGTAATTAATTATTTGTGATACTCCAAGATGGCTGATTATGGGGATTTCTGAAAAATATTATGATCACCATTCATCACATGTTGCACACAATATGTTTGGAGCTGACATTTTTTCAGAATTGTTTGCATATATTTCATGGTACATTCATCCTTTAATTACATGTGAGTACATGTATGTGATGTAAGTAGTATAATTAAATTTAACATTTTTTTAACATTATATGTAATTTCTGCTTTTGACTAATTAATTAAATACCATTAATAGACTATTTAGAACTCTATATTATATTAGATTGCTGCATCAATATAAATAAGCATGTATATTAGCAGTTCCAAATTTATATTGAGAAGTAGCATATCTCTCAGGTTTTTCATTATGAAAGATAATAGACTACTGGTATAAATATCATTTAGTATTGGTCTATATAGGAAAATTCATTTTTCAATCACTTTAACACATATGAAAGTGAAGAATTGTATGTCAAATATTTGCAATAAAATTTAAAACAGTATTTTCTCTAACATTACACATAATTTTCAGATTTCATCAGTTAATAAAACACTGCAATAATACACTTTTTAGCATCCCTACCCTTATTGGATTGCTATGCTAATGCAAAATGAACATTTGTAATGCATTTTATGGGAATTTAACCTTATTTAGAAACATTTTAGATATAATATCTCTATATACATCCGAGCCCTGCTAAAGGAATTGTATAATATTGCACTGGTTTAACAATTTTGTCAATTCAGTGATGCTGAAAAGTGTATTAACAATGTTTGGTTAATTATGCATATGTAAATTAAATAGAAGTAATTAAATTTCTGAAAACTATGAATAAGTAGCACATCACATCACTAAATGAAAAAAATAGATGAACCATCTATTTCTAAAGCTTATTGAAAATAAAGCATAATATTTATATGTTAGCCTGTCTTTAAATACTGCAATAATCTTTTTGAAAATATTATATATAGTAATTTAAAATAGAGTTAAATATTACAAAACAAAGATGAAGTCTCATTTTTAACAATTTCTAATTTTAGTACAAAGTAAGTTTTTATGGATGTAAATATTAAATATTCATAGTTTAATATATATGTATATGGAAGTAAATTTACATTTCTAGGAATTATGATTAAATAACAATCCATATCAATATTTGTAAAAACTGGCTATTTACTTTTTAAGCTAATACTGTAATTAGCAAATTTAAACTAAATTTCCATAATTAAATTTTAACTATATAAAGATGGAGTGTATTTTAACATATATACAGTTTCCGATAACATTTTAAATCTTAAATCTTGCATTTTTTAATACATTGTAAAGAAAAATAGAAATTGTTTCTAGAATTTTTATTTATTACAATATTTATACACTGATTTGTTTTAAATATTTGCTTTCATTACATAAATAAACAATTAAAATGAATTTGAATCCAGATACACAAACTCTCTACAGTTATCCATTCTATCCAATATAACTGATATACATGGCTACATACATGTGAAAAAGATAAATGATCCCCAATATTAATAGTCCATGCTAAATCAGCACTCATCAATTGGTCTGGATCATCATCTCCCACACATATGTGTAATCATTGCCCAGTTTATAGTAAGATAGCAAATCTACACACTCTAATGGACAGGCTTCAATCCTCTCCACTCTTCAACTCTTTGGCCATCCATATCACTAAAAATCTGATTATGAAATGCTTAAAACCCTTGGTGGCAATAACACTATAGTCATAACCATGTTGACCTTAAGTCAATTTGACCCCTCATATATAAGATCTTAATATGTCCATTTAAATACACAGACGATTTTAGTGATATGATTTGCTGAAAAGTTGGAGAGTGAAGAGAATTGAAACTTCTCCACTAAAGTATGTAGACTTGCTATCTCAATATAAACTGAGCACTGATTATATGTATATGTGGAAGATGATGATCTGGACCAACTGGTGAGTACTGATTTAGTGTGAAATATGTATATTGGGGATCATTTATCATTTTCACATGTATGTGGACATGTGTATTAGTTATATTGGATAGAGTGCATCACTGTAGAGAGCTTGAATATCTGAGTTCAAATCCTCTTTAATTACGTCTAGGTTAAGTATGTACATTATACTTGTATTTCAATATATGAAATACTAAATAAGTGTTTATATTAAAAAATTAATAACTTGCATATTACAGGGAAATGGTAGCATGATGGTGTCTGGAGGTGAAGTTCCATGGATGGTGATCAACTTTGTTATTCCTAATGCTTGAACTTTTTATGAATTCTAAAATAAATATTTATTTATTAGAAATTAATTTCAAAAATAATTAAATAATATATATATATATATTAAATTATCTGATCTAAACTAACTGTTAATATATCTATGTTCCTTATTAAAATAAAATTTATTATAAATTTGTAACAAGTTAGGAAATAATTATAAAATACTCTTCTTAAATTAGTTAAGTATTGATAAGGAGAACGATATTTAATATGGATAGGTTTCTGACTTTTATAATAATTTTTATAAAATAATGAAATAAAAAGAGTTGTATGTAAAGCTAATAATTTCATTATCTACTTAAAATAAATAAAAAATAAAAAAGAGAAAATTATCTTTTGAACAGTATCTTATGTTTCAAAAATATTCTTGAGAATTTTAAGTCAAAGAATTTATGGAAGAGTAGAATATTATATTAAAGAAAACAGTTTGGTTTTAGAAAAGGAAAAGTAAAAATTACAGTGAGATATATTGAGAAAGGTAAAGGAATTGGTATCTGTTTTGAGGATATGGAAAAAAAACATTTGATAGAGTAATCTGGAATAAACATATGTTCATCTTAAAAAATAAAGAAATACTTTGGAAAGAGGGAGGATTGAATTGGAATATGTATATTGGACAAAGAATACGAATTACACTGGAGAATAATAAGGCTCATAAAATGAATATAAAAAGATTAGATTTTTATTTTACACCTTTATTATATTTATCACTTCGGACAGAAAACTATTTTTTTCTACAACACCTCAATTTTATGAACAAATTTCTTAATAATTGTTTTATTTTTTTATAATTGTTAGCTTCATTTTTTAATGCTGTCAGCAAACTATTTCAATAACTCTATCAAACACGATTTCATAATCAAAAGAATAGACAAATATTAATCTTTCTTTCTCACTTTATATATTAATTCCTCACTACACTAATTTTATCTATAGTCTCTGTAGTCTTTTTTCAAATCGAAATTGCTTTACAAAAAAACCAATTCAAATCTTTTTTCTATTCAAGATTCCCATCAGTATTTTAACTGATTACGAGATTAAGCTAATTATTTTTAAATCTTCAGATTTTATTGATTTATGTTCTTTTTTTTTTTTTTAAAGAAATGATAACTAATAAAATTGAATTTATTAGCTGCTCTCTAAGTCATAAATTTTATTACTAATAACAACTATTTTTTCCCCAAAGTTTCCTTTCTCATAGCCTCAACTTAAATTTTATCACTTCTCTATGTTAAGTCAGTTTTTATGTCAATTGAAAACTTTGTTATAAAAGGTTTATACTTTGATGTTACCTTTGACATTCTGTTTCAATATATATAATCTTATATATTCTTATAACATTTTTGATTCATTTATTATTTATTATGAATAATTTTACATTTCTATTTTTAATCTCTACATATTTATGCAACTTGGTTTACTCATCCACTTATTTTATTACAATATATATATTAAATCAAACTTATTTCTATTTTATTATTCCATTAGTTCTTACTTTAATCTTAAAATCCGTTTTATATTTCAATTCAATGCTAAATCTTTTATATGTATTCCTACAGTTTTCAGGATTTTCTTCTATCCACTTCTTTAATCAATTATTAATATTTTAATTTCTGTTATTCTATTATTCTTTCATAATTTGCAGTTATTAATGCAAAATCTTTTAATTTTTTTTAATAATTTCTATCTTTTAATAAAATTTGCTTTATCAACTAATCTATAAAAATTAACACTTAATTTTTAACAAATATATTTCAAAATGTTTTTTATTGTATATCTTTAATTTTATATTGTCTATTTATTTATTATTAAATTACAGTCTAAATTTGTACTAGTTCTGATATTTGTACATGCAATCTTTAAACGGTTTTAAAACTGATAAATTTTTTTATATGTGTGTCATTCTCTTGATCTTTTAAAACAGTGTTGTTTGATATCACCTTATTATTACCTCTACAAACATATATTACCTTATGATATTGTACATTTCTTATCCCAATTTATAAGTCCCCAATAATTTTATAAATATTTCTTCTACACCATTAAAATTTGTCATTATTATTTTTATTAGTAATAGTAGTAGTAGTAGTAGGGATACTTATTTTAACAAATCATTGTGTCATTTGATAGTAAAATAACATAAAAGTTTGTTTTATAAAAATTGTTTTTCTATTTGATTTGATTACTTAAGATCAGTATCTTTAATAAACAATCAGTAACATTGGCTACATGATTAAGTCTTGACTATTAGTTCAACATAGACATTAAAATAGTAAGATTGTTATGTCATTATTATATTGTATCAGAGATGACAGCATTCATTAACAATTAATCAATACATTTTTATGCACATGTTCAAAAGTATATTCAATATTATCGGCAATGTTTTTTTAATTAAAATATAATTTGGAGAAAAATACATTTTCCTATAAGTATCTGGGTCTGTGATGTCTTTTATCAAACCATATCCCATTTAATTAACTATCTAAGTTTTTCTAAATATGTATTAAAGTGGACTGGTCAACATATTTTTGGCAGGAAATAAATTATTATTTTAACTTCACTTTTTGAGAATCACACTTTAGTTAAATAAGTTTTTATTTTATAATGTGTGGCTAAAACCTTACTATCATTAAATAATATACCCACCATGCCTTACCATGCTATTGCTATCTATGGATAATATCTGCATTTTAAAATGTTCAACGAGCTTTATTGTGAAATAAAAATTTCCAAAGCATCAGTAAATATGAAGAAATATTTTGATAAAATTTCAAGTCGAAGAAATAATTATGTATGGTGTTTCATATTCTAAGAACTTTAATTAATTCTAGTCATTATTTAGAACAGTTTATTAATATTTCATTCCAAAGTTTAAAACTTATATAACTCACCTATAATGGTTAATATTATTATTTTCATGCTTTACTTATTGAATAATTTTAAAAAAATTATTTATTGTGAACTATTATAAAGTTGTTTTAATTATTAATTACTGAAATATTTTTGTGTATATATGAAACTGTCTTAAATATAATATAGTTTAAATCTGCTAAAAACAAATGTTAAGACAAATTATTAAAATTATTCTGGAAAAAATGGAAAAAATAAAGCATATTCATTTCAGAAGTAATTTATTTAAAATAAATAATAATAATATGAATTATCCCTGCCTATATGTTGCTACATTAATGAAGATATTATACAATTGTGCTTCACATAATGTAAATATTACTTTGGCATTTCATTAATTTATCGAATCTGAGTATTCTATTGTTCTATAGAATAAATGATTTAAAATTTGTGGCATTTGGGAACCTGTTAAGCTGTCTATAGTTTTCATTATAAAAACTTCATTTTCATTTTTTTTTAAAATATCTTTGTTAAATATGTTTTGTTCTGTTCCTCCTTAAAAGGAATTTAAATGCTTTTAATACTTTGTGGGACCCCTGGTCTGATTTATTTGTCTATTACACATTTAATAAATTTGTATAATGATTTGACTTTATGGACAATGGTCAGACTTATAAGTCCAAAGAGTTTTTTTTTTTAACAAAAAGAACTTATAGACCTTTGGACTTTTTAAAATTGGGTAATACAAAATATAGTGTGTCATAAATATTGGTATTATTATTATTGTTACTAGTATAATTCTATATTTTATGCTATATTAGATTTATGTATGATATATGTTTTATTATTGGCATTTTTATGAGTAAATACCAAGGCAGTATAATTTTAAGTATCAATATTTTTAAGAGTTCTCAGAATTAATTTGTTAGTGATATACAAGTGTGTTAAATGTGCATACAGGGTTAACATAGTTGTTTTATAAATTGTATGGGAATGAACATATTTATTTAATGTTGATATATGATTGAATTGAATTTTAAATTTTATTTTGTTGTATTGCTTTACAATTATATTTATATTGTTTTTAATATTTTTTTATTTAGAGTATGCATGGTTATGTGTATATGTGTGTAAATGCAGGACAAGCTTTGCATATATCATTTATAACTATGCCTTTTTATTTTTTCACTTCATTGATATTTTGCCTGTTGTATATACCAATTGCAACAATAATTTACTACTTTACTTATTAATCCCATCCAGAGTGAGATTGAGGCTTATGTGACACCTATATGATATTGAGGCTTATGTGGTACATATAGCATATAACTAGGAGTTGATTTTTTCCTTACCATCATTTATCCTTAAGTTTTATTGATGTGTATTTTTCATGAGCTCATTAAAAGCATATATATGTAAGGGTATAACTCTGCTTGAGGTCTTTTTTGCCATACAGTGAAGCAGTCAGATGTAAGTTCGATCCAAGCTTCATGATGTTACACCTCTTTACCTAGTTTAAATCCCATTACTAATCGTGAATCCTTCCAAATTCTGTAATGAGATTTTATACCCTTTTCCTTATACATCTGACTTCAGTTAAAACTGCTTTGTTATTTAAATATTTATTAAAACTAATTGTGTTATATTTAACTCTATTAATATTACCAATTACCTCGTGGTAAAATATTAACAAATAATGTTATTTAAGAATATTTAGTTATTTGATTACACATATATTACTTATAAATGGTTAAATATACGTTACTATAAGATTTCACTACATTGGTGTATTTATTTTATATTTTGCAATTTTGTCCGAACTTTTACGATTAAAAGTCTCATTCATTTGATAAGGTTTAAATCCTCCTTTTCCAAAGACAATGGGGAATCCTTCATTAATTATATTAAAATGACAAGTCAAAGTCTAAGGGCAGTTCTAATTTAAAATCGTTTGTATAGATTTTGCGAATTCGTTTTCTAAGTAGAAAATGAATTCAAAATAATGGACTTGAAAGTCTTATCGAAGCAATGGATCGTATTTTAATTAGAGAAATTCCTTTTGGTAACAAGATAAAAGTTTTAACTATAAGGCATAGAAATCAGAATGGGTGGTAAAATCACAAAAAAAGGAGACAAATACCCTGAAAAATTACATAGAAGGGGCCATTACTTTCAATTTTTAATAAGAGTTGCCACCAAAAATTATGTCCATTTTAATATTGAACCTTAATCGTATTCACAATATGGCACATGGCTAACTTTGGGAATCTGATTCTGGATCCTGAAGTTCCCCAATGAATCTTCAAATGTTTCTGCTAAAATAGAACTCTCAAATACCAAATCGTAAGCTGCCTAAAATCCATAATGAAACTAATCTACAAAATGAATTTTATTTGAGTTAAGTGTGCACCTACATTTCTTCTAAACCTAACTGGACTCTGTGTTCCTGCATCAACAAGAAGTCATGAAGGACTGGCAAATTTTAATTTTGATTAACCCGTAACTTTTCAATCTATTTGTGAACTATCTCGCTAATTACATTAAAAGTAATTATTGCCTTAAATCTTGTTTATTCATCTAATTATGTTTAAAATTGTTACACAATAATTCTCTATGTTGTTATGTCTCTAGTTCTAAATTAATACTTTAATAATTTTGTTTTTCTTCTTATGGTGGTTTATTTTGACTAACTCTTACTTATATTTGTTTTGCTGATTATTAATGTCATTTACTTGTGGTATAATATGCCAATAATACTCTCAACTCAATGTTTTCATTTAAATTTTTCCTAAAAAAATATTTACCTTATAAAGTTTTATAGCCTATTTCTTACCTATAAGAACAAGTGGGATGCCATGCAAACCAAGAAATAAGCATATATACCTATAAAGCCATTTATAACAGAACTGGGAGTGCTTTAATGGTGAAATAGACTTGTACAATTGGACAATCCAAACACCTTCTCATTTATAACAGTACTGGGAATGCTCAAATGGTGAAATAGACTTGTACAATTAGACAATCCAAGGACAATATTCCCACTGCAACTGAAGCAGTTGCTTTGTTTCTTTCAAGCTATGGCCCCAAATAATAATGAGACATGAATAGAAGTGTTCTGAAAGTGTAACATTGCTGTTAATATAACAACATTTTTGTCTCTAAATAACTAATGGAGAAATGGACATGTATAATTGGACAGTTTTGTGAACAATAATTTCAGCATATGAAGTTGGGTTTATGTGTGTAAGTCTGGAAAAGCAGGTGAATTTTGTGTCACTGCACTTCTGGAACTATTAATATCCCACTCACCTATCCATACATTTATACTTCAATGTTCAAAATCATATGCATTGAATCAAGTGTATGGATGCAGATGCGCTTGACATGCACCGACACTCCCTAAATTTCTTTGTAATGATTCTTGTTGATTGCATTGTAAAAACTTATGCCTCTTGAATCGTCTTGAGGCACAAATAAAGGCATTTGAAAGTAAGAACTAAATTAGTAACTGTTCTACTAATTATCAGGCTGAAAAATTTATTTAATTAGTTGATATAATTTTATCAAGAGCTGATATAAATTTTATTAGTTTGACTTATACCTACTATGCTCTTGACTAGGTTCATTTAATTTCTAAAAGATTATTCACATGCGTTAATTTAAATTCATTAAGGGTTTGATGGAGTTTTGTGAGGGAGAGAAATATATTTTCTGAGTTAAGCCTGGTCTTCTAGTATTTGTGTTTGGGGGAAGCATGATATAAAGGGATATTATTATATAATTGGGTTTAGGTATTTGCCTATTGTAAGTTTGATTTTAATATTATTGACCAAGTCATCATGTCAAGCATTTAGATTATATAATTTGGGCTTTAAATTTAATATTATGACAATTATATTATTTCTGTTCCTAATGTTGCTAGCATGAATGATCCTCTTGATTTCTTAGGTTTTGTCATTCCTGTGGTATTATTTTATAATTGATTAAAACATAAAACAAATGTTATTTTCTCATTTGTTTGTCGCTTGGTTGGATCACCAAAGGTTTGTGGCTAAGTTCATACCTGGCTTTCCCCATGTTCCACAACTATTCACATGGCCAAAAGGTACTTGTTGAAATAAGTAGCCATTGAACTTCTTCAATCTTCAACAAAACCATTCACTTCATACTCATTCAAACATTTATAATGTGTTAGTACAGTTTTCATTGCTGAATTCAAATAATGGCCCATATTTTGTTTTATAATTCATGATAAATTGATTCCTTTTAAAATCAACTTATTTTACATTTCTATGCAAATCTAAATAATTGTACTTTGCCAAATGCTTAATTGAAATAATACTTTTGTATTTCTCATGCTTTCTATTGAAGCTGAAAATATAGTACATATTTCTGCTTCACCTAGTGCCAATGTCATCAGCACTAGTATGGGTTTGAACCCAATCTTGTATATTAACTGACACGGTGGTAGTATATTTATAATCAATATTTGTAATCAATATTATAATCTGTCATTATAATCAATAATTGTAATCAATATAATCTTTTATCTAATTTATATTTCATTGATTAACATTTTATTATTAAAACTAACATTTTTATAATAGTTTATTTCTTTTATATCGGTAAAAATGTATGTTGTGTTTATTTTATTAAAACGAATTGAATCCTAGATATCTATAAAATGTTACAAATATTTTAAATTCTTTTATTAAAGTTAATTTTTTGTCAACTAATCAGTTGGTAGCATTTTATATTTATCTTTTGATAAATATATATTAAAGGATCAATTATGCAAACAATCTAATATTTGTAAGAAATATTTTGTAAATTTCTACTTAAGTTTTATATCAAATATTAAATTTGAAAGTCATTGTATCAAATTCCTAAAATTTTTCTGAATAAAATTTACATGTTTGTTTAATCTAAACCTTAATTAAATAGGCTTTGTTAATACAATGGCTGATAAACTGAATATGCTTGTTGCTGTTTTCTTTTAATTAGCAAATGAACCCTTGGGGCATGTTTAATGCAGGATGATAGATTTCCCTCCGAAGCAGGGACCAATCTCAGAGAACTGCTTAGAGCAATTACAATTGGTGGATGTCAATGTAGATTGAATCCTATAGATAAATCCAGATCACGTAAATAGTGGAAATTTTGATGAGGGGATGATTATTGAAAAAGAGTTCCACTGAAGAGAAGTGATTAATATATATAGTACATTGTGCCTAAAGAATGACTGGCTAAAAAGAATGACCGTTGCATTCCAGAGCTCTGTCCCACCAGCTCATCAATGCTTTTCCAGTGTTCTCAACATCTAGCTGGAGACTGTCTGTGTCAAGGAAGCCTGCTAAATGATCTGACTGTATAACAACCTGTTTCAAGCCATGGAATGCCTACCAATTGATTCTAAGATAACATCCAATTTGCCACAAGCCACTGATTTTATTTTACTTGTTTTCCAAATCAATATTAATTTATATTTTATATATCTGTGTAATGTTTATACAACTTAATTTTAAAATGCGTCTTAAATTTTTTCTCTTAAATTTAAAATATCAATTCTTCTAAAAATCTCACATTATTTTGATGCGGCAAATTAAATTAATTTTTGTTGGTTTATTTAGAATATTGACTTACTGAAATTTCCAAGTATAAAACTCAGTGAAAAACTAGCTTTAAACCCTCCCTCTTATTTTCTCCATTTAAAAATCATTACCGGAGACTTATTTCCCTTAAATTAATAGAAAAGCTTGTTTAGTTTTGTACCTTTTATATTATAAATTTGTTTTAAATGATAGCAATTATTTTAAAAATTAGATGTGTTATTATTACCTCCAATTTAAAATTGCCCTCGTAATTTTTTTCTGAAAGAATAAAAAATTTTAGTAAATCAGTTAAGTAAATCTATTACGATTTCTGTAAAATAAATGTCTTGAAAGAAAATCATTGAAAGCATTTTATCAGTACATGTTTCATACATATATATTTTATTTGTCAAAAAAAAATAGTAAAAATTTGATATATAATTTGTTATGCTGTATATTGTCAAACTTCACTAAGTGAATTTGATATCCAATGCTGCATCTATATTAGTTAAAAGACAGTTTTATTTTGTAATCTTCAATGAGGAACTATTTAATAACTTACTAATAAATGAAATATTTGGAAAGTGTGGAAAACAATTTATATTTTAATTTTAATTCTTGCCTTCCCTTTTTATATATTTTATGATTCATTTGTTAATGACCTAAAGGTTCTGGGGACTATCTGTTATGTCAGGGAGCCGATTACTTTAATAAGGATTTAAGTTATTATTTTTGTTAGTAATACACTATCTATCTATATATGTCTGAGGCATTATGTATTTATAGTTACAACCATTTTTTTATTATTGTTATTCTTGCTTTGCTACATACTCCTCAGGACCTTCAGAAGTTTAAATATGACCAGTCCAATCTTTCACTTTCCCTCATAGTAGACGTAGTTCATACCAAGGGATCATTTTCGGGCATTGCCATTAAGATGTGTATGGGAAAGCCAGCACATCAAATTTATTATTATTCGGAGACATGTTTTGGCTGGAGGGCCAACATTTCTTTTATCTACATGTATATATCAGGGATTTCTTTTAGCAAAGCCACCTAGAGGTTCATAACAGACCTCATGTTCTTTTGTTGTAATCTATAATAGCATACTGCCTTCATCATTATATATTTTTTATTTATTTACAAACCTGAAATGCTCTCTGCCATGATGGCACTTCTTTCACAAACCAACCCCATTAATTAGTTAAATATGATTATCTAATTTATTTAAAATGAACTATCTTGCTTTCCACACTCAGTAGATTCAACTGATTTAAATGTAATAGTGTTATAAATGCACATCTTTCATATATATATATAAACAAAAAAAGACATAAATCCAATAAATAATATTATATTTCAACCAGAGGACTGTTTTTTTTTTTCTGATGAAAACCAGTCCTCTGGTTGAAATATAATATTATTTATTGGATTTATAAGTCTTTTTTTGTTTTTATATGTATTTCCTTTGGTTAGTTTGTTATATATTAATATTTTGATATATATATATTCCTTTGTAATCTTTTAAAGAGGGCTAATAATATTTTATTGCTGATTGGTTCTTGGCAAACCAATTAACAAACTGTAACTTTGTTATCAAATGCTGTGCATTTAGCCGCATCAAAACGAATTCAAGAAATATAATTACCTAAGTTGTATAAACAAAACTTAACTTATTTTGTATAACAATCACTCAATTTTTCTGAATAAATTCCTGTAATATTATTATTTTAAATTAGCTTAGTTTGTCATCACTCTGAATCTCTAATATTAATTATCCTAGTCATTTACAATATTTCTTTGATTTAAATTCACTTCTTGTAATGTTGCCAGAAAGAATTATAATTATTCTGATTCAAACCATTAGTAATCGATATCAAACTCCATCTGCCCTGTTCTGCAATCATCAGAACTCACTAAATAATTAATTTTTCATATAAACCCTTTACTATTTTGAGTCTCTATGTGAACCATGACCTCCAGCTGGGATGGAATAAAAACCAAGTACTGCTAGTGTCATTATAAACATTATCCATTAGTCAGAGAGGCAATAGTTCAGGCAAATAGGTTAGGATTCACTATTCCCCCGACATCTGTATCTTGTGTATGGTTGGATTCAAGATACTTTTGCTTGGATTATTGGTCTTGTTGAATGAATACACGATTTTGACCGGCACACTATAAACTGATTTATAGAGTATTGGAAGACAAATTTCACTTTCTTTTTAATAAATTAGAAATGTATTTTTGTTCTATATAAATACAAAATTAATAGTCAACATACGTAACTCATTTGACATATATGCTATACATATTTTAATCACACATGTCTGTTTTGACAGAGCATAGGTTAGATATATATATACATATTCCTTAGGTACTTATGCATTAATTATTGGCATATATAGAAAACCGCCATCAGCCTTGTATATTGTAATTTCATATTTTAAGACTGCAGATAATTTATGTAAATCATCATCATCATTTATATAATCATTGCTTATATTATATATTATATTTGGTGTCTGACCCATCATTATTTATTAATTAGATTAAGTACTAATGTTTACTGTTGTTTTGGCAACCCAATATATATATATATGTTGATTTACTCAAAGATATACAATAATAGTTCTATCTTGCATTATCTTAGAATCAGTTAAGTAGTCTCATTAATAATAATATCTGTTGAGCTAGTTTGTGGCACATATTATCATTGTACAGTCATTGTAGGTCATACTTTGGGATTTGATCTGGGATTTTGAAATGGGGTTCGAATCCGAACTGGTCTCAAATCAAATCTAGATCAGAAGAGCTCGAAGTTCTTTAAAGGATCTTAGGTCATGTTGGAGGTAGAATGTAGTGACCGGTACAACAGGAAGTCCCCTAGTTAAGAACTTTCATGTTACAAACATTTCACTATTATGTAATCACTTTTGGACTTTAGATCTTTATCTATACACATGATTAAAAAAACTATTTACATACATTCATAATTGAATTTTTTCTAAAGAAAGATAAACTTTGGAATTTAGAAAATAATTACAAATATATTTTAGAGAACAATAAAAACCTATATAAAATACAGTAAATTTTCCCATCTCTCTGACATTGATTACTTTTATTTTTAGCATCACCACAGACTGTCTTGATTAGTGCTTATTTTTAAAAGTAGTTAGTGGGCGATGACGTTACATATACACTATATATATTTCTGTTTTGGTAAAAAATTTTCATTCTTATTAATTGAAAACATGAGTGAAAAATGAAAAAAACAGCAGTGTTGATACAATTAAAAAAAATCAAGATCTCATAAATCCCAAACGATCAATACAAAAATGAATATAATTAGACATTCTGAAAATGATGAATATTTTGCTTCAATTGCATGTTCAGGTAATTTGAACCAATCAACAATATATACAATTGTGAGAAATAAGAATAAAATTAAGGAATATGTTAAAAATTGTGAAAATATTTCTTCAAAGATTGTTTCAAAAAAACATGGCAGAGTAATGGATGAAATGGAGAAGTCTTTAGCTTTATGGATTGAAGATCAACATCAAAAAGACATCCCAATGAGTTTATCAATTATTCAAGCTAAGACTCTTACTTTACATGAAGATTGGAAGAAATAATTAAAAGAAGACTCTGCTGTTGAATTTGTAGCAAGCAATGGCTGGTTTCATAAATTTAAAATAAGATTTTCTTTACATAATATTAAATGTACTGGGGTAGGTGCCAGTGCAGATAATAAAGCTGCCAGTGAATTTATTTCCACTTTCTCTAATATCATTAAAATGGAGGTTATCTTCCATGCCTAGTCTTCAATGTAGATGAGACAGGATTATTTTGGGGGAAAATGCCTGCACATACATATTTAGCAAAAGAAGAATCAATTGCACCTGGGCATAAACCTTTTAAAAACAGATTATCATTGCTTCTTAGAGGTAATTTACCTGGTGATTTTAAATTTTAGCCAATGCTAATTTATCAGACAGAAAATCCTAGAGCAGGGGTGGCCAACTTTTGTGTTCATAAGATCGACTTTTTATTTTGAAAATTTGTTGCAATCGACTTGTTGTCATAGGTGTAGTCTAAGTGGAGAAAGATGTGAAATACATACTATTTTTATATATCTATCTATGTAAAAAAAATAACAATTATTTAACAGGCTAAAAAACTCATGCCCATGGGAATTAAAGCAACATGATTAATTATTAACAATATTTATTAATTCAAATTAGCTACTGATAAAGACATATTTAGAATTTATTTTATTATCTTAACATTAATGGGAAAACTGTGTTTGCATGTCTTTAACCAAGGAATCATAATTAGGTGTATATCCTGACAAAGATAATAATAAAAAATCCTCAGTACGGGAATCAGTTAGGACAGAACGTTGTTTAGTCTTGTTAACATTAAGTATGAAAATGCCGATTCACACAGGTATGTAGATCCGAAACAAGAATAAATATATTTGCTACATTTGATGATATTGGGATATTTTTCTCGGTTGACGTATTTCCAAAAATCTTCTTCAAATTTTCTAGCTTGTAAGATTAAATCAGTTTGTAAAATTATAATTTCATTTTCTAAAGCCTTTTATTCCATATGAAATATGTCTGAAATATTTTGGCTAATGCGTTTCACATTTAAATCTATTTTAAAAGAAAAAGATATACATTCCACAATTTCTTTAATTTTTTCAAATTCTTGGAATCCTACCTTAAAATCTTCAATTACTTTTTGGATTTCCGCGACATATTTGTCGATATTATAATTAATATTTTTATGCTTTTGTAGATGATCCGCCATATTTGGAAAATGATTCAGATTATTTTGTTGCAGATCTTCTATTAGCATAATAAATTTTGTCTTATATGCATCTACACAGCTGATCATATCAATTACTGTTTTATTTCTATCTTGTAATTCTATATTTAAATGACTTAACATTGAAGTAAAATCGGTTAGAAAAGCTAAGTCAGTAAGCCAAGTTTCATCATTTAAATTTTCACATTTACCATCTTGCTCGTGGAGAAAATGACAATAAATCACGAAATCGTTGCATAAATTTACCTCTGCTTAACCACCTTGCATTGGTATGTAATAGTAATTCAGGTTGGCCTTCATCGAGCGGCAGTTGGAAGAGACGTCGTTTGAGGGAACTTCCTCGAATTAAATTAACAATTTTAAAAGCTATGTCCATTACTTCTTTTGTGTTTAGTCTCTTGCTGGCTAACACTTGCTGGTGAATTATGCAGTGGAGCTCAAAAAAGCTGTAAATTCATCTTCATTTTGACATAGGGCTATAAATCCATTTATGCGACCTATCATTGCAGCTTCACCATCCATTGTTATTGAAACTAATTTAAAAAGTGGTACTTTCAAATCATTGAGCAAGTTTTTAAAGGCTTTGAATATATCTACATCTCTAGTTCTTTCTTTCAAAGAAATCAGACCCAACAATTCTTCTTTAGATTGGTTTCACATCATTTTGTGCCTTCTATTATGCAATGTTTTAGTGAGAATAATTTACCATTTAAAATACTATTGCTCTTAGACAATTCTCTTGGACATCCAAAATCTCTTCAAAATTTATATCCAGAAGTTAATGTTGTGTTTATCTCTTCCAATACTACAAGTGAAATACAACCTATGGATCAAACTGTGATATAGTTGCTTTTAAGCAGTATTATATGAGAAGATTAATAATTCAAACAATCAAGGCAATTGACAAGGAATGTGGGTCTACACTAAGAGATTTTTGGAAAAGTTATAACATATGGAATGCAATAAATATTACTGAGGATGTGTGGCCTGAAATAAGAGAGTCAACAATGAAAGGTTGTTGGAAAAAAATATATCCACAAATGATGAATGCTTCTATGAACATTGAAGAAACTCCTGAAGATATCCCAACTGAAATAGTCAATATAATAAATGAATTAAATTTAGACATCACTGATGAAGATGAGTTAATGCAATCTCACAAAGAACCTCTGTTAAATGAAGATTTGATTAAACTACAAGAGATGAATGAAATACAAAATGAAGAAGAACCTGATAGTGACCTTATTGTTAAAAGTTTGACAATGAAGAATATGAATGAAGCCTTCATGCATCTTGACAAATTTTTGACCTTCATGGAAGAATGTGATCTCAATGGAGAGTGTATATCTCGTGTATGAAGGGCAATAGAAAAAGACATAGAATGTTACATAATTCTTTATCAAGAGAAGAAAAAGAATACAATTCAATTAACTCTTGATAAATTTCTAAACAAAATTCCAGATACTAATCAATAAAAAATAAATACTGTATTTTAAAAACCCATTTTTTTTTTTTTTTTTTTTTACAGACCTCTATCTACAAACAATTTCATTTTCCAAACACATGTCAGGGACCAATTAAGTTTGTAACTAGGAGACTGTCTGTATATTGGATTATTGGTATTATCTAGCTATATTATATTCTGCATTGTGCATGCATAAATAGGTAAAAACCTTTCAACAATATTTGTTTTATATTTGATTTCATAACAATATCAGTTAAATAGATTAGCACCAATTTTGAATTTAGTTAATATTGTCATTTCATTATCAACATTTAGTGACCTATATCAAGGCAAATGTTTGTTAGTCTTTGTGTATGAATGCTTGTTGGTTGTTTAAATAACAGGGAAAACTTTTTAAATGCCATTCAAACATAAATATTAGTTCTAAAATCTACTCAAATAGTATATTAAGTAATGTTATTTAAATGCTTATTTCCATAGTAACTGATAATTTATTATATTATTTGTAATATTATAATGTAAATAAATATTTTTTATTCTTTTAAATACTTTGTTTTCATGTCGTCATCATCACACAAATTAAAGTCATATCAAACAATATTGAACACAAGAATATATTTCAAAGTCACATTGAAGTTATTTATTCAATCTATTTTCCAATACTTGCATTAGTTAAACTATTACTTATATTATTTTGTTTGCTTTTTTTATTATAGGAGTACTTGTTTTTTTTTTTTTTTTATTGTAAGAGTATTCTGTCTATCCATTGCATTATTTCAACTTTGTTATTATAAAATTAGACATTAAAGAATTCTAATAAGACATACCCACTATTCATATCGCCATTAATATTTTATAAAATAACAACTTAAATATTTCAGAATTGTTTCTCTTTTTAGCCCAGGGTTATTGGCATTATTTATAGTTTTTAGATATTTATAATTTAACTTTTTATTTATTTAAAAATGAGATAGAGATTTATAAGAAAATAAGAATAACTTGCATATTAAGAACCCCAATTATTATTTCATTTGAATGTGTCTTGATTATTAAGCAAAGTAAATATTCTTTATATTGAATAAAATAAGAACCTGACATTTAAGTTAATTATATTTATGTTATTTTATACTTAGTCATAAGAAATTTACACTAATGCTCAATTTCACGTTGCTTTTAAGGTATTCACCACCTATGATTCATCTTGCTTTCAAAGATTACAGCTATGGTTTGGTGGCCATGAGTTATTAGGTAGCATTTCTGCACATTACAATATATAAATCTAATGCAGTAATATCCCACAACCTCACTGATGACAGCCAGAGCTAGAAACAGTTTTGTTGGATAGGGATATTCTAAAAAGCTTGTTAAGTGTTATTGGCACATTCATTATATAACATATATATATATATATTGTACCACTTATTCATGTATGGTACAAATATATTGGTATTTGGTAAAATCTAAAAGAATAAGTAAATTTAAAGATATTTTAAATTAATGCATTTAAAAAAATTTTTTTAGTTTGTGTAATTTTTTTTTTTAAAACATACAATGACAGTTAAATTTTTCATTCATATTTTTTTTATGTAATTAAAAATAAAAGTTAAAATTGGAAAGAATAAAAGATAGGCAGATAACTAATCCAAATAAACTAAAAGAAAATTCCACATGCAGATTTCAATTAGTAAAATCTTTCTAACTCCAATTAAAGATGGCAGGAATATGTTTAAAAGAAAGACTTTATAACTAAAATTTAAGAAAGAATGTACAAGATTATTATCTTGTATGTGGATAAAAGAACAAAAGAAAATAGATGTGCAGAGAAGTCTAAAACTGATCGTGAATATAAAAGGTCAGAAAAATGTCAAATGTTTTCTTGTCTGTTTTTCTTTTGGCTGTTTCTGGATCATGAAAGATCCAGAACCACTAAACACTGAAATAATTCTTCATGCTGGAGTGGACCGAGGCTTTTGCTGACATCGTTTGTGAAGACATCCACCAAAAAAGCTTTCATGACTAGCCTTTAGGACAGACCAAAAAAAAAAAAACAAGTTAAAACCAATGGCCATGAGCTCATTCTATCTCATGAAAAAACATGCATAGTAATCAACCGTCTACAGAAATTTGCTAAACTTAATGGCAAGCTATGATTAATTATTACCAATTATGACTAAATTAAGCTTATAATATACTAGTAATAGAGACATTTGTGAATTCATCACTCAAAGAACTTTATGAAAGAAACTTAAGGAAACTTTAAAATCGTTAAACTGTTTTAATTAATTGATTCATATCTGGATTAGCATGCGTGTATTCTTTCCAACTTATTAGTAATTTGTGTTTTTAATATTTTAATTTGTTAGAATAACATATTTATTTCTAATACCAACTATTCATTGTGCATTATTAATGATAGCTATTATAATTATTAATGTTAGATTAATAGGATTAGAGTGTATAATTTACATTTGCCAATATTTGTTGATTAAGCTCCAGCAATAATATTCTCTAAAAAAATAAGGTTATGGGAAATCATAACCCCAACCTTTTAGTTACTTGCATCAAAATTATGGGATATGAAGAAGTGATGTGATGTGATGTATTGTGGCTTCTCTTTAAACGAAATCAAAAATATCTCAGCAATTATGCCCAGATAAACCTGTTAGCCACTTTATTTTCCATTCCCCACTCTAAATTTTCCCATATTCTGCTCCATCCCATTTCCACAACATAATCTTTGTCAACTCTATAACCTTTATATCTAAATCCCCTTTCTCTTTTCCCAAACCCAGCATAAAAACCAATAATTCACTTTCTGTATAGTCACTTTTTTCATATTTATTCTTCCATAACTTCATTATATGCACCCTTTATGTTTTCAAGCATTTACATTCAATTAACAAATGCCTAGTATTTTCTATTCCTTCCTTACATAATTTACAAAATAAATCACCCATTTTTTTTCCATTTACATGGATGTTCTCTTGTAGCTAAAGATCCTGTTCGAGCCTTAAATAATAAACTACTTTCCTTACTATTATCATATATTAACTCACACCTAATATTCTGTTTATTTCTGCATATATTTAAACTCTTTTTACTCTCCATACTATTTCTCCATCTCTCTAACTCCCTATTCTTTATTAATAAATCTATTCCTTTATCCTATTCCTTACTACTACAACACTCAACAATCCTCTTAACACAATCATCCCATCTTTTGTACAAATATACTGATATAAATTCTTTATCCAAATCTTTTGCATACCACATTACCTTTTTCACCCATCTTGTTACCTGCCCTTTACTCATCCCCCATTTAAATACTATTTTAGCTATTCTTTTATTATCCATAAACTGCAATCTACCAAACATTTTCATTTTACTTTTTGCATCTCTCATATGAAAACTTAACCATCCCATTTCTCCTTGAATTGCCTCTTTTGCTGTCCATACATCTGCATCCAATGCATGTCTTCCTACTTCCCTTTGAACTTTTTCTATTGACTATGGTGCCCTCTTATAAATTAAAACTAACTTTGTTGGCAATTCCTGTCATAATAATTAGTAGGCCAGTTAATCAGGAAATATAGCTATGTTTTTGGAAATAGGAATAGGATATTTTTCTACATCATAGCTTGATTAACTTTCACTTAATAGTGTGTAAAAAAATGCCTACCAGAATCTACTAAAATGGAAAAGTGTTACAATATTATAAAACATATTTTTATAAAAAACTTTTTAATAAAATAAAATAAAATTAAATATACTGAAGGTTTGACAAGATTGTTGGAAAAGTAAGACAGTTAAAGTCTGTCCATTAAAGTTTAAGAAATTGCTATCTTCATATAAGCCAAGTATAGATTATATATATATATAGGAAATTATTATTTGGTCTAACTGATGAGTGCTGGTTCTGCATGAAATACATGTATTGGATATCATTTATCTTTTTTCACATGTGTGCTGTCATGTGTATCTGTTGTTTGAGATGGAGTGGAGCATGAGTATAGACTGAAAATGCTAAATTCTAATTCCTCTATTTATTATATCAAACATTCAGTATACTGAGTGAATAAGTTAATTACATATAGCCTTCAACTGGGTGAAAATACTGTAATAATTATATATTGTAGAAGAGACAATTGTATGGTATAATTGTTATATTGTGTGGTTGTTGACTTAAATTTGGCAGTATTTTTATATTCATTTATATAAAGAAACTCTTCCAAATAGTTGGCAATTTCATTGTTTCATCATATTTGTAATGCAATTTGTTTTTTTAAATATTTCTATAACCTACTTAAATACTCTTTGCTCATGGTTATTGCATATAGATATGATTTGAGTCTTTGAGAAAACTATGTGATAGCCAGTATCCAAAACATGGAAAGCATGTGCTGAAGATGTTAATAATTTTTTCACTGCATTAATGCATTTATCTCTTTTAACTTTTATATGATGATTAATTCTTCCTATGCATGATGTTTGGCACATGCCACATGAGATCTCATACATTCTTTGGGCTTCCAGAGGAATTACATGTTTAGATTTGATCAGAATTTTAGTAATATTTTGCTCAGTAGAGAATGCTGATTTTATATTATAACATCCTAGAAGTTTCCAATTTTGTCAGTTGTTCCTGTTCTATAGGAAATGCATGCTTTAGTAGAATCATTTTTTTTTTGGGGGGGGGGTGTTTTGTGTATTGCTTTATTTATAGTGATGGTTTTGTAACCAATCATTAATAAGATGTCATATATGTGTTTGATTTCTTTGCTTAATGCAGATGTATGTGGAAGTAAAACACCCTTAGAAAAAAGTGATTTAACTACAGAGATTTGGATTGGATGATGATGAGATGATGCCTTTAGATATCTATTAATAAGTATAGATTTTTTTATATGCAGAAGATAAAATGTGATTGCTTGTTTTAGAAAGACCATCAAGAAAATATACTTTTTAATTCTTCTCCTTCCACAGTGTACTTAATTTGGAATTGTAGGTTATTTAAGAATTCAATGAGTTTTTCTTCCCTATGTGACCAAACAACAAATGTGTCATTGGCAATGCAATTATTTAATTATGCATGTAAATAAAAAATATGTTGTACAAATATGAGTGCAGTAATAAAATACCACTATTTTACTTTATCAATTAAATATACTTATCAATAAATGCATTTTGATTGTTGTTTTTTTTAATTCAAACATCTCAGTGCTACAGGATATACATTTAAGTTATTACATATAACTATATATAAAATATATGCATATATACTTTTAATGTGTGTCAATGTCATTTACCATTAATTGTTCAAACAAATGCAGTTATATTTAAAAAATCTATAATTGATTTTAAAAAAAATGGTTTGTTTAATTTCACATCATGTCTAATTTTTATAATTAGCATTTACATTGCATGTGTTTGTGTGATGTTGACATTTAAAAAATGGAGAAGTATTTATAATATAAATGTTCATTTTTATTTAAATTTTATTTTACTTATTTCATAACTGAAACAGAGGCCCTTTATATACCTGTGTCTATATATGTAATATATAGGGTATAGGAGCACGGACTTTCACACTACCCACCACTTTCCACTCTAACTCATAACTCTGATACACTTGACATATGTTGAAAAGATAAATAATCACCAATATACATATTTCATGCTAAACCAGAAATCACCAGTTGGTCCAGATTACCATCTCTACACATATATGCTATAAGTGCTCAGATATATATTAAGATAGCCAATCTTCATACTCCAATGGACAGGCTTCAATCTACTCCACACTCCAACTCTTCAACCGTCCATCCAATTGAAAATCTGATGATGGAAAGATTTAAGTGAAAACAATTTTTTTTATAATATATTCAAATTTAATTATATTATATCACATTAAAGCATATATAATATTAAATAAGAAATTAATAATAAAACAATAAGAGTGTTTATTTAGATTGACATTTTTTCAAATGATTTGTAGTAGCTATTCTATATTAATATTTAACCCTACGGAGATTGCAGATGATCTGAAAGATACTGACTATTTTTTAATATTGTTACTTTTATTGTTTGCAAAAGTCCTGACTAACTGAGCATGCTTATGTTAATAAGAAGTATTGAGAGATGCGTGTTAGGAATAACAGAGATTGAAAACGAAACAAACAAGCAGGTGTTATTCTCACCATTGAAAGAATTAAGAGATTGGAGTGTAATTGGGCTGGTTATATTTCTAGAAACGATGATAACAGATTGTCATTTGAATCTTAAACTGGATACCAAGAGATTCTAAAAGACCTAGAAAGAGACAACATATGAGATGGTTGGATGAAAGAAGGAAATGTGCTAATATGATGTGAAGAAGAGAGACTAGTAATCAGAGAAGATGGATTTAACTTGGAGAGCCCTACATTTTGCAGTGGATCAATAATGATTAAAAAAATGATGTTGATTATGCATGTTAAATGATAATATTTAAACCATCAATTTGGTTATAACATGTTTTATAATTTTATATTCAATTGTAAATTATATTTGAAAGTATTGTGAACTCCAAAGTCAGTATTAGTATAGCAAATAAAAGTATTTATGCCTTTGAGTATAGCAATAGTGTTGACAAATATTGTTACAAATATTTTACCAAGTTATCTATTGAAGATTCTAATTCATTAATGCCAATAACATTTTTCATTGTATTTTTTTAACAATATCCATGTTTGCATTATTTGAAAATAAAATTTTCATTCTTTATATTTTTATATTTCTTTGTAAATAATTTCTAGACTGTAATTGAAAATAAAAAATCATATTTTATTAACATGAGTTATGCAAGGGTGCATATTATTCTGAACTAAATTATATCTGAGAGATACTACAAACTCCAAGTCAGTATTATCAATAGTTTTGGAAAAATTTATGCTTAATAATACAATATAGTTTGCTATGACTTTTATGAATATTTTGGAAAACCAATTATTGAAGATTCTGATTAATTAATATTATAGACATTTTGGGAAAAGGGGTTATTTTACAGCAGTATCCATGTTTTCATTATTTGAAAATAATTTTTTTTAATTTTTATATTTCTTTGTTTAATAATTTTTAGATTGTAACTGAAAATAAATAGAAAATCATATATTCTATTAAGAAACATAAAAAAGGAAAATTTGCAGTGTTTTTAATTTTTTTTTTCACATTTTAGAAAATACTAGAAATAAATATATCTCTCAACTACATGTCACCTCTGCAGCAATTTTTTTAACCCTAACTAATGCTGGCAGAATTAATTCCAATGAAATTTTCAGTTTTATTTTCTAGTGTTGTTAGCAATTGATATTATAAGCGGTAAGTTCATTTAATTGATAGCACAAATGATAGACCAATTTACAATTCAGAGAAAAAAATTAATATTTTAGAAAGTCATTTCTAAAATTTTTATCCCCCATCATGTTTTTAATTATATTTGTAAAAATTAAATTAATTTTGAAAATTTTGTTTGACTTAATACAGTTTTTCCAATGACTAATTTCAAAGACTATGAACAAGTAATTTAAATTATTTTTTATAATAAATATATATATATTTCCTCATCTTTCATGTTTGATTTGTTCTAAATCAAACTCTATCGGTATTTTAAATATTTATGCCTTTATAGAAAAATAAATGTACTTTTGATTATAATTATTTCTTAAAACATTCATTTTAATCTTCTTGTATAATAATTTAATAAAAAATTAACAATATGCAAAAAAAAAAAAATAATAGTGTATTCTTCAAAAATTTCTTTTGTTGCATGCCATAAAAAGATTTTTTTTATGATATCCTATAAGAATAATAATTTAAAATATGGATAAAATCTACTTATTCAATAAAACTTTTATTGTAAATATTTTGGCTATGTTTTTGAATCCCTTATAATTCCATGGCAGACTAGAATCTGAACCAATCCTTAACACTGTATATAGAATTAAATGCTCTCAAACTGAATGCAGAGCAATATATTATGAAGAATCTTGGGCATCCCTATCCACACGTATTTCACAACATCAATACTTATATAATAAAACATCTGACAAGTCAGAAGATAGCTTTATTTTCCTTGAAAACCAGAAAACAACAGGACGTATATTTGAACCTACATTGACTGCAATAGAATATTTAGAAAGAAATGATGCAAAACAAAAAATTAAGGAAGCACAGTATATATCTAACAACTCCAAAGCTAAAAACTGCAAAGAATCATGCTTCCCACTCTTTAAAAATGGATGCTTTAAACTACAATTTATATAAATTTGAATAGCATCCACCTATATATATTTTAACCTAAAAAATAATAACAAAAAGGCAATCAGCCTTTACAGTTGGGTGATCAATTTTACCTATGAGAAATAAGCGAAGACAATCTTTTCTAACTAAAAAAAATGTCAGATACTCTTATTACCTTCACCATTATGTCAATGATGATGATTATTTCTTCAGTTAATTTCAGTGGATTATTGGTTATAGCAACATTTACAACAGAGATATGCATCAAAATATAAGGGAATCAAAATAAATGACAAAAGCATATTATTATAACATAAACAAATAAATTAAGAAGACGAGAAACATCACTTATTCTTATACATTACTATTTAAATTAAGCAACCTTCCCATATTAACATGTATCTCCAAAGTGGCATAGATAGTTTATATGTGATATAAAATCTTATAATGAATTTCTGTTATTCTGTCTTAAAATGTCTTAGGAAAAATCAATGTTAATCACCAATCCCTATATTTTGCCATAATCTATTCTGTGATACTCTTCTAGAATAAAAGCTATTGTACTTTTCTAATAACTCAATGAACTATAATTAGATTCTTAATGTCACACTATTGACTTTTGCTATAATAAAATTAATTTGAATAATCGTGAATTAATATATAATGACTCAAGATTCTTTTTTCACTAATCTTGAATATTAATCATCATATACTGTTGAATAAATGAATGACATCCTAGTAGACTAAAGAAGGCTTACACTTCTCTTATAAGCTAATGTATCCAAATATATTGTAATAACAACAACAATTAATAAAAGAAATATATAATCTAACTAATAATCATTTTTTATTTTAAAATATATACTTTTGAAAAAGTTAAAGTCTTTCACCCAGGATGACATTTGAGTATCTAGAAAGAAAGACTAACTTTTTATTATCCTTCTAATACTCATCAACAATGCAATCTAAAATCAATTTATGAAATAATGTAATTTTTATTTACAACATATAGACAACAAAGACTAAATTCTAATAATAAATACATTTATTTACATTTAACATCACATTTACAATTTACAAAATTTATTTACAACTTTTTGCTAAAGAAAGGTCATCTCCAAGCATAGGTGCTGTTTTATTATACTGGATGATGTAATTTATGACACACTCATTTTAAAGTAAGACTCCTTCACTATTCTACTATTACTTTTAATATATTTTTCAGGCTATGTTTTTTTTTTTTATAAAATACTTATTTGCTAAACAGCTTTTAAAATATAATAAAAATTATATCTAAGATACACTTTATGTCCAATAAGCTACTATAATTTATCATATTAACTTATAATATTTTATTGGTAGCATTTACAAAAGCACACTGAAAATTAGAAACACTTAAATGTTGACTGACAGATGACTGAATTTTACCAGCAAAGTGTTATAATAATATTAATTATCATATAAAACACAAATAAAAAAATTACTGTCTGGCATTATTTACATAGCAATAAAAATATGACAAAACACTTCAGAAGCCATGCACACAACATACTAGATTTTTCCCATGTCCACATGATAAATTATTAAACTCTTTAATTGTCTTCCAAATCCATCAGCGTACTACTTCTGGATGGTGATAAGGGTAATATTGCATATGTGCATTTCTTACTATGCTAGACACAAATAAACATTAAATTATTAATATTTGTTCACTTTCTTGTAAACTATGGCAAGACACAACAGTACAATACAACTAAACACTACAGATAAAAAAAGTGTCCTTGAGGTGACTCTCCACTTCAAAATTTTACCATATCATTGCCATGACAATCTTAATACATTCATAACTTCACCTTACATGGTGGGAAATAACTAAGTATATGCATGAGGAAAACAAGTAAGAAAGGCTCCTTGGAACAATACCTGAAAAAAAAAACAATAGCATTTTCCAAAATGTTTACCTTAGGTAAAGATATGTATGGACAAGATCTCAACATATGGAAATGGAATATATAGCATAGAAAAGATGCTCTCTAGGGATTAAGATACACTAGCTAAACGTAAAAATAATTATGAAATATTGGAATACAATCCTCTCATAAGAAATAAATACCAAACATTGGGGAGAGCATGCTCAAAATTCTCCAAAGTATAACATAAGTAAGACATGTCTTTTAATAAATCCACACACATCCCACACATATTAAAATGAGATTAGCACATATTCTAGGTTAATGGCATGATACAAAAATTATCACTAAAAATTAGAGAACTGTATCTTCATTCTCTAAAAATACATACATTAAACAATGTATAAAACCAATAAATAAAATGCAAGTCAAATGACTATAAGGTACTTTAAGTAGCATAATAAAAATTTGAAATTAATAAGAAACACGTGTATTCAATAAAAACAGCATAAAATTTTATATACTAATGTGGACATAAATAGCATAGGCAAATATTGTTAAATATAATGCTAATAGATATTTTGTCATATGAAAAACTTCATAGTGAAATTATATCACACTATTTAAAAACTATTGTTAGCTTATTGTGGACTTATTTCTACTAAATGGACACTTAACTATTTAAACAAGTAATCTAGATTAGAACAGACACTTAAATAAAATTTAATTAACTTATTACATTCTTTTTCTTATTGGAATCTTTCCTAATTCCTTCTTTTTTTTTCTTTTAGCAACCCAAACTGTCTCAATCTATTAATAAAACCAAAACACAAATGTAAATTTAAATGCAAACCTTATCTCTGTTTTTAAATGTGATTTAAAAAATATTCTTTTCTCAAAGGAACATGCACTATCACTTTACCTATGGACAATAGCAGTCCAAACTGATTATGGCAACCCTAACCAAATAGTAATGAACTCAAGAGCAACTTACTATAAGAGTGTGCCATATTGCTATACTCAAACCATCTCTTTCTAATGTTAAATAATATTTTCAAAACCTTAAGAAAGCAACACAAGCATTCGCTGTTTTCTTGCAGTCTTCACACATTCTTTTTCTTTCAAATACCAGGTTCCACCATAAGGTTCTTCTGTTACTTAAAGACAGGCTTATTAACTAAACTTTTATCCCCCTCCGGTTTTGGCTTTCTAGATTGAGCAGTTGATATTCATTTCCATATAATACTTGAAATATAATAATAAATGGAGTATTATATAAACAAAACAAATTTTTGATTAATGAAAATTAGTAATATGTAATTAATAACCTCTAGTAATAAGCCTTTCTATTGTTGACACTTTTTTCTTTAAAATTAAGGGAATGTATTCTATTACTCTATTACACAATAAAAAAAATTCTTGAAGAAAAGTTCATAATAACCCTGATTGATCAGTTGTGTGCCTTGGTTTGAATTGATTTCCTCAGCTAACTCTGCACATTCTTGTTTCCCTTGGTTGGTTTTCACACATACTCCCAGATGGTGATAGGAGACATAATTTTCTGAAGGAAAGTCCTGATGTCCTTTAGCCAGCCAACATTTTCCTTTTCTGTATAATATTTTTTTAAAATTTCTCTTCACAATGCATAAGCTGACTATTAATTAATTTAATTTTTTTTTATTTTTTATTTTTATTTTTGGAATATGTGATATTAATTGTGTATATATATTTTATTTTAATGTGCCTTGAAAAAGACTATAAAAAATAGTCAAAACATTGGATTTCTTTTTCATGATTATAGTCATAATAAATCAAGTTTTAAAAAGGAGTTAGTTTGTTTTATTTCTATATTAAATTATATATATATAACATGGCAGAAAATACAACTCATTGCACTCTTTCTTGAAAAAAGATAAAAAAATAAAATTTTTAACTATCCTGTGGGGTCTCTTCTTCCTTTCTCCATAAAAACTTTTAGGTCAGTGCATTATATATCCTTTTTTTACCCTTGTACTATGAATGTGTTAGGTCCACATTTTTAAATAATTCTGTATGGACCTTCAAATAAAGAAAAAAAGTTTTAACCCAGTCTCCTATTCCAAAGTGTACCAGATGAATATTCCCTCTTTTTTTCTGTTTCTTGTTTAATCTGTCTCAAATGAAACTTCAGTCCTCTGCTACATTCACTGATTCATTTTCTGCAGGAATATGATATATGAAAAGAGAAAGCTCAACCAACCATAATGCAATCATTGAGGAGTGAGCCCAATAGATTCATGGTGTATAGAATTGATGATCTTAATCAGTTGCAGCAATACTTTAAACCACTACTCATAGTTTCCTTTTAAATTTGCATGAAATACCTCCCCCCAATTCTTTCATAATTCTATCATATGGATTAGATAGGGGTTTCAAGGAGAGTTTAGAATATGGTGCATTTTTTCCTGTTGTAACCAACTTTGCCATTTCTTTGACACAAAAGGTGTTCCATGGTCCTCAAAATTGTTCAAAGTTTTCCACTCAGATAAATTGCTTCTTCTTTAGTGCAGCAATGCAAGTTTTTGTGACAGGTCTATGCAAGGGATAAGCTTGCCCTAATTTTGAAAAAACATTGTATGTCACTAATATATGTTTATACTGACAAAATGAAGGTAACGGACCATAAAAATTAATGGCGAGTAAAGTTTTTAGCTACTATAAGTACCAGCATCCCAGCATAAATCTTATTAACTGGTTTATTTTGCCAACATTTTAACACCTCTGTAATGCAGCAATAACAGATCTGTACATATTTGGCCAATAATACCATATCTGTGAGAGTTTATTTTAAGTGATCCTTAATGCCCATATGCTCTATGTACATAATTTATTATAATCGCTCTCTTAAATTTTGAGATATAACTACCCTCCAGCAATCTATTTCCTACTTGACCTAAAACATCAACAACTCATTTGTTATTTTATATCGATGTAATTTTCAGCTGTCTGGGATTTGCATTATTACACCATTGCATCAATTTCTTTCATGTGAGGTCAGATGTTTGTAAAAACTTTGTGTCTTCATATCCCTTCTGGGTCTGTTATATGAATAGTTAATTAATTGAGCTCCCTCTAGTGTTAAGTTTTGACTGCAGTCTGGAATTGGATTTCTGCTCAACATATTAGGCACTATATTTTTCTTTCCAAGGCAATGGACTACCCAGTAATTGAATTTCTGTAAGCATAGAGCTCATGTTATAAGCCTATAATTTGTTAAATAGCATTTGTTTATAAACTCTAAACTTTTAAAATCTGTAATTATAATAATCTCGGAATCTAGAAGTCAATGCTTAAGTTTATTTAATGCACATACAATTGCCAATGCTTCTCTTTCAATGGTATAGTTTCTTCATATTGAGTTTGAGGTCTTATTTAAAAAATACAGGACTTAGAGATATTTTCTCTTCATTCTCCTAAAATAGCACAGCTCCCAACCCTACTTTACTACTATCTGTTTATAACATAAAGGGTTTGCTAAAATCTTGATAAGCTAGCATAACAATTTTTACAAAAAAAAAATTTAATTTGGCTAAATGCCTTACATCGTTTTTCTGTTCACTCTCACTGACTCTCTTTTCTCAGCAGTTGAACAAGCACTTCTATATCTGTGGAAAAATTATTGTAGCATCTTTGATAAAAATTACATATACCCCAGAATGACCTAATTTGTGTTTTATTCTTTGGTTGAGGAAATCTAATGATAGCCTCAATCTTGCCAGAATGGGGTCTCATACCTTGAGCACAAACAAGATAACCCAGAAAAATTTCTTCTTGCTGTATACTGCTTTTTAAAGATTTATTGTGATATTTCTCCATTGACACTCCTGAAGAAACATAACCAAGTTTTCCAAATGTTCCTGATGAGACTGTGATGCTATAACATCATCCATATAGTACAGGATGCATTCTTTTATCCTCTTAGATAGTATCTTATTCAAACATTGCAATAGCTTTGAATCACTGTTATCAAGCCCAAATAGGACCTACTGAAACACATATGTAAATCCTTCGTAGTGGAATGCAGTGTGTTTTTGGTTATCTACATGGAGTGGCATCTGTCAATAGCTTGATGTCAAACTGAATGAGAAAAATGTTTCCCCTAAATTCCAACAGCTACTCTGTAATTCACAGTAGCACATTCTGGTCAGGTATAGTAATTATGTTTAACTGATGAGCATCTAAACATACTCTCATAGAGCTGTCTTTTTTTTTTACGATTAACAAAGGGTTTATATATGGGGACTATTGTTTGTTTATGATACCCCAGTGTTCCATCTGTTGTATTTATATATTTTATCTTTGTATTTTTCTGGAACTGGGTATGACCTATCCTGAAAATGTGTTTCCACTTTTACCTTTATATGGTGAACATAGCCTTTATAATCCCAGATTTTGTGGCCATTACTTGTTCATATTGCAGAAGTATCTCTTTAAGTGACTTTCCCAGCTACTATTATTACTTTCTAACATTTTTACTATATGCTTTATTTCTTTGTATATCTCATTGGTTACCATGTATGCTACCTTCTTGTTATTCTGTCTACTATGATCACTAAATGGAATTTTTTCATTTTCTATTACTACTATTTTTTTTTTCTATAATTGATTTTTGTTTTAGTTTGATGCATAAAATCAGACCCCAATATAAGATACTCTAATCAACCCTTACATTGATAATGATGTATGTTGTATTTTTCCCCACTTGTATTTTTTCATATATTTGTATAGGGCCACTCTTTTACCATTAGCCCTAGTTATTTCTGATTTTTTTAATAGTAACAACTCCCTTTAACTCTTCTGACTTCTAATTTGATCTAACATTTTATTCAAGATTATGGAAACCTGACTCCTTGTGTCTAGCAAAGCTTGTATCTCCATCTCTTGTACTTTTACTGATATCACTGGGCAGGTTTGTTCAACCATTGTCTTAATATTTTCTTTTTTTTTTTTTCGATATTGACATTTAACAGTTTAGGTTGTTGTTCTAGTTCCTCTTTTTTTTGTATGCTTTCTACTTCTCTAAGAGCTTTCAATATGTCTTCCAATCCTTCACACTTACATGTTGGTAATCTCTCTTGTACATTATTTGGCATATTTTTCTTTATGATACTTATAATCTGTCATTCTGGAATGGGATATTCTATCACTCTTTTCAATTTTGCCATTTGTTTAAAAAAACTGTCTATACCCTATCCAATCTTCTTTTCTATACCTTTCTATTTCTACATTCCTTCACATCTTTTCTTGCCTATCTATGCTCCAAAATGTATGCATTATTTTTTTTTGCATACTATTTAAAATGGTCCAGTCTTTTCTGTATTGTTCTCCATAAATTTCTTACCATGCCCACTAAATGATTACTTGCTGTAATTATTTTCTCTTCTTCTTCTGCCTTATACATATAAAAACACTCCTCCAAACTTTCTAATTATTTAAATGGGGTGCCACCTCTCTTACAAACATTTTAATTCCAATTCTAGTATTTTCATTTTATATGTAAAAAAATATTTTCAAACTACCTCAAACTCAAAAACCTTCTCCTAAGACAATCTTCTTTCTTCCACCACCTGAACCTCCCTCACTTGCTGCTTGACCCTCACCTTCAGCCTTTTACTATGTTAATGGGCCCAACACATTGGAAAGCCATTTTCTATCTTTTTTTCTTTTTTTATACTATGTGCCACTACTTTTTTGACACTCTTCACAATTTTTTTTAAATTACAAAAAAAAATAAGGTGAATAAATGAGGGCACCACTAGACATTAGCCTAGAATGAGATTGCTAAATACATTCAACTATCATGGAGATTTAATTATTTATGAATGGCGATCACCAAATATCTTTTTTTAAATGTAAACTTATGCAGATTTATTTCTACCAAATGGATACTTAACTATTTAAACAAGTAATCAAGATTAACCTTTTAACCGCTAATTAAATGATTGGTAGTATGAGATAAAAATCAAATCTTTTAATTGGCCAACTCACAAACTGAAGACAAAGCCTATTGTTAAAACATATTCGCCTATAATATTAAATTCAACTTAGATACGTTTATAAAAAGTATTATATTAATTTTTTCAGGTTATGAAGAGAACGAAAGTTCTTTCAAAAATAAATTGCTATTTATTTATTCTAAAATATTCAATTTCGGCAACATAAAAGCTATAATATAAACAAAAAGATCGACTTTTACATTATAGAAAAGTAAATATTTCTTTTTACTACAGCTTCAATATTTTTACAAAAATCTTCGATATTTTTCGAAAATAATTTTGTTTTTTTAGTTTATTTTTTAAAAATTATCTTTAATTTGTCAAATTATCCTTTTTTATTATTAAATCACATTCGAAATGAAAATCTCAGCGTTTATCTTTATTTTCTTTGATCAGGCGGTTTCTTTGTTTTTTCCAGCCAATCAGAATGTCTTTGTCGGCTGAGAACTGGCTGAGAGCCAATCACCAATAAGCTTCTTTCTTTGTTTAGCTTTAAATGCAGTTTTTTTTATTTTTTACTTGTAAAAGAATTCGGAAGAGGGCACCATCTTATAGAGCTTTTAAAAATCTATTTAAAAACATATTGAACGAATATTTTCGTATAAAAACTTGCAGAGTTAGAGTGATGTCAACTGCTTACGAGAGGTCGCGTCAAAGACAGGCAAAGAGTTAAAACAGACACTTAAATAAAATTTAATTATTTATTATATTCCTTTTTTTATTGGAATCTTTCCTAATTGCTTCTTTGAAGGATATATGTATATATATTTTGATATACATATGTATATGTGAATTTTATATATATAGGTCTATGGCTGTATGTGGATCTATATATGTATTTTTAAGAGATATATGTGTATATATTTTGATATACATATGTATGTATATATATATAAAGTAATGGTTGTGTATTTATATCATTCAAATATTGTAGCTCTGATGAAGACAGCAGAACAGTCAAAACTGTCAGGAAAATAAAGAAGTTTTTTTAAAATTTTTTGCCTTAAAGTGTATATGAGAAGAGTTATTATAAGTAATATATATATATATACGAAAAAAAATGCAAAGAAAGCAAAGGAGAAGAATGAGTATATACTTCTAATAATTGGATAAAACCACAAACTTCAGAAACAATCAGCATATAATGTGGCACAGTTTTTGTGTAGGAAGAGGTAGGATGGAATTGCACACAGAATATATTCAAGGAAGTCCTAATGGTTAAAATATATATACTTATTTTATCACAAGATTTTTTTTATTTGAAGAACATATCAAACACATTATTCACCATAATATGCCACTTATAGTCCAAGAAATCATACTCAAAAATAACTAGTCTTTCAAAAAAATAGGGCAGGATTATTTGCAACAATAAACTTTGATAATATGAACAAAAATTCTAGACTCCATGCTGCAGCTATTAAATATACTTATTTAGAGATCATATTCACTCTTTGAGAAGACCTTTAGATTAAAGGGACAATTATGAAAAACAAAATGGTTAGAAAAACACACATATATAAAGAAGGCAATCTTATTTGTAGAGATACAGAACCACAGGACAGAATATATCTAAATGTCAAGATCAAGTATGTCAAACTGATTATCACATAAAAAGATTGAAGAAATAAGGAGAGCTTCATTTGTGTTTTCCTTATATAGGACTCCAGAGAAGCAATCAAGGAACAACAAAGTAGACATAAGCAATGTTATCTTATACAATTTGGGGATACTTTTATAAAAAAATTTAAGAGAAAATATTTCCACAGAAATGAGAACTTACAAGCTAACTTAGGAATTTTTTAAATTGCTTTTACCAGCTAATATATCTCCAAATTTAATTATGAAATAGACAACCAATTATTCTTATCTGGAGATCAATAATGATCCAAAATAATCTATTAGTCTAGAATGTGTAAGAGTTTTTCAATAAAAAATAAACATAAGTAGGATATGTTACACACTTAACAATTGGTAAAAAATATATATATATATATAGGATTCATGATTAAACTTTCATGTTATCCTGCCACTCTTGTTTACAATTGTTTATATAATTTATTTAAGTAAGTTATAAATTTAATGCATTTCAACCTACAATTACTTTTAGATGTCATCAAATTGATTTAGACTTTTAGTAGTCATAAATGGGACTTTTTCCTGATACTTAGAAAAATTCACTCATCTTATTAATGGTAATATTTTTATTTATTTATTAATATCAATACTTCTCCAAGTTTAATATTGTAAAGCTATATGTTTATCTGTGCTGAGCATTTTTTGAAGTTCCTGGACTTCATATTCATAGATGAGTGCAGATGATAATAATGAGGAGATGTATTCTAATTTATGCAAATTAGTTAGCTGTTAATTTTGTTGTAGGTCTTGGCATTTTACTTTGTTTAGATTGATAGTCCATGTTTTTTGAAATGGTGAAACAGATGTCTTTTCTGTTTATTTGATGTATATTTTATTAATGAATAATTTTAACTTAAAACAGTAACAAACTCTTCATACAGAAATGCATGTAATGATAATTTTAACTTGTTCATTTGCACTTAATTAGAATGAAAGTTCAGACATAATCTAATTGAGTAATCACTTATTCATTATTTTAATGTCCATAATAATTTCAAAATCCATAAACCACAATTTAAAAGCATCAATAAGTTATATATCTAATGACTACTTTGATATTTTCTTATCATGTATGATATAGAGCAGGAGTCACCAACCCTATGCCCACGGGCACCATGGCACCCACAGACCATTTTACATGTGCCCGCCACTATCCAAACACGATAAAGAATTATTTATCTGATACAAATAAATTTAATTTTTAAATTTTCTTATAAATTATTGTATTATATTGTAATCAAATTGTAGGGCATACTATACTTTTACAGCATAAAAATATAAACGTTAATTATATGTTAAAATTTTATTTTTGAAATTAATATTTTTTTGCACATTATGTGCATTATTAACAATATCCAACTATAAATTTACATTGAAAAATAAATGGTGCCCACCACCTGGCTGGTATTATAGAATGTGCTCTTAAGTGCAAAAAGGTTGGGGACCCCTGATCTAGAGAATGAAAATCTGTCAGTAACGCCTATATCTTCGTCAGCAGTTTTTTAAACTCCCTACTATGCCTGGCATCACAACTTTTATCTTCTTGATATTTAGTCATAATCCTATATTTTTTTCGTATTTTAATGTATAATTAATAAGTTAAATAATAAAATAAAACATTAAGGTTAATAAAAAAATATTGTTTTTAATTTTCTCACACTTACTCTTCTTGAAATTTTTGAAAAACAATGAAAGTATTATAATAATGGAGAAGTCATCCTTGTATAAAGTTAATAAAGTGCTTTTAAGTCTACACCATTCTCTTAACAGTAGTCAACATTTATTTTATTTCAATCAGAATTTTGCTTTATATCCACCAAGCTTTTTTTATAAGACTTACTTCCTAATAGTACATCTTATTTATATTTTCAGATTTACGTATTGTATAGTGCTTACTAATGTCCATTATTCTACAACTAGTTATATATATATATTTACTGCTATTAGTTATAATCTTTTTAATATCTGTGGTACATCTACTATTTGTGTGTATATACGTATTACTATTAGTCTATTCTAGTCTCACTATTATCTTTGGCCTATCTACTTTATTTTACATCCTGCTATCAAATTATTACTTATTAAATGTTATTCAAGAAATACTTTCCGTGGATTTATTTTTTCATTAACAGTACTTATATTTTAATTGATACATGCACAACTTCTAGCATTTAGCTATAACATTGTAGTTTATTCTTATCAATTATAGTGATTGGTATTGTAGCAGCGTAGAAGCAAACCACGACTAGCATACAAATTGCATGCAGTGATTTGGCACGGATATAGAACTTCACTTTCCTCGAGACTGACATCCAACCCAACAATAAATATTTGCCAAGCTAATATGTAAATCACTACACTATTAGTTCTTATTAAAATTATATGTTATCTATTATGAAAACTGTCTCTCTATATATATATAATAAAGAGCGAAAATGTCTTGCATTTATTACTATAACTTAGCTTTTGATACATCTTTAAAGAAATTTTTTTCATTGAAGAAAATATGAATGAAGTTAGAATTTCTCATCTTAAATAGTTCCCCTTGCTCTTTCATATTTTAAATGGGCAAACGCAATCAAGTTTAACATTGAAGTTAAATTATAAAATATGTTGACGCCATTTTTAGACTTTAACAACTTCCTGCAGATTTTTTGCTTTTTTAAAATAAAATCTGCTCACTTTTTAAAGATAAATTTTACTAGCAACTTTTTTAAAATAAAAAAAAACATTTCCCTCCCCTCTGACTTTAAATTTGCGTTTTATTCAAACAATCTTGTTCTAGTCACTTTTTTTACTTCTTTGGAACCACACAAGAAGAGCATTATTGTCTAACATCTTGGCTGCAGTTGCTTAAAAAAATAAAGAAGGTTGTTTCTATGAATCAACACTAGGATATCTTAATCCAATGCTGCTCTTTTCTAATTTATATGCGAATGTGATTTTAAACAAAATACCAATTTTGAAAGCAACATGTTTTTTTTTTTTTTCTGGCCTATTAATTTTTTTTTTTTTTTAAAAAAAGATTTAAACTACAATATTACAATTTGAAGTACAGTAAAAACAAACAGGTTGTCCCCATCAAATACATAGGAAAGCAGTTTTAAATTGTTTTGGATTTTTTTATAGCCATATAAAAAAGGTCAACAGGACATCACACACCAAACTATTACATTAACACATCTTTGCGTATATTATATATACACACACACACAAAATTTATGTATATAAAAAAAATCAATGTTATTTGCAAGTATTATTATTAAATTAACATGGGGGGGGGGGGATCAAATAAAAGTTTTTAGATAGAAACTAAAGTTTTTTTTAAAAAACGTGGAGTCAATATTAAAACCAGCGATTTATGCTAAACTTCTGTCAGTGTATAGATTATCAAAGACTTAAGTTTAATTTAGGCTGGATAATTATTCACATTGTTTTCTTGATTTTTAGAGAGTTGTGGTTATTAAAAATAAATCTGCAGAAGGTTTTAAATAAATTAATACTATAACTTGATTCTGCTCTTGGTCTTGGCCATGAAAGCTATATTTAAATGATTGACAAAGGCTATTGATATTAATCTGACATACTCCTTCACTGTACAAAAAGTTCTCGAATACATCACATAACTATTTATCTTTTTTTAAAAAACAGGCAAAACTCTCCATACAGTAGTGCCACTCAGCGCAAGCCAGAGTAATCAATGGATGCCAAAAGGCTTGTGCATAAAATCCCTATCTAGTGTCTATTCATCCAATATCCCTAAACTAGTTTTTAGCTTGTGTCTTTTGTCAGTGAGAAGCCTTGGATCTGAGAGCACTGCATCTAGATCTTGGGATCTAATGCAACCCTCCAACAGTCACTTTTTATCTCTACTTAACTATAAATCTATGAAAATAAATTTAAAACAATAGTTTTAATCCAAGCTTATTAGCTAATGTAGTCATATAGGTCTGAACTCAGTTCAGTACCCATATATTTTGGCATCTTTGGATCTTTAATAATCATAGCCACCACTATCCTATTAGGTAGTATTGGTATTAATCCACTAAATATCACATGATCACCATTTTTTATGCTTGCTCATAACTGTTATTAAAACAGGCAAAACTCTTCATAAGTAGTGCCACTCAGCCACAAGCTAGAAACTAGTCTGGGGATATTGGATGAGTAGGCACTAGATAGGGATTTTATGTACAAGCCTTCTGGCATCCATTGATTAATCTGGCTTGCACTGAGTGGCACTACTGTATGGAGAGTTTTGCCAGTTTTAATAACAGTTATGAGCAATCATAAGAAATGGTGATCATGTGATGTTTAGTAGTTTAATACCAATCCTGCCTAATAGGATAGGTTATTAAAGAACCAAAGAAACCAAAATGTATATGTATTGAACTGAGTTCAGACCTATATGACTATATGCGCTAAAGAGCTTGGATTGAAAATATTACTATGTTTTCAATTCTATTCTCATAGTTTTATAGTTAAGTAGAGATAAAAGGTGGCCATTGGAGTGTTGCATTAGATCCTAAGATCTAGGTGCAAAGCTCTCATATCCAAGGCTCCTCACTGAAAAAAGACACACACTAGAAACTAGTGTGGGGATAGGAGATGAGTAGGGACTAAATGGGGATTTCATGTACAAGCCTTCTGGCATCCATTAATTATTTTGGTTTACACTGAGTGGCACTATATATGGAGAGTTTTTTCTGTTTTAATAACAGTCATGAGCAAGTATAAGAAATGGTGATCATGTGATATTTATCTTTTGCTAGTCTTGACCATATAATTCTCAATAAAGTAATTAGTTCTTTATCTTCCTATACTTCTATGATTTTATGTTATTATCACAGATTCTCTAATGATATTCTTTAATAATGTAAGTCTTCACTAATAAGTTATTTGTAAAGACAATATAAATTGCTAATAATCTGTAAACTGTGATAGACTACCATTGAGTCAGTCCTCTCAACTTGAAGTAATAGCTTTTAAAAATTCTTTATAATTCAATAATTTTATTTCTCCTTTTACTGTAATTCAATATGTTTAAAAAGAAAATATTATTACTTACAATAGATTTTAAAGCTAGGCATGCTTTTGATTATTTGAAGTCATACTTGTAGCATAAGTACTCTAGTGAAAGTGTTGTCCTATTTATCCTCAAGCGCCTGAGGTGATATTTAAATAAGTTGCACATATTGAAACAGACAGATCAAAGGATCGATCTTAGTTTCATAGTTTTCATTTTGAAGTACGGTAATTCTAAATCACTATTTACCCGCAATGAGGCTTTTTCTATTCCAGGCCACATAAATTTTAAGTTAGTTATTTTATGCTTGTTTAAAAGAATTTAATGTAAATATTACAAGTATAAATATTACAAATCATGATAAATAATATTCGTGTGTGTGGTTTGTAGGTTTATATTCGCTCAATTTAAAAGTTTCATTGCGTGTATATTTTTTTTGTAATTTTAATCTTTCAAAATTATACAAAGTCATTTAAAAATGGTTTGTAGGTTTATATTCGCTCAATTTAAAAGTTTCATTGCGTGTATATTTTTTTTTAATTTTAATCTTTCAAAATTATACAAAGTCATTTAAAAATGCTGATCAAAAGTCACATTCCATTGATCGGTATTTTTAGTCAAATCTTACGTGTACAAAATGTATAGAATAATTAGTTTGTACTTTGAAAGTTAAGATAATGAATTTCAATTTTGTATTCACGAATTCCTATGTAATTATTTAGTTTGTCAATTTAGAATCATGTATTGAATTTGGAAATAAATGTAAATCAAACAATGGAAATGAGAAATGTAGGACTCTTATCAAGAAATGCGAATGCAATTGTATAGCCAAAATTAGATATTGCCGGAGGCCAGAAAATCAAAGGAGGCGGAGTCATGAACAAAAACTATGCAGAGTGATCAACAGTAGCCATCTTATGTTATAATATACTAAGGGACTCTACTTTTTGACTTTGCTGTGGGTAGATCGTCTCGGGCTACAGCAAAGTAGTTGTGCCAGAGAAATCATCTCAACTGTGATTAAGAAGTTGCCCGGTGAATTGCAATAATGTTGGGCTAAGTCCAAGAAGCTGATCCCTGTTCTGCCAATTTAAATCTTTCGAGCCGCCGACCCATAATGTTTCCTGTGCTTCCAGTTTTCTCAATTCCAACCTTTAAATTAATCATGCCATTCTAAGGAATCCAAAATGCGCGCCTACGTTCTGCATAAACATTACCGCAAGGAGAAAAGCCGGACGAAGAAGAATGGTAACTGTTGTTACATGAACTTTTTAACCTTCCTCTAAGCTTAATAATTTTATTATTTAATCTGTTATGAATTAATCTAGGTAATTACATGTAAATTTCTTGCTTTCCTTCGTTAAAATGTTACACTGAAGCCTGTCAGTAAATTTCTTCTCTAATATTTCTGTGCTCTAGTCTTTAGATGATAATTTACTAATATTTTGTGCCTAATAATAATTCATTAGTGGGTATACTTATATTTTTATTATTACTTACATTTACAAACAAAGTGATGCCAATAATAATATTTTTCAACTCTAGTTAAAGCCATTAAAGTTTGTTTCATAGTATTATTAGTATATTCATTTTAAAAGTAATTTTCTTTTATCGAACTAAAAAAATTGGTTCGTTTATGTTGAGTTGAGAAATATTCAAGTACCTGCATTGTTCCTTTTATTTTGTCAAAATGATATTTTAATCTTTGCTCCAAATAACAAATATAAAATAAAGTCTAAATTTTTATTATGTTATTTTTTATATATGAACGGAGTAATAATATAAAGTGAATATTTTTGTTACTATTATTACCTTCCGAACAACCTGGGGAGTTATGGGTTTCAGAGTGAAATTAATTAATCATTACTTTTGTGATCTTTTGATGTCGCTATGTTTTATTTTGAATAGTCATATCAGATTGTTGCGTAGAAAATGTTATGGAGAGATAATCAAGGTTTTATATAGTTTCGCTTTAAGTCCACTTCCGATCACTCTTCCTCGATGTTAGTGCCTTTTCCTTCGCCTAAATTGGCGTCTCATTTTTACTACCAATTGGAAAGAAAGAAATTCTTCTCCAGATAATTTCTTGGATTACCGGGGTTCAAAAATGATCCCGGCTTGTTATAGTGTCCTGGATATACTTGGGGGCATTAAGACTTGTCAAAGTACAAGCCGCCCGGTCTTCCGTCAATGCACTGCAAGTTATTATTGTAGTATATTTTAAGCTCTGCAACCATCAGTACATCATTATTATTTTATATTTTTATATAAAACCTCCTCCAATTATCCGTATACGTAATGGTTTGAATCTATTAAAATCAAACAACTTAATATAAAATAGTAATTGAATATTTTAAATGCTCAAATTACTCTGATTCTCATATCAACTCGTACGACCATTTAAAACATATAAATATTGGCATGCGTTTTGTCTATCAGTCTAAAATGATTATTAAGGACTAGTAGCAAATTATTAGAAATATACGTATGAAAATTTTACCGTATCTGTACATAGTATTCAATGATGTCAATTATTATTAAAAATTTATCTAATCTATTTTTGTCTCTCTTGTCTTATTACTCTTGAAATCCAGTTAAGCACCTGCTGTCTGTATCGACAACTTAAATATATATTGAATTATTAACCGTACCAAAATCTTGAATATAAGATATATATGAATAACTGATTGTAGGGTAATTTAGTCTGTGTTTTCCGACGAGCTAGTAAAGGGAAAACCACGTACCATTGTTGCGTTGTTCATCGGTTGGTCATGCCAGGGGTTTGGGTTTGAATTTGGTTTGCATTTTGGAATTTATTCCTAGACGTGGACTGGGTTTGAATTCGGATTACTGTGCGTGATTAAGCATGGTGATTTTACCGGTACAGTAGTTAAAATTTTGGCACCCAACGTGGGGCTCTGATGAAGAAATCTCCCACACCCTGCAGAGTGAACAAGAGTAAATATTAAATTATAGAAATACTCGATTTTTTTTTCATACCGTTGAGATATATATATTTTGCGTTATTAAAATGCGAAGTTTAAAACGATGTTTTGAGTAAGTCAAATATACTAAATTTTTTTTCACCCTTGCTTTCAAGTAGTTTCAGTTGAATAGATTGCCTTCTAATATTGTTAAGATAAAATAGTGAGATTTTTTTTTTGAAAAACAAAAAGTGTGAAAGCGACTTGGAAGTTTTGTTTTAACGACAAAAATATTGAGGAATGGTTTCAAAGCAAGTGAAAACCTGTATTGCGATTTTGTGCGTTTATTTAATTCAAAATAAATGAATGTTATTTCATAAATCCTTTTGCAAGTTCATTTTTTCGTTGTTTGAAATTTTTTTTTTAGAAAAAAAAAAAGCAAAGAAAGTAGGATTACTTTTCATATCTTAAAAATAAACGTGTGTATGTGTGTATATATATTGTTTAATATAGAAATCTTATCAAAGTCAGTGCATAACATAAATGTCAGTTGAATAAAGTTATTGGCCAGAATATGTGCTATCCGGTATTAAGTAGAGTAACCGTTTAGGTTAAGTTTTTTTTGTATAACACCAATCAGCCAGATACAGTCGGCAAAGTGTTAAGGGTATATACACTTATGTTATAGAAACTTGAAATTGTAATTGATAACCCCACAGAAGTAGCGTTAATATTAAACATTCTACATAAAACATTATGTTCTTGAATCAAATGGTTTTATTAGGTCACGTAATAAGTATATATTTGGGGGATCAGTGGATTAAATTATCTATTGGTCACATGTTGCTGGCTGGCGCCTTTCAAATAAATTTGTCAGCAAATATGTTTGTCCATACAGCAGTGGTGAGTTTTTGTTTGGTCTATAAAAGAGAGAAATGGTGATATATATATATATAGAGAGAGAGTTACTGACAGTATTATAAGAATATTATTGTGTTATATACTAATTGTTAATATGTTTTGTTTTATAGGACTGAGGAGAACAGTTCGAACTGGGTGAAATAAAGTTTTTCTCTTCCCTTATTAATAATTGAGATACACGTTATCATATCATATATACATAAAAAAAAAGTGAAAAAAAAAGGGGGGGTTTTATATAACAGAAATCAATTGGAACGTAGGCGAAAGAAAAAAAAAGGGAAAGGAAGGAAGACACACAAACTGGATGAGAGAGAATAGAAAACTTATGATGGCTATGATGGAGCGGATGTTGAGAATTGAAGAAGGGCGTATGGGGATTGACGGTAAACCAGATCGGGAAGAGGAATCCAATAGCAATACAAAGAAGGAAGAAGATGCCAAACCATACCGAAGGAGTTAGAAATTCCGAGCGAGGAAGTCAGCGAAGAGAAAATAAGCCAGAAGGTAGAAGTTAGTAATGATGAGTCGGAGATGCAAACTGAGAGGCAGGATCAAATTGAAAAACCAAGAGGGGCAAGGGAAACTGCTATCAAAGGAAAAGAAATAAAAGTAGAGCAGACAATAAATCCACAAATAAGGATGAGTAATATACCATACTTTGGATCATCCATTCAAATTCAAATATTTAAAGGCGACCCCGGAGAAAATCCAGATGTACATTTGGATAGTGTCAAGGAATTTTTATGCTTACACCAAATGGCCGAGAAGGAGAAAATAACAGTGGCAAGCCATTATCTAAAAGAATCCGCGAAGGCTTGGTGGAAATTATTGAAAAATCCACTGATTACAATCCAAGGTTACGAAAATGCCCTTTTAAAAAGGTATTGGAGTGAAGAGAAGCAGACAGGGTTATGCAGCATTCTTCATTCACCAAGTGACAGTACTTAAATCTCTTACTGCTTTTAAGTACACTGATCAGCACATTATCCGGATTATTGTGCATAATTTACCACCGTGGATACAAAGAATGATGCTGGGAATCTGCCCCATGTCGTTTGAAAAAACTATTGAGCTTTTAAACCAGATTGATTATGGGGATTTGTCTCCTACAAAAAGGGAATGGGAGCAGAGTCATTACAACGTGAGACAATTAAAGCCTTTTATACCCCCTGACCCAGGGAGACCATAGAAAACAAACAGTAATTTTGGGATAACCCGGTAAACGACCACTATGCTATAAATGTTTCAGATGATGAGTAAAGAACAATGGATATTAATATACAAATGATTGATAAAATGTATCATTTCACACCCATGTTTAGGTTCAAACTCTCACCCGGACTGTTCTCCAAAGTCAGTCAACTTTGTAATGAAATGTAAGTCAGTAAAATATGTATAAACATTTTTTTTGTTATTTTTTTTTAAGTAGGAAGAAATGAAACAGACAGATCGAAGGATCGATCTTAGTTTCATAGTTTTCATTTTGAAGTACGGTAATTCTAAATCACTATTTACCCGCAATGAGGCTTTTTCTATTCCAGGCCACATAAATTTTAAGTTAGTTATTTTATGCTTGTTTAAAAGAATTTAATGTAAATATTACAAGTATAAATATTACAAATCATGATAAATAATATTTGTGTGTGTGGTTTGTAGGTTTATATTCGCTCAATTTAAAAGTTTCATTGCGTGTATATTTTTTTTGTAATTTTAAATCTTTCAAAATTATACAAAGTCATTTAAAAATGGTTTGTAGGTTTATATTCGCTCAATTTAAAAGTTTCATTGAGTGTATATTTTTTTTTAATTTTAATCTTTCAAAATTATACAAAGTCATTTAAAAATGCTGTTCAAAAGTCACATTCCTTTGATCGGTATTTTTAGTCAAATCTTAAGTGTACAAAATGTATAGAATAATTAGTTTGTACTTTGAAAGTTAAGATAATGAATTTCAATTTTGTATTCACGAATTCCTATGCAATTATTTAGTTTGTCAATTTAGAATCATGTATTGAATTTGGAAATAAATGTAAATCAAACAATGGAAATGAGAAATGTAGGACTCTTATCAAGAAATGCGAATGCAATTGTATAGCCAAAATTAGATATTGCCGGAGGCCAGAAAATCAAAGGAGGCGGAGTCATGAACAAAAACTATGCAGAGTGATCAACCGTAGCCATCTTATGTTATAATATACTAAGGGACTCTACTTTTTGACTTTGCTGTGGGTAGATCGTCTCAGGCTACAGCAAAGTAGTTGTGCCAGAGAAATCATCTCAACTGTGATTAAGAAGTTGTCCGGTGAATTGCAATAATGTTGGGCTAAGTCCAAGAAGCTGATCCCTGTTGTGCCGATTTAAATCTTTCGAGCCGCTGACCCATAATGTTTCCTGTGCTTCCAGTTTTCTCAATTCCAACCTTTAAATTAATCATGCCGTTCTAAGGAATCCAAAATGCGTGCCTACATTCTGCATAAACATTACCGCAAGGAGAAAAGCCGGACGAAGAAGAATGGTAACTCTTGTTACATGAACTTTTTAACTTTCCTCTAAGCTTAATAATTTTATTATTTAATCTGTTATGAATTAATCTAGGTAATTACATGTAAATTTCTTGCTTTCCTTCGTTAAAATGTTACACTAAAGCCTGTCAGTAAATTTATTCTCTAATATTTCTTTGCTCTAGTCTTTAGATGATAATTTACTAATATTTTGTGCCTAATAGTAATTCATTAGTGGGTATACTTATATTTTTATTATTACTTACATTTACAAACAAAGCGATGCCAATAATAATATTTTTCTACTCTAGTTAAAGCCATTAAAGTTTGTTTCATAGTATTATTAGTATATTCATTTTAAAAGTAATTTTCTTTTATCGAACTAAAAAAATTGGTTCGTTTATGTTGAGTTGAGAAATATTCAAGTACCTGCATTGTTCCTTTTATTTTGTCAAAATGATATTTTAATCTTTGCTCCAAATAACAAATATAAAATAAAGTCTAAATTTTTATTATGTTATTTTTTATATATGAACGGAGTAATAATATAAAGTGAATATTTTTGTTACTATTATTACCTTCCGAACAACCTGGGGAGTTATGGGTTTCAGAGTGAAATTAATTAATCGTTACTTTTGTGATCTTTTGATGTCGCTATGTTTTATTTTGAATAGTCATATCAGATTGTTGCGTAGAAAATGTTACGGAGAGATAATCAAGGTTTTATATAGTTTCGCTTTAAGTCCACTTCCGATCACTCTTCCTCGATGTTACTGTGGCAGTGCCTTTTCCTTCGCCTAAATTGGCGTCTCGTTTTTACTACCAATTGGAAAGAAAGAAATTCTTCTCCAGATAATCTCTTGGATCACCGGGGTTCGAAAATGATCCTGGCTGGTTGTAGTGTCCCGGATATACTTGGGGGCATTAAGACTTGTCAAAGTACAAGCCGCCCGGTCTTCCGTCAATGCACCGCAAGTTATTATTGTAGTATATTTTAAGCTCTGCAACATCAGTACATCATTATTATTTTATATTTTTATATAAAACCTCCTCCAATTATCCGTATACGTAATGGTTTGAATCTATTAAAATCAAACAACTTAATATAAAATAATAATTGAATATTTTAAATGCTCAAATTACTCTGATTCTCATATCAACTCGTACGACCATTTAAAACATATAAATATTGGCATGCGTTTTGTCTATCAGTCTAAAATGATTATTAAGGACTAGTAGCAAATTATTAGAAATATACGTATGAAAATTTTACCGTATCTGTACATAGTATTCAATGATGTCAATAATTATTAAAAATTTATCTAATCTATTTTTGTCTCTCTTGTCTTATTACTCTCGAAATCCAGTTAAGCACCTGCTGTCTGTATCGACAACTTAAATATATATTGAATTATTAACCGTACCAAAATCTTGAATATAAGATATATATGAATAACTGATTGTAGGGTAATTTAGTCTGTGTTTTCCGACGAGCTAGTAAAGGGAAAACCACGTACCGTTGTTGCATTGTTCATCGGTTGGTCATGCCAGGGGTTTGGGTTTGAATTTGGTTTGCATTTTGGAATTTATTCCTAGACGTGTACTGGGTTTGAATTCAGATTACTGTGCGTGATTAAGCATGATGATTTTACCGGTACAATATAAATGACCTAATGTAAATACATCATTTTTTTGTAGGGGAATGCATGCTTATTTTTTATTAAAAGTATGGATATTGTTAGAAATATGCCATTCTTTTTTAAACTTGCACTTCTTCTCATTTCATTCACAACATATAGTCCAAACTTATATTGGCTCAAGGGGTTGCACCTGCTCGATTTCATGCTCTAAAAAGATTGATTTAACATCAAAGTCCGTCTTATAGTAGGATTATGTAAAGTTAATGGTATATAAACTTTTAAAATGATTTCATCCAGACATTCTATATGATTTTATACTTGTTTTAAATTAATTATTTAATTTAACTAATAATTATATTATCACTACTATTTCAGTAATTATAGTAATCAAATTATTATAATTATGTTTGTTTTAAGTAAAAACAAAAAATCTTTTAATTAATATTTATATGAAATTATCTGCAAAGGGAAGGGAGGGAAATTGAATAAAACGTTAAGCTTTATATTAGTTTATTCCATATTACATCAAAAGATTACTATAATATCGGCAAAGACAATAATTATTTAAAAGTTTTAATTTAAATCTTTAGCATTGCTTTCTTAAATATATGGCAGTTATAAACAATAAATAGAAAAAAATAATACAATTTCAATTGTGATATTTTAAGGTAATAAACATTAGAAAATATTTAATTCAGGAAAAAAAAAACGATGTTTATTCTATTCCAATGCTGGTATTTAAATAAGTTAAATAATTGATATATGCTAAATAATCATAATCATCATCATCAATCATTATCAATCCGCTGCAGGATGAAGGTCTTTCCAAATTCAATCAATCTTCTCCGACTTTAGCTTCTCTTCTCCATGTCATCCCTGCACACTTTCTTATTTCATCTATCCATCTCACATGTGGTCTCTTGGATCTTTTACAATCTCTTGGAATCCAGTTTAAGTTTTTAATTGTTGATCTATTATCATCTCTTCTAGCAATATGTCCAGCCCAACTCCACTTCAGTCTTTTAATTTTTTCAATGAGATCAGTAACAACTGTTTGTTCTTTTACTCGTATATTGGGTTTTCGATCTCTTCTTGTTACTCACAACATGCGTCTCTTCATAGTTCTTTGAGTGGTTTGAAGTCTCTATATTTCTCTTCTATTAAGTGTCCAAGTCTCAGATCCATAAGTAAGAACTGGCAAAACACATTTATTAAAGACCTTCCTTTTCAAACACATAGGCATATTTCCTTTTAGTATCAAGTTATTTCTACCAAAAGCACTCCAACCAAGTTTAATTCTATGATTAATTTCTCAATTATGTCTCCATCTGTATTAACAATCTGACAAAGGTATTTGTAGCTGTTAACTTCTTCTAACTCATCATAATCAATTTTTACTTTCATATTTTGAGAAAATTCATTAAACATTATTTTAGATAAAAATGCATATTAAATCCATATCTAGTGCTATTCTATTCATATACATAGACTAGTTTTTGACTAATATCTTTTATTAGTCAAGAATTTGGAATTGCAACTAGTGTATCTGAATCTTTTGAACCATAATAGATTATTATTCAATTGGCATTTGTTATTGTCATCTTCTTTATTTTTACAAAAAAGAGTTAATAGAAAACATCTTAATGATTTCAATACATGCCATTTCAGATATTATATATTTTAGTACCTTCTATTTTCTAGCAATGATAGACATCTATAGTGTCTAGCTAGGAATGATTAAAATAAAATAAAAAACAACACAAACTCCATTTATTCTACTCTATATTGCCATATATTGTAAGGTTGAGTACTGAATATATAATAGATGACAATGATTATTAAATCTATATCCAGTGTTGTTCTAATCATATATCAAGATTAGCTTCTGATTTTAGAATTTACAACTGTGCAAGCAATAGTTATTTTTGATTTTTAGGCTAATAACTCTCCTCACTGATAAAGGCCATTAGAAATTGTCTTCAAATATCAATAGAATTACATTGGATATGAATTTAATAAACATTATAATATGGTATCTACTTACTAATAAATGGCAGTGTGGAGTAGAATAAGATTTTGCTTCTGAAAAACATTGTGTAAACTTGAGTGATTAAATGTTTTCTAATCGAATATTTTATACTATTTATTGTATTTATATGTGCAGGGGGGTGTCTGATGGTTTTGCCGATTCTTTGAATTGGCCAATACATGCACTACTCTGAGAAAACCAAGCTTTCAGTGCATAGTGCTGTAATGTGGGGGGAGGAGTAGATGATGGTTTTAATGATCCAAGGAATCAGCCAATACATGCACTAGTCTGAAAAAACAAAGATTATGATTTCCAAAACAACATACAATAACAAACATTTCATTACTCTCATAGCTGTTCTCCTGAAAACATGCCTTTTCATGTGACTTATTGTGAAATGGTTCTGGGACATACTCTTTTGCAATTGTTTTCACCTTCAAGGATGTGTAGAGAAATGTGCTATGAGCTTACAATTATTATTATTTAATAGTACATCAGATAAGATGTAAGATCCAATGCACATAAAAACACTTATGGCCAGTTGAATTCCCTACCCCCTCATATCCTATGGTAGCAATCTGTGAAGTGTGCGCTATTTCCATAGTGACTCAAAGTACATGTGTAACACCATCTAGACCTGTTAATGGCTAATATAAATAGAACTGTTCTATAGGCTGTAAATTGGGCCACATAAATGGCATATTTTTGTGCTTTTGCAGAGAAATAATGCCATCAAGTGGCCCACATAAGATGTAACTCACAACTATCTATTTTTTTTAAAATGAAACTTTAAATATATCAAAAGAATATTTCCTTTACAGTTCATTATTGCATTATTTTAATTTAAATTCTCATCTTTCATTTCTTTATTTCCATGTTTCTGATAATCTATTGTTATTAAGATAATGTTTTCTATTTTTTGAAATACTTTATAGAATATTTAAGACAATCATAAAAATGTACAATATTGAGATATCTCATAAAATATATATCCCTCAGATAAAAAAAAATTTTTTTATTATTAAATTAAAATCAATGTTAACATGAGATGTCTTAAGAAATAATTTCTTGATACAATCTAATAAAACCTTAGGTGATCAGTGGTCACCATATTTATATAAAGTCTTGTTTTTAATATTTAGATCTATCCTCAGATTCGTTTTGGGTTTATGTTGATATCAATGAGACCTGTAATTTAAAGCCAACAATCACCATAAACTCTATCTGCTAAGTTAATACCTTGAAATTAAAATTAAACTATAGTTTTGAATCCTCTTCAATCTATGAATATTCATCTTGTAATCACTGATTACTCAAATTTACACTACATAAAAGTGAAGATCTGCTTTTATTTTATATAGTTTAAGCTGAAAATTTGGTGATCTGTTATTATTAACATTTTATTGTAGGGATATAAAGTGTGTGTAATTAATAAAAAACTAGAGATATTAAAATAGGTAGTTACTGACTTGTTTCAGATTCATATAACTCTTTAAGTAGGTTGACTCTGATTAGATTAAATTGAATTTCAAGCTTTTTATCTTGACAGAAATGTACTGTTGAAGTAGGTTGGTGAATGCATATATGCATTTCTTCCAACTTTGAATCCTAGACCTCATTGATTAAGCAAGAAAATGATCTGAAGATTGGGATTCAAATACTAGGGATAGAGATTTTATATTATCTGGTGATCATTGATTACTTAAACTTACATTAGATGCTAATAAAATAGAAATTGACTTTTGTATTATATTGGTTATGCTGGATCTATGATGATTTGTTATTATTTGAATAAATAATAATAATAATAATAATAAATTAACATTTATAGCTTAAGCCACTGGAGTTGACTATAATTTTATAGTCAGTTTTACTACCTGTGAATCATAATACATTTTTAAAGAAAAAAACAGTCACAAGCATATGATTTAATACTAGTCACAATTAATAAATATTAGTTGATTATCTTTTCAATTTTAATATTCCTCAGAATAAGGAATTATAGACAGAATATTAAAAGAATATGTTCATACTATTATAATGAACATTATTTTTTATAAAATAGATGTCGCTATATATCCACTGTAGAATAATTTGCTACATTTTCATTTACCATTGTCAAACTTACTCCACTCACAACTTTGATGCTATCCATTTCAGATAAATACAATAATGATTATTATTAATCATTTTCGAAACTAGAGATTATCTCTAGCACAGATATAAACTTTAAACCTCAGTTAAAGATTAATATATCTGATTTTTTTAATTTTACACACACACATGGAGTTATTAACCTTTCTCTTTCCCATGTGTAATATCTTATAGATATAATAAAAACCGTGTAATATCTTATAGATATAATAAACACTGTCTTACTTTCCCATTCTTTTTAAATTCACTTAAATAAAAATATAATAAAATACTAATGACCCCTAAGATGCATTTCGTGCTGAACCAGCACTCATCAGTTATCCCAGGTCACTATCTCTCATATATATCTTTATTATATAAAAAATATTTATCTAGAGAAAATTGCTACATTTTCATTTACCTTTGTCAAAAAAATCAGATATATTAATCTTTAACTGAGGTTTAAAGTTTATATCTGTACTAGAGGTAATCTCTAGTTTCAAAAATGATTAATAATAATCATTATTGTATTTATTTAAAATAGATGGCGTCAAAGTTGTGAGTGGAGGAAGTTTGACAATGGTAAATAAAAATGTAGAAATTTGCTCTAGATAAATACTTTTCATATAATAAAGATATATATGAGAGATAGTGACCTGGGCCAACTGATGAGTGCTAGTTTAACACGAAATGCATCTTGGGGGTCATTTGTCTTTTATTATATTTTTATTTAAGTGAATTTAAAAAGAATGGGGAAGTTTGGAGATGTTTATTATATCTATAGATTGTAATTGTAAATAGTTCCAACATATTGAAAAGGATAAAAATTAATATTTGCTGAAAAGAGATTTTATGTATATTATTATTGTTGTTATATATATTATTGCTGTTATATAAAAATATTTTGTATTATATAATATTGTATGATTTATTTAAATATTAATTATATATTTTTGTATACATTTCATAAAATGCATTATTTTATTATTCACTACTCTCAAAAATATCTGACATATATCTATATAATGTTTATTAAAATCAATTAAACATACAAAATAAAAAAAATTATACCTAATAAACTGCAAAAATTTAATTTAAATAATCTAATTAAATCTTATTATTTTATATTTATATCAAATTGTATGTTCACTTTGGATTTTTACATCAAAAAATTTTTCAGTGAATTTTAGAAATAAATTTGGCCAAATATAGTACTAGTGAAAAATGTACTATTTCTCTATGGCTCCTCAAAAAAATAATAAATTAACTTATAAATATTTAAATCATTTTGAACATTTTTTTGTAATTTTGATTTATAGACAATGTAAATAGTGGGTGTGCTAAAAACAAGTCATTTGATTCTGTATTCAGCATCAAATTCATAACTAATATCATTTATATGATTTATATTATCTTAAGCTTTTCATTTAATTTGATTTATTATTTATATAATAAAAGCATATTTGGTAATAGTTCAAATTCTTCTGATGATATCTATATAAAAGTTTGAAATTAGAATGTAAATTAATCACTATGTGTAATAATTATTTCATCTTTTTATATGCTTCATGTTATATGTATATATTGTAAGAGGATGGGGTAATAGGAAGTGAAAAAAAAAAGGTTGACCATAGTCATACCTGCGGTGATGGCAAATCATCATCAACCCCAAGTCAATACAAAATTAATAATTTAAAAAAGTATATATAAGTAGTATATATAAGTAATATATTTAAGAGGAGCATGAGATCAAGAAAACTCAGGGATCAGCCAGTCACTCCTTAGAGTAACTAAAACTAATTATAAATCAATCATATATCAACCAGCATTACCAAAAAGTATAAGTAATATTCAAAATAAACCATTCATCATCATGAATGATCATTCAATCAAAATATAATAAAATCAATAGTCCATCTTGTGGCTGGATTTGAACAATAAATAATATAAATCAACAGTCAACCTTGTGACTGGATCAGGAATGGGTCTTCTGTAGACCAGGCTAACTATTGAGCTTTTGCCACCTTGGCACAATTGTCTAACTATTAATTTGGAGGGACAAACTAAGTGTGAATCCATGGGAATACTTAAACAGAAAAATCTAAACAGTAATGCTGGGATAATAAAACATGCTGATCATCATCAATGTTCTGGTGACTTGTTCTGGCCAACTAATTAAAGGTAGTGCATGGGCTTTAAAAATATAATCTTATGTGCCAACCAGGATTATGATGATGGATCATTTCTGGATGCCCCAAAAGCACTCATATAATCCCCATTTATATATTCATTCTGTGCTCGAATCTAGCTCACAGAACATAAGCTGTATTACTGTATGTGACTAAGAGATGATGAAAACATTTTTTTAACAATTGAATAAGTTTATTAATAATAATAAAAAATGAATTTAAGATCTTATAGAGTAAGGCTTCTGATTTTGAATAATGTATAATAAAAAAAATTATCACATTTGTGACTTACAAAATTACTATACAAAATTCAAATTATTACATTGGTTTACATAATTAATACATTACGTTTATTTAAAATCCACTCAGCACACAGGCATCTTGATACAAAATGAACATTTTTGAAATGACATTTAATAAAAAAAAAGAATGATCAAAATTTTACATATAAGTGTCTATCGGACACACATTATTTACTATACAATTGACATATATACATGCACAAATACATCTGTGTGCATGTAACCTCTGAACATATTTAAATTGTCCTACAATAATACATGATTAAACTTTTTAACCTTTATTTTTAATAATTCAAATACTTATGCTAGGTTTACTAAAACACATATATAGAATTGCACAGATTATTAACAAATATAATTTTGTCAAACAATAAATAACAATAATTTTTCTAATTAATAATTCTATTTTGAATATACATAAAATTTACATATATATGTGTGTATCAATATTTTAAAAAACTCATTTAATCAAATTCTATTACTGCTTTCTTTTATTCTTTAAAAAAGTGTAGTCAATTTTTGAAAGATTAGAAAGCTTTTTATTAGGATACCCCTTAACTAATTATAAATGTCTTTAAATTTAAAAATATAGACTTAAAATGTTTTCTAAATGAATTATTTAAAAACAATTCACTTTTGTATACAAGTTTATCTGTACTTCTCTGCATATAGACACAGAAGCATAGATATAACTACTGTTTTATTCAGCTGGTATTTCTTGGGAAAGCTGGAAGATTTTTCTTGGGAAAGCTGGAAAATTTTTCTTGGTGAGTTTGGTTGTTTATCATCGATATAGTCCAGGTAAGGGTTGTTCTGGAGTTGGTTCCACTTAGACTAGAATTTGGTAAGCTTGAGGTCAGCAAGCTGTTTTCCAGAACACTTTTAAGGCTATGAATTTCAACACAAATCCTCATGGCAGTTCTCTATGTAATTCTACTATTAAACTGAAGAGCAGCTACTTCCTTAATTCTTTCATCCTCATGGCAGTTCTCTATGTAATTCTACTAGTGATCTCTGCAGCTAGCTTTACTGCTGTCATTTATTGCTACAGTTCCCAACTCTTCATAAAATACTTTAGCCAACTTTGCAACTAGCTCTGCAGTTAGCTCTTCTGCCAACCACTTCTCAGAAAATTAAAGGCAAACTTTGCAGTTGGTCTAGCTGGTCACTGCTTAAAATATTACAACCAGACTCTTCCAGCCAACTCTTACAAAACTGCAAGCAATACTAACTGATATTTTTATCAGTCTTTTTATAATCTTGGTTAGGTCATGTGATGAAAACATAGTGACTGTTTTCAATCTGTCTAATCCTTTTGAAAACAAGCTTGAAATTTTTATCAAAGTATGATTGGAAAAAGTTGATTTAAACTTTAATCCTTTGGAATCTTCATACATGTTTTTATTCAGTAATAGAAATTTACAAATTAATTAAAAGATTTCAAAATTAGACATTTTTACAATTATCAGAAAACATGCTTATTTTTAAATTTCAAAATCAAAATTATAAATAATATTTATCAGACCTTTTTAAAATATTAATTTCATAATAAAATTTTATTTTAAACGCAGAGTTATTTAATCCTTTACTTATTATTTTATTTTAGGAAATATAAAAAAATATCTACAAAAATTTATGTCTGTGTTTATTTCTACTTTTTCTTTACTTTATAATATATATATATATATATGCACACACCCTATATTTATATTGTTTTACGTTATTTAACCTAACTGGTTACATTGCCCTCATCTGAGGGAAAAGGAAAATAGAAATGAAACACATTTCCAACAATATTTTACATAATTTACATATATAATCAAAACAAAGTTGATATCCAAAACTATGTACTCATCAATTACTTTAGAGATCTGACAGATATCCATCAGTTGACAGAATTAATACTGATTATAGATAAAAAAATTCAGCCACTGGACTATAAGTACACAAGGCACCATGAACACCTAGAGTGCCACCTCAAATGAGACACTATAAGCTACTACAACCCATGATAAGTAAAATGCAAAATTCCTTGCAAAGCCCTCTTTCTTGGAGGGGCTTGAAAATACAAAACTATGCCTTGCTTCTTTTGAACCTTATGGACTGGGAAATACAAGCTATGGTTGCTTTTTTTCTTTGGACACTTAGAGGCTGGAATCATGACAGGACTATATTAACTGCTCTATGACAAACAATATGAAATACAAAAAATAGGTTAGAGCAAATAGTGTAAATAGAACACCCTCAGAGTTGCATGAAAACATTGCATCATACAAAAATCTCCATCCATCATCAAAACTGAAAATACAGTTAAACAACCTTCAACAATCAAACACCCAATCCAATCTCAAAAATCAATGATTTTCTATTTACTCTAAACATGAACCTTTTCAAACATACATGAAAACTTCTATTTTATAATTTATAATCATCATCAATACTCTTATCACATATTTCACAGTAATTTTTAAAATTAATTTTGCATAAAATGTTTTTTTTCTTTCTCAGTTGTGGTTTGAGATCAAGTTGATAATTTTGAAGTGATGATCACTAGTATGTTATCATCATCAGTTATATTGGGCAGACATCTATAATGATTGCCACAATACATGATCATTATCAGCCCTCAGTTAGGTAACCATTTGTAACAGGATTGGATGATAGGAAGTGGAAAGAAATGGAAGTATAAAGTGAGGTTGATTATTGTCATAATTGGGGTGATGGCAAAATCATCATCAACCCCAAGTAAACAAAATTTGAATTCTACAAAACTATATACAAGTAAGATATATTTAAGGGGAGCATAAGATCAAGAGATCTATGAGATCAGAAAAGCAACTAAAGACATAACTATACCTAAAGCATCATCAAAAAGTAAATAACAGTAATTCTCAAAAAAAAAACATTTATTGTCATGAATGATCAACAATTAAAATAAATCAGTAAAATAAATCAACAGTCAATCTTGTGACTGGATTAGAAATGGGTCTTCTTTAGACCAGGCTAACTATTGAGCCTTTACCAGCTTGAGGCAATTGTTTAACCATTAATTTGGAGGCACAAACTAAGTGTGAATCCATCAGAATACTTAACCAAAAAATCTAAACAATAATGCTGGGATATTAAAATATGCTGACCATCATTACTGCTCTGGCCACTTGTTCTGGTCAACTATAAACTTAACTTTTTAATAAGACTAAACTAAAATTAAAGGTAGTGCATGGGCTTTAAAGAATATAATCTTATGTACCAACCAGGATGATGATGATTGATCATTTCTGGATGCTCCAAAAGCACTAATATATATCCCCATTTATATATTCATCCCATGCTCAAATCTAGCTCAGAGAACTGTATGTGACCAAGAGATGATAAAAACAATTTTTAACAATTGAATAAGTTTATTAATAACAATAAAAAATGAATTTAAGATCTTATAAGGTAAGGCTGATTTTGAACAATATAGAATGAAAAAAAAATCACATTTGTGACTTACAAAATTACTATACAAAATTCACATTATTACATTGATTTACATAATTAATACATTAGGTTTACTTAAAACCACTCTGCACACAGGCATCTTGATACAAAATGAACATGTTTGAATTGACATTTAATAAAAAAGGATGACCAAAATTTTACATATAAGTGTCTATCTGACATGCATTATTATTTACAATACAATTGACATATATACATGCACACATACATGTGTGTGCATGTAAGCTCTGAACATATTTAAATTGTCCTACAATAATACATGATTAAACTTTTTAACTTTTATTTTTAATAATCCAAATACTTATGCTAGGTTTACTAAAACACATATATAGAATTGCACAGATTATTAACAAATTTAATTTCGTCAAATAATAAATAACAATAATTTTTATAATTAATAATTCTATTTTGAATATACATAAAATTTACATATATAGGTGTGTATTAACATTTAAAAAAAATAAGTTAATTAAATTCTATTACTGCTTTCTTTTATTCTTCTTTAAAAAAAGTGTAGTCAATTTTTGAAAGATTAGAAAGCTTTTTATTAGAATACCCCTTAACTAATTATAAATGTTTTTAAATTTAAAAATATAGATTTAAAATGTCTTCCAAATGAATTATTTTAAAACAACTCACTTTTGTATACAAGTTTATCTGTATTTCTCTGCATATAGACACAGCAGCATACATATAACTACTTCTTTATTCAGCTGCTATTTCTTGGGCAAGGTGGAAGATTTTTCTTGGTGAGTTTGGCAGTTTATCATTCATATAGTCCAGGTAAGAGTTGTTCTGCAGTTGGTTTCATTTAGACTAGTATTTGGTAAGCTTGAGGTCAGCAAGCTGTTTTCCAGAACACTTTTAAGGCTATGAATTTCAACACAAAGAAGGGGGTCATTCACCTCCATGTGAATTCAAACTCCACTATTAAACTGAAGAGCAGCTACTTCCTTAATTCTTTCATCCTCATGGCAGTTCTCTATGTAATTCTACTAGTGATCTCTGCAGCTAGCTTTACTGCTGTCATTTATTGCTACAGTTCCCAACTCTTCATAAAATACTTTAGCCAACTTTGCAACTAGCTCTGCAGTTATCTCTTCTGCTAACCACTTCTCAGAAAATTAAAGGCAAACTTTGCAGTTGGTCTAGTTGGTCACTGCTTAAAATATTACAACCAGACTCTTCCAGCCAACTCTTACAAAACTGCAAGCAAAACTAACTGTTATTTTTTATCAGTCTTTTTATAATCTTGGTTGGGTCATGTGATAAAAACATAGGGACAGTTTTTAATCTAATTCTTTTTCAAATAAGCTTAAAATTTTTATCAAAGTGTTATTGGAAAAAGTTGATTTCAATTAACTTTAATCCTTTGGAATCTACAAACATGTTTTTACTCAGATAATAGAAATTTACAAATTAATTAAAAGATTTCAAAAATAGACATTTTTGCAATTATCAGAAAACATGCTTATTTTTAAATTTCAAAATCAGAATTACAAATAATATTTATCAGACCCTTTTAAAATATTAATTTCATAATGAAATTTTATTTTAAACCCAGAGTTATTTAACCCTTTACTTATTATTTTATTTTAGGTAATATAGAAAAATATCTACAAAAAGTTATGTCTGTGTTTATTTCTACTTTTTCTTTACTTTATATATATATGCACACGCTATATTATTGTGTGCTATGTAACCCAACTGTTGCTTTTTAGAGATTTATTTTTTTCTTAGTAGATATCTATATATTTTACACATTTTAATAGTCCTTCATGTTGTTTTGATTGGCATGTCATCAAATAGTTTTTCTTTTTAATAGATGTAATGTTATTGACCATTCATATAATTTCTGAATTGGTTGCTAATAGTTTCATTAATTTGTATGACTACATCTGATTTTTAAATTTTATTTTTTTGAAACCTTTTCTTTTAAATTTATATTCTTTCAAATACTAGATTAAATTAAAATTCTTTTAAAAGATAAAAGTATGAAAAAATGCAAAAAAAAAAAAAAGAACATTATATTTTAATAAAAATAAGCTAGATTTAATGGAAATTGTCAAAATCAACAAATATTTTCATTGTTAATAGTGTAATGTATATTTATTTCATTAAATATGCCCATTTGCTTGCATTGCTGTATAGTTATGTATTTGCAATAATATATTGGATTATTTTCATCATTAATCATTTTAATCATTAAAAGTTTTTAGAAAAATTGTTAGTTTTTCTAAAACATTCAATCATTAGTAATATATTTGAAAAGTTTAAATAAGATTTGGATTTTGTAAAAACATTTAATAATTAAAATTAGATAATGGAAATAATTCAACTACAGTTATAAATAAATACCATCATAAAAACTTCAGACAAACATTAAATTATTTATTTTTTCTTCATCTATAATTGCACATATTTTTTATTCTCTAGCTATTTTTTTAAAAAACACATATAAGTGTACTAGATTTTTCTCTTAATTATAAATACACATTATGTCTTCTTTAACCATTATCTCAGGAATATATCTATTAATAATTGCATAATTCTACATCTAAAAAAAACAGTAAAAAATTATTTTCATTTTCATATCTATTTTTCATTTTCTCTCTATGCTATATTTTTAAATATATATATTATAAAATTTATTCTTCAAATAACAGTTTTTTTCATGGCAAGTGTGAGCTAATATCATTATATTGATTTAATATAGTTTGATATGTTAATAAAGTTTCAATAAATTGAGTAGTGTAATATTTTTTCTGGATTAAGTGAATATAGTAGCAATTAAAACAATTTACATTTTTCTCCAATATAAACTTCCTATGTTTTTAAAGCATACATGTGCTATTGAAACCTTTACAAATTTTAAATACTAACTATAAATTTAACCTTTTCACTGAAGATTAAATATAATAAACACAAGATTAAAATGACAGTTTTGATTTTGTATATATATAGCCTTTAGTTTAAATTTTTAAGAAAATTAAATTATTTTCTGTGATGATTAATATTTTAAAAGTTCATAAATATATTAAAAATAATTTATTAAATTATTTAGATTTAAAAAAATATTTGTCTGCTCTATTTTTTTCCTCTCATCACATCACATAGATTGTTTTAATCTCTATGTAAATCATGTGCATATAAACACTAAATAAACTTTATTTATATTAATAAAATTATTATTACAATAAATAAAAATGTGTTTGAAACGTGAAAATAAGATTTCATATTCAATTGCAACTTGTCTGTTCTTTTGACAAACACAATGCAAAAAAATTCTGTTTTACCATACTAGGTCAAATTGAAATTTATTATTTTCCTGATTATGCTATCTAAGTAAAAAAAAATTTAAATATAAGTATTTTTTAAAACATCTGTTAATCAATAAAAACTAAACTGAATGTACAATAATTACTAACATGACTTCTGTAACAATATAAGAATGTACAAAATGAATGATTACAATTGCTTCTCCTAGCACATTAAATTTAATAATAAAGGAATAATGTCTAGCATACTGGATATATCTTTACAATAAATTGTTTATATTGAGTTCATTGTTTTATAATTAGAGCATGTTTATTGAGTAGTAATAAAAAATTTAAATAAGCATTCATCAATTCCATGTTTAAAGTGTGGTTAAACATAATAACATGTTTGATTCATTTTCCTTTCCCTTATTTTAAAGAAGGATACGATTTGGAAAGTAAAAACATATTATTGATTTTTAAGATCAACACAATAAAACTTTTGAAAATTTTATTTAAAGTCTTAAATATAACAAGTTGAACTTTAAACTATAAGAATTAATTTATCATCTTAAGTAGTCTTCAGTTTGAATTAAGTATATATATATATCAAAATTAAATTATCTTTAGCCTAATTATTGTTTAAAACTTTTTAAAATTAATAAAAATAACGAAAATATTTTTAAAATATTAAAGTTATATTGAGGAAAAAAGTTACTTACTTTTGTGCTTTTACTAAGATGAAATAAAAAGAAAAAAAACTTTTTTTATCATGTCAGCGGTCAATGCTTCATAAAAAAGAATCAATCATTATAAAAATTAAATAAATTTTATATTTATTTTTTAAAATATCTTTAAAAAAACAACTTTGAAATACAAAAATTATTTTTTTATAATTAAAAAGTTACCTTTCATATTTATAACATAATACAAATAACACTCACAGCAATTGTACATTACATTTGTTTTTAATTCCCTGATTTATTGGAAATCTAAAAAAAACTAAATTATAATTTTATTACTGTTAAAACATAACTTTGCAATCTATACAAAATATGATTGTAATGCCAGTTTGGAATCTCTCCAGAGTTGATAATACAAAAGTCAAAATTTTTTACCCCCCCCCCAAAAAAAAGAAATTAAAAATTTTAGACTAAGTAAAATAATTGTTCTTAAAAAATCAAAGTAAACACATGACTCTTAGATCAAAAAGGCATAGAATTTATAGGTATTTACTGAATTTTGTTTTTGTTTTAAATTTATTTTAAAATTTATGTATGTGTATATTAATTTATTTACCATATTAAATTTATTCATGTTTAAATATTTTGTATTTAAGATTAAATAAAAAAATCTAATATAAATAAATCATAATTCATACTAAAATAATAGGAATGGGACAAACAAAACATTTTGTCTCCTCTGACTCACAATTTTTTGGTCATACTACATTGTTTATATAAAATATCATGCATTTGAAAAAAAGCAGTTTAAGTGCAGGGTGTTTGCTGATAAATGTAGAATTGGTCAATATAAAATTGGAGCTCTACAAATGATCATGGTTCTATGCTTGTTAATTGCAATAATTCTTACATCACACAAAGACAGATTATTTTTTTACATATGCCAAATAAAAAAATAGTTTTTTTTATATAGAAGTAATCTTTATAAATTAACAAACCATTAAGTAATTGATGTTTCCCAGAAGTCTAAATGTAATTTTTTTTATTAATTATTAAACATCAAGATTTAGTTAATATGATTGCATTTCTTTTAATATTGAAATTAAACCATTAATTGGAAATTTATTTCTATTAGTAGATTGAATTTGACCAGTATAACAAATTATTATCTTTAATTTTTTGGGTATGATTAGCATGACTACAATTATGTTTTTCAATACATCTTTATTATGGTTCTATTGAATTTCATTTTATGATTTTCCAATTTTAAAATAAACATTTTCATGTACAATTTTTATTCTACATCTATCTTTACATTAATACGCACATTACATTCAATCTAAAACTTCCTTAAAATCGTGTCTGTCTTTATATAATGTGACTCATTCACTGCAATTTTTAAATCTAATTTTCAGTTTGATAAGAATTTTGCATAATTTTTTCTTATCAATTATTGTTTACTATTTTTAGCCAACATAAACCCAAAATATAATTTATTAATATATTGAAGAAGAAAAAAATTATGTTAAAATAATCTACAATTTTTAATCTTGGTTTTAAAGATTTTCATACTTCAACACGATAAACATACACTTTGACTTTTTTATTTTATTTTCAGTACCTTTTTCTATGCCTTTATTTCAGGTATGTAATTTACTATAAGATTACTTGTAATCCATAAACTAATTTTATTCATTATAAATCATAATTATATAAGTTAAATGCATGATGTACAGAAACTTTATTTTGGAAATTTACTGACAAAAAATAATTATAACATTGATTTTAAAATAAGTAGGATGTGCTTATAAAAATTAAATAAATGAAGCATGATAGTATTTCATTTAAAAAGTAGAGTTGTACCAAAAAAAAAAAAGGATAAGTATTCACATACATATAGAAATAACTTTTTAATGTCAAAAAATGCTTTATTTTAAAATCAATAATGTAACTTGATATTTTAATAAAAGTAAAATATCAAAAAACTGAGTTCTTAAAAAGTGAAACAATTTTTCTTTTTTCTCCATTGATTTAAAGTTTTAAATAAATTCAGATATGTTATTATTACTATTTTAATGCACTCTCTCATCATGCTTATTGGCTGCATTTAGAAATAAACACAATATAACTTAATGAAGTTGACAATCCAAGAATCAATGTATCCAAGGATATATTGATTTGGGATAAACAGGATGCAAAAGCGAAAACAAAATACAATTATCAAATGCAAAAGACTTAATTTTTAAAAAATAAAAGCAATAAAATTTGGCAAGATATCGCAATTAGTTATGTATGTGTGTAATATATGTTGAAATGGACATTCTTATGGACTACAGATAAAATATATAGGAATGACAATATATAATATTATTCATGGAGAGGCTAATTTCAAATTTACAATAAAATAATAATTTATAAGTCAGACTTTGTAGAACTATTTTAACAATCTTGTAAAGGATACCTTCTTTTTTGCATCAATGTTAATTTATTAATTAAATTTAAATGGTCAACTTTTATTTAGCTGCTATACTATCATATGGATTATAATTCTATCAGTGGCATTAACATTGTGAAGGAATCACTGGTTCATTTATTAACCATATAATAATATGGTAGTAAGGTAAAAATGCACTTTTTTTATCTATTATATGAGCATTGGTAAAAAAATATATATATATATTCATAAAATTATTAAAATGACAGCAGAAGATAGTTAATAATTATAGTAGTAGTAGTAGTAGTAGTAGTAGTAGTAGTAGTAGTAGTAGTAGTAGTAGTAGTAGTAGTAGTAGTAGTAGTAGTAGTAGTAGTAGTAGTAGTAGTGGTGGTAGTAGTAGTAGTATTAGTAGTAACAGTAGTAGCAGCAGCAACAGTTGCAGCAGTAGCAGTAGCAGTAGCAGCAACAAGCAGTAGTAAATTTAACTAGATGGCTCTAAAATTGATGTGTTTTTTTTGTAATAAGATTTTGTTTTTTATTTGATAAATATTGGACATATTAACTACTTCCAGACAGATTCAAGTAGCAAAGTAAGTTACATTTTTGTAACTTACCTGAATGTATCTTTTTTCAATGACATTTAATGACCCATTGAATTCCACCATTATGGAAGGAATCAGCATCTCATTCCAAATTTACCATTGCTGATTGTAATCCAATCGCCATTAATACTTTTTCCAATTCCTTATCTGGAATTGATCAAAATTATAAACATAAAAAAAAATAAACATAAGGTTATTAATAAAAAAAAATGGCACTAAATCAGAATATAATTGTAATGGGAGAAAAATCTGCCTTTTAATAATTAAGCCTACAAATGCTTAATGATATTAAAATTTTCCCTAATTTACAAATCTCTAAAAACCAAGACCATAAATCAAAGTAAATCAGCTACTCGGAAAGAAAATAAAGAAGATCCATCAAATCAAACCTCTAATTTTAAAAATATAATAAGAAATAATACTTATGCAAGAGTTGTTAAATATTACTCTGCAACCATAGAGAATAACATTCATTTAACATTGGAATATATAGCAGATATTTACGACCCAGATAATGAAAATGATGATAATCAAATTCAAATTAATACAAACATATCAAATTCTCAAAAAATGACACCTGAATGGTGTGCTTATTATTCAGATCAATTCAACTCTATCATCCACAAAGTTTGCTAAAATCATTCAAACTATTTTATAACAGCAAATCGGTTGTAATAAGCATGACAAATATTAAACTGTGAATTTTCAAGATTTTCAACTTATGAATTCTATGATTATTAACAAAAAAGAAGCTTATAAAATTCTGAATCACCCAAATAATAGATATCTCTGTTTCAAGTTTCACAATAAAAAACAAAAAGAAATTAAAAAAAATATATATTAAATTTTTAAATGCAAAAATGTTTTGCTGTATTGACTTAGATCACCCTCTATTAATAAATGGGAAAATTAAATGTTGTTACATAGATTTATCAGAAATCAATCTTCAATTATTACTTAAAAAACTATGTCAACATATCTAACTTTAAACATCTATTGGAAAAAAGAAGCCACACCTATATTAACAAATATAGCTGTCTTTGCATTAAAATTAAACAAAAAGTTAATGCCATGGATATTCCAATTCTACATTCTACAGAAACATTACGACTAATTATACCTTTTAAAGGTATTTTTCCACAGTATTTTTTTTTGTAAAGAAATATTGCCCTAACAAATTTTGTATAAACTGTGGACTAAAATTAACCAAATCTCATCAATGTACAAAAAAACACAAGAACAGCAAAACAACTTAACTACCACAATACAATCAAATAAAAAAACAAGAAACATCATCACCAGAAAATTCAATTAATCATTCCGTACTGTCAAAGCAAACAATGATTAAAAACACCACTCTTGCCAATATCAACCAAGATAAAATTAATAGTAAAAAACCCTTTAGATACAAACACAGAATCTGAAGTCAATATTATACTCTCTACATCATCGTCAAAGTATCATGAAAGCACAACAGATGAAAAAACACTTTTCCCGATAGCAAATAAAAAAAGATTTAAAAAAAAGAAAAATCAATGACATCAAAGCAAAAACAGCTGACCAACATATGCAAGCTGAGATAAACAATCTATTAATAACATAGATATAAACAAACTCACTACTGCTGCAAAAATGAAACTGAAAGCCTCTAACACTAATTCATTGGAAGTCTTCATGGACTACCACTGGACCAGACAATTACATATTTTTACACTCACTCCTGAACAAATTTTTTTTTTGGGAATGGACATTAATAAAGGAACTGCAAAGAAATCCAAAGACAATAAAAAAATTCTTTACTAATGATACCACATTCAACACAGCTACTCAACAAGACTCTTCTCAAAATTAACCCAGCATCATAAATAATAGAACTGTAATTTTTTTTTAGACTTTATAAAGATAAATCCAGTTGGTTACACACCTAATCTATGCCTTTACATACATAACCTCACTATGCACATTCATAATTCTATCTGCACATAAGCAAACACAAAACTTTAACTATGAATTTCAACATAACTGAGGTTAGCACCAGAGGCCTAAACTCTCAATAAAGAATCTATGCACTAAGCAATTGGATAAAACAATTCATACCTTACATTATATTATTCACAGAAACTAAAATTACTAACAATATTAATCCCCAAATTTTTTGAGGCAGATAAGGCTACGTAGAATTTTTCACATTGAACACAACAACAGCAGGAATTGGTATTTTAATTCCCCTTTGAATCATTTAAAATATTATATTTAGATGAAAACATGATTATAATAACACTACATCACATTGCTTTCACTGTTAATCATCATTAATGTGTATCTTTATAATAGGTCCAGATTAATCCACAAATTAATCAAATAAATATCACCCTGACATCTAACTCTTTCCCTATTATTCTTGTAGATGACTTCAACATGCCATACTCTGCTTTCATCTCCAAATATCTCAATCTCATTAACCATGGATTGATGAGTGCTGAAGGTTTTTTCCAAGTAATGCCTCTTCTCTACACCATAAATACATGCCACTCTTATAGACATATTTTTTTTATTCTACAGAATTACATTTTATCTTTAAACCTTCTCTACATCCTGTTAGTTTCTCTGATCACTGTGCTTTAAATATTAAATTAAACATTAACTTTAACATGAAACTTAATCTTATTTGTAATAACACTGTTTTTCCTTCTAAAATTTGCTATACCTGAAGCTATGATTACTGAAATCTATATCCTTTTTTAACAAAATTAATATATTTTCCCTTCACCTCTCTGAAGCATGGCAAACATTTATCAACATCACTCACTCTGTAATAAAGCACTAACTGCTCTAGTCAAAGAATTGGATACTCTTCATCTAAAATCAAAAAATACATCAAGTGACTCTGTCTGACTCTATCCTCTCTATAATGCTGCTTAAACAACAATATAAAAACACTCAATGTTTACTTGCTGAATACCTCTCTACAAAATATATATATATATATATATATATCTTGCACAAGCACAAAATATATATATATATATATATATATCTTGCACAAGCACACATTTGATCCAGGGGATAGACTCATTAGGCTTTTTTTTACAAAAATAAAAACAAACCCATTTCATTCTCTTTTATCTAAAGCAAACAATTATTCTTGAGACACAACATACTCCCTCTGATCTTCTACCATTTTAAAAGTAAGATTAAAACTTCTTCATACCCTGACATATCAACAAACTCATTTGGGCCTAGCAATCATAACCATGGGATAAGTAAATATGACATTATTCTGAAATTAAATTTTCTTTCTAATAGTGTACACCCTGGTTTACATGCAATATCAAATTCATTCTTACTCATCTTAGTTATTTCTCAATATCTATAATATATAATATCCTAAATTATTTATCAGAACAAATACATCATCTCAAACAGCACCATGCACTCTCTTTAGTACTTTTCCTAAAAAACATACTACACTCACCTTTTATAATTTTCAGGCAATATCAATGATCCTTATCCTTATCAAAACCATTGAATCAACCTCTAATCTTACCCTCCATATCTGCCTTTGAATTTGCCAAGAAAAGATAATCTACCACTGCTACAATTTCTCTTTTGAAAATCATCATAGATTATATCAGACATTCTAGAAAAACCAGACCTATTGCAATTCAGCTAGAAATTGCTGCAGCATTCAATTCTGTCCCAGTAGAAACCCTAATCAACTCTGTCCCAGTAAAAACCCTAATACATAACTTTAAAACTTGTATATTCCCACCCCTTTACTGCACATTCTTCCTAACCTTTTTATAAATAGAGAAATACATAATATTCTTAATGGCCAAACTTCTCTTAGTTTTCCTCTCTATAATTCAATTCTTCAAGGCTCACCACTAAGTGCCTTACATTTATAACCTATATTAACTCCTTACTACCTGATATTGAAAAAAAAATCTTCCTGGTAGATATTTCCCTACAATTATTAAAAGCATTACACCCATTAGTTACATCGATGACATAGTCATATATCTACCTTCAAAAAAAATCCTCCCCCAACTAATAACAATGATAAATAATTACACCAACTAATACAAACTCAACTTTAACCTGAAAAAATCTGCTACATGGAACATGCTAACTGGAAACTCCATTTCTTTTATTTTCACTACCTCAAGCCCAATTATTTTTGTTTTCCCATACACAAATTGGCAAATGTCACAAAAAACACAGTTGAAAATGCATTAATCTCATCCATTTAACAAACTACAAATTTACTCTCTAAAACCTACCTTTCACTTCATGCAAAAATTACACTTGTAAACATACTTATTTTTCCCAAAACCACATACTACATGCCCATAATAAAATATATAAACTCGTTCAAAAAGAAAATAAACTCATTATGTATAAAACTTATATGGAGTAGTAAGGCAGTGGCTATGAGCATTAAATCAATGCAAATGCTTGATTAACTACAATGGACTATCATTGCACTCTATATTTATATATCACCTATAAAAACATACAATAGTAATATTAATAGCATTTTCCCCTATTATAGAGAAATTATTGCCTGTAGTACCTACAGATACACCCCCACCCTGTAAAAACAAATTTTTAAATTACCTCATTAAAACATTTATAATTAATTTCAATTTAAACAGAAATATTGCCACTGGAAAAATTACATAATGGAAGGCATATAATGTACTAAAATTTGTATCCATAACATGTTTTGGAGAGAGTAAAGGCTGTGTTTTTCAAAAAAAGTTGTAATGACACAAAAGACATATATTCCCTAGCTAGTGACAGATATGTTGTTTAAAAACCACATTCTTTGACCAACATCAGTTTTGTATAAATAAGTAAAGAAGAAAAAACTAGGCATGTATTTTTATTACTATCATTCTAATTCTAGGAGCCCAGCAATTCATTTTACATTGATTTGCATTGGGGTACAGTCTACTATTGAAGTTCTGTTCTGTGATCTACACAGAAGAGATGAACAATAAGACAGCCATGAAAACTATGATCCTTCCCATCAAATAGGCCCAGTTTAAATACACATATATTAATCTAACACCAACTCTAACCCCATACCTCGTATATGTTTCCCTCATACTATCATGTGCTTCCATGTAATTTTCTCAGGATCCCACTTCAAAATTCTATGTAAACTTAATTTGACAAATGTAACATTATGTAATAATCATTTTTCCTTCAATTGTTGTAAGACATATGTTTTTTATCACGTGCAAGATTGTAAACTCTTACTACAGATGTAATATCATTATATTTTCATATGCAACTTGTGTGACCTTTTTTAGTCTTAATAAAGTTTACCTTTGAAGCATAATGATAATAATAATAATAATAATAATAATAATAATGATAATAATGATGATAATAATAATAATAATAATAATAATAATAATAATAATAATAATAATAATAATAATAATAATAATAATAATGATGATGATGATGATGATGATGATGCTGATCATGATGATGACAATAATAATAATAATAATAATAATAATAATAATAATAATAATTAGTATTATTATTATTTGTTGTTTAGATTCTTTGTAAGATATTATATATTCTCAGTACTCTATATTTAGTAATTATTTGTGGGCTTATTAAAATTATTAGACATTGCAAGACAAGCTAACTTCATTAATAATTTATGAAGATCACTAATATAAAGTTTTAAATGTTTTATGTAGACTGACTGCTATATAGTAGTTAGATAAAAGTTGACATTTTTTAGAAGTTTATTACTATATCTTTAAAAGATCCAAGATATGAATTATTGAATAGCAGTCAATATGGTAGTCAATCCATTAGACACTTATTGGTATTTGTTTATTGATATATCAAAAAAATGAGAGTATGTAGTGGAGAATATCACTCTGACATATCTATGACCTAGTTTCAAATTTGAGACTGGTAAAATTTGAAATATTTTTTTAAATTCTGATCAAGGTTGATTTATTTTATGTAAATATCCAGTTTTAGTTAGTAAATGGAAATCTGGCTAATTTTATATAGAAAAAATATCAGGTTAAAAACATTCAAACATGTATCACCCAGAAATTGGGCAGGTAAGGTATATAATTCTTTTTTCTTCACTTTTCCTCTGTGAAGTGTTGTTAAAGAAGTTTTTGTGTTGGAGGAATCTAATAAAATATGTTTTACTTATAATATCTATAGTTGTTTTAATACTTAATAACATGCTGACCATTATTATGACATATTTTCAAGTTTGTTTCTTTTTTTATTAATGCATAACTCACGCCAGCTTATCATATCACAAACATCCACCAATGCAAAAACTCTGACCAGTCTATGTCACAGTGCATGCATTTTACAAATATTTGTCCTTCATCAACAACTAAGAAATATCAAGCACCTAAATCCCCATGCTGTCATTAGTTTCTATCCATTTTTTACATTTTGTAGGAAGGTGAATAATCATAACATTGCATAAATATTTAACAGTGCATACCTCATTTCTTGTACATGAAGGCAGATAACCCACTCTTCATAACACACTCAATCTTGATATTTATATTAATAGCTCAGTGTTACTAATATCATGGAAATTAGATTAAAAAGAAATTCAAAAAACTATTTAAATTGTCCCCACCCATCAGTTGACATTTGTCATGTATATCTCTTTCTTCTTCACTACATTTCTGTGTAAGAGCCAGTGGAAAAATCTTTGCCCAGCATTGGGTTGGCTAACTACTGTTTTACTTAATGTAATATCTATAAATGTTTTGCATTTAGTAACATTATCTTGTATTATGAGATATGTTTTGCTTTTTATGTTTTTTTGCTTATCATTTTTCTAAAATCTGATATTTTTTCCATTTCTATTTTGGTTAATAAACTTGTTACTATTCTTTGCATTAGAAACTATATTAATCATATTTAATATATATCTTTTTTTATATTTCTGTGAATAAATATTCAGTTTCTGATTGTCAGTTTATTTTTATTTTTTGTTTCTGTTTGTTATGAACATATTTATAATGACTAATCAAAGTAAAATCCATATTGATCTGCATAATTGTTAATCAATGTCCTGATAGGTACTTATATATTAAATTTATTTTTTAGAAACACCAAAAAACATTATATGTCCTCTGCCTATATAATATTTTTAAATAACAAATCTATTTTCCTACTCCAGTTCTGTCACTTTGTGTAAGCTTGAGAATAAGCTAAACAATAGTTTAGAGATATGGGTAGGATAGCATTAGGAAGAGATTTATTAAGCTCCATCTTTTAATATCTATTGATTTTTCAAACTTATATAAGGTAACAGAACTTGAATACAAAAAGTTATTAGCTATATTCTTCATTGTTTAGTCAACACGTTAATAATAATTAATATTACTAGATACACTAAAATTTATAAATTTGAGAAACTTTTCCATTTTTTTTGTAAGTTTCTGTAGACTGTGGTTATCATCATCAACAACAACCATTATCAATCCACTGCAAAATAAAGGTCTCTCCAAGTTTAATCCATCTTCTCTGATCTTTAGCTTCCCTTCTCCACATCACCCCTGCACACTTTTGAATTTTATCCATCCATCTCACATGTGATCTCTTTCTGGGTCTTTTACAATCTCGTGGAATCCAGTTTAATATTTCAATTGTCCATCTATTATCTTCTCTTCTAACAATATTTTAAAAATGAATGTGTAAATAATAAAGTTTATAGTCTTGATAAAGTTAGTATTTTATCTTTATTATGTATATTTTCATTACTGCATTCACAATAATAGATTACAAGTACTTGGTCTAAATATTTAAAGTCTTCCATAAGTTTGTTATTTTATTTGTATAATACTGTGCTAGAAAAATGTGTGTAAAAATACATTTCCAGCACAGTATGAATAAATTTATTCTAAATTGTTGTTTACATTAGACTGAAAAAGTACAATTGGTGTTTTAAGAAGTAAGTATTATATATTATGTGTAATAATTTTAAAATATTTATTTTTATTTATTATTATTATTATGTAACAATATTTTTATTTGTGGGACACTAGCTGATATTGACAAAAGAGTTAATCCAGAGCATAGCTATAGTTTTTATGATGTCAATTGAAAAGTTAATAACTAGAAATAAACAGTTTAAACTCATGCTCTCATGTCTTGGTTTCGATAGAAGTGAACCTAAGTTCTTTCATATAATTTTTTAATTTTAAAAGTATATAATTATTAGATGGTTAGAATGATGGGATGAAAGCAATAGTATTCAACCATTAACTTGACAGATTTATTTAGGGTTGTGAAAAGCAACAATTTATTGAAATAATGAAAATTAATTCATAGCATTTAAAAACCATTGGAATATTTCTTTGCTATTAAAAATGGATATGAACTATTTTTCAATGATGATATCTAAATGCTAACAACTGAAAATATACACAAAAATTATGTTTACCTGACAATACAATTTTATAAGACTGATGAATTATTTACACACAAGATATAAATTGGTTCAATTTCCATTACATTGTCATGGATGAAACTAATGTCTGTTAACTTGTAATGTTTTATGAATCAAATACTTTTAAAAAAGGATATTTATATTGCATTATCACAGATATAAACCAATGTTTGTTTATTTATAATATCACATAAACTAAATACCTGCTATATGAAAGGGTATTTTGGATATCTTAAAAAAATCATAACTAACAAAATATGCTTTGAATCTAATAACTTTCCATGACATTTCTATTTTTTCCTTAAAAAACGCAATATTGCTAGATCATGGTTCAAGAAATAACCCTTAAAACCATGGTACTGTTTTTGGAAATATTGTATTTGTGGACAAATTAATTAGGTCATTTGCTAATTATTATTATTATTATTATTATTATTATTATTATTATTATTATTATTATTATTATTATTATTATTATTATTATTATTATTATTATTATTATTATTATTATTATTATTATTATTATTATTATTATTATTATTATTATTATTTGTTATATACTTAATTATATAGGATATAAATGGTAGTATAATTTAGGATAGATAAAGATTTATTTTACACATATATAAAATATAAAAGAGTTATGTTTTTTTTATTCAAATTTATAATGTATAGATTCATAATTATAATTATTTAAAATATTTATCTCTTTATTTGTTGACTATAAATTAACTTCAAGTATTTATTTTTGTTTTATTCTCTTAGAACAAGATCAATGAATAGGTAGATTCAACTTTAGTATATTTTTTATTTCAATTAACTACTTTTTATAAAGGTTAATTATGTCCTGAATTCTCATACATTTTGAAAAATACATATGTATTACAACACATTTGTGTAACATAATTATACATTTCAATCTTAGCATTTGATAGATGAAGTTCAATGTACAATCACCTATTTAATTTAAAAAAATTGATGTCAATTGAGAATCTATTGCATAAGACTTAATCAGCTCATATGTACATATGTTACATATTTGTTCCCTGTTTGCTGTATATATTTTTTCTTTTATTTAATTTTTATTCATTTGTTAATAAATTGTAAATTAATTTAAATCAAGTAAATTTGTTTGGTTGTCATTCAATTTTAAATGCAAATTCATTGGTTAATGGTACTTGGATAAGATACTATTCACAACTTGATTATATCAAATAATTCATTAGAAGGAGTTACAAAATAATTTGGAAATCAAATCTAAAAATAATGTTTGTTATTTAACCAGGTATAGATTTTTATACAGCAATAAATTAAATGATTTAGCATTCTTAAACATTTAATAAATAATTAAAAACTTATTGTAATTATATTGTTAGCTACAAGTAACAATTACATTAAGATAAAAAATATAGCAGAATGGATTCAAAGATAGATAAAGGTACAAATATGATAATTATTAAAAATAAGTAAAGGTAATTGCAATTAAATATTTGCACATTTTATTTTAAACAATTATTGATTAAGGTGTATATTATATTAAATCAGTAATCAGTTATAAAAACTGTAATTTTATTTGATTATGGAGAGAGATAATAATAATGAATTTTATTCTTCTACACATTAGATAGATTTTTTTTAATTATATTGAAAATATGTTGATGTGGATTGTAAATTCAGTTTAGATATTAAATCTTAATATTAATATTTAATTATAATAAATACTAACTTCCAACAAAGTCATGTCCATGGGATCATTACTGATACTCTTGCTGAGCAACATTTACATGGATAAACTTGAAATCATGGCCATAAATTCTAATCTATGTCCATCTAAAGTGTGGCTTTGCTATGTATGGCCACATGATGAGGTGCAATAACAATCATTTTGGATGCATATCAACAACATATTTCTTTCAATTAAATTCACAATGGAATCAAAACAAGAACAAAAATTGGCATTCTTGGATGGTATTGTGTTAAGCACCCACAGGGCAAAACAAAACAATAATATATAGAAAAACAACACAAACTGGCAAGTAATTGGCATACATATTCAATCATAACAGAAGCACTACACATGGAATTATATTATCACTATGGAATAGAGCAAAGGAGATTTATTCAGAAACCAGTGATTTGGAAAAAGAAAAGATTCACGTAGGACAAAATCTTATGAAGAATGGTTATCAAGAATACCTTTACTAGACAACACACAGAGATACCAAAAGGGAAAAACTTTATTAATACTGTAGTGCATCAATACATACTAAAAATGGCAAATAAATTAAAGAAAATTTGCAGTCAGTATAATATTAGAACAGCTTTCCAAAGCCATAACACACTTTAAAGAATTCTTATTTCTATTAAGCCCAAATTGGAAATGGTGAAAAACAAAAACTGCATCTATGAAATACCATGTAAATGTGAAAATATATATATTGGTGAGATGTGTTGCCTTGTTGAACAGCAATTGAAACAACCCAAACTAATGATTAAAAAAACAGATGTGTCTACCATAGCTGTACTAATGGCCATATGTTTAATTGGGAAAATACAAAAATACTGAATAAGGAGGGAAAATTGCATAGAAGAAAATTTAAGGAAGCTGCTCATATGACAATGGCAAATAATCCTAAAATATACAATGTATGAAAACCTATAATTAATCTTGCTCTTAGAAAAAATTAATATTAAAAATAAATAATACAATGAATTAACCTTGCTCTTAAAAAATATTGAAGGACTTGGAAGGATTTGAATCAACCCTCTAATATAAATATATAATTTTCTACTATCTGTTGCCTTTGACAATATAGCTCAGTTGGTTAGTGCTTTTGCCTTAAATTTGATATTCAAGAATCTAAAGATGTTAGTTCAACTTTTATGCAAATACTGTCATTGTGCATATCAGGTCAGCAACACCTGAAGAAGAATGGAGAATAATACACTACTCAAAACATTGTGTATTTATTAACCTGCATTGTCTATTGTGTGTTATTACTAACAAGTTGCTTGCATTTAGAAAGCTTAAATAAAGTTTAAAATTTATGATACATTCAACATTCACTTATATATTATGGAAATAGTCCAACATATCACACCTAATAAAATACGATCATTATCATATGATTTTATAACTATAATCTAAAGTTTTAACAACTTAGCTTTTTTTAAATTGAAGAGTAGTTGGATATGATTTGTCCATAGTACTTGAATAAAACATTAAATAGGAATTTAGGGTTTATTTTATATATTGATGTAATTGAGTATTATAAATTTTAATCTTATCTAATAGGATGAATTTATTTTATAGTATCATAGGTTGGTGAAATTGGAGAGATGTGGTAGGGTAATGGATTTTGTATTCTTATTATAATTGATTTAATTAATAAGAGCATATTGGTATTAGTCGAATAACATAGCTCAGTTAATATTATTTTTTATTAATTTAGATATATTGAGATATCAATTAGTGAGTCATATATTTATTTAGATATCATTGATATTTTAAATTTGTAGGGTATAGTAAATTATTATCTCATTCATTTATAAATCATTTCATTTATGTATAAATATGAATAATGTTTTAATTTTTAATATAAGTCTATGTTAATATAAACAGTATTTTGATTCATAAGGAATATTAAGGTTTATTTGTCTAATGTTTTGTCATTATTTTTATTCTATTATAAATGGTTTATATAATAGATAGAGATTGTTGTTTATAAGATAATGACATTTGATTTTATTGCTTTATTAATCTATTGCAAATAATGTTCATATTTTTAGAATAGTTTGAATCAATGATTTTACTTATTTTCATCTGTTCTAAATGCTATTTGAAATTATGAGGTTGCAACAAGGATTATTATCATTATTTTAGTGAATTAAGTATTAGATTGTTATTCATTGATTGATGTTCACTTTAGTTTACTTTATTATTTTCATTCTGTTATAAATGACACTACAATTCATAGACATATATTAATTAGGATTGCTCTTCCTTGGTTTATATTTTTATTCTATTACAAATGGTGAATAATGAGTGAGCTTTATGTTCATTCAGATTATATTAAAGTTATTATTTCCCATTGTCATTATTTTTATTTTATTACAAATGGTGTCATAATGCATGGGGCATTATTAAACCAGAACTATGGTATTTTTATTCTGTTACAATTGCCACCCAAATCTGTGAAGTTTTTAAATAAGAGTTTAGTGTTAAATTTTATTCTGTTACAATATATTGTAACACTTCTGTTACATAGCACACAATAATGTAGTGTGTGTGCATGCACAAATATAGATAAAGTTGAAAGTAAAAGTAAAAATAAACACAGACAAAAATTTTGTAGATATTTTTGTACATTTCACTGGTAACAAACTAATAATCAAAGATCAAATAATTTTAAATTTAAAATAAAATTTTATTATAAATTAAACATTTAAAAAGATCTAAATAAATATTAATATTGTATTCTGATTTTGAAATTAATAACAAGCTTTTTTATGATAAAATAGAACTGATAATTGTAAGCATTTATATTATCTATCTTTGAAATCTTTTAATTAATGTTTGTATACATTTTTCTATCTATTTTTTTTAAATCATTGTCAATCATACTTTTGATAAAACTTTGAACTTGCTTTCAAAACAATTAAGAGAGATAAAAAGTTTTTAAGTAATGTATTTTGTCACCTCACTTAATGTAAAAGGGTTGATAAAAATATTACACCAGTTTCATTAGTAGTTTTTGTAATAGTAATTTGTAAGAGATTTTTGGCTAATAATATTTTGAGAAGCAGTTGGCAGTATTTATAGCTGGTTAGAAGTGGCTAGCTAGCAGAGTAATCCAGATCAGGATAAAAAACTACCATGAATATATATTACTGAAAGGAGGGCACAACCAAAAGCTGCTCTATAGTTCACCATGGTAGAGTTTGAATTCACACAGAGAAAAGAGTCAACTTCAAGTGTTTCATAGCTATAAATGTGTTTTTGAAAACAGCTTGCTGCCCTGAAGTCTATGTGAAACTATATCAATGCCAGAATTTACCTAATTATACCTTCCTGATGGCAATCCTAGGTTGGTCCCCATGAAGAGAAACCATCAGTTGATAAAATAGTTATACATATGCTGTGTCTATATGCAAGAAACTACATACCAATGCACCATGTCATATATATATATATATATATATATATATATATATATATATATATATATATATATAAAGTGAGTTGTTCTAAAATAGTTCACTTAAAAATGACATTTTAAAAGTGATGGACATATATAAAACAATATTATATTAAGTCATTTAATATAAATATATTTTAAAAAAGCTAAAACAAGTAAATTATTTGGCTTGAATTTGAATTAAAAAGAAAAGCTAGCAGTAAAGAGTTAAATCATGGACAATCCTATTAAAAAAAGAAACTCTTTGTAGATTATATATATATCTGCTATATTATTTTAAAGATCAACAGTGACCTGATAAAGGAGAGACTGTTATAGGGTGGGACTTTTGTTTTTTTTAAAAAAGGAAACTGTAAAGTTTATTAATTGATTGATATCATCTATAATTTTATTGATATGCACAGGTATATGTGAATTTTATGTATATTTTCTAAATAGAACTAATATGAAATGTATTTTTAATAATTTAGTTATTTTGACAAGTTAAAATATATAATATAAACACCAGTGCCTACATACATTTCTACATGCACAAACATATATGTTAATCATGTGAAATAAAAATTAACAATTTTATTATTTTGATAAATTTAAATATGTGATGTTAATAAAATATTATAAAGCATGGTCTATGTACACATCTATATATGTGTTGTGTGTAAACCAGTTAAGAGATATGGTAAATCAATGTAATAACTTGAATTTTACATTAATCATGTAATACATAATGTGATAGTTTTTTAAATTGTATATTATTCAAAATCAGAAGACATAAGTGATGTGTGTATAACCATATTATATAGACCTTAATTCCGTTTTTATTTATTTTTTTGTTATTAATAAAATTGTATTCAATTGTTAAAATTATTCCAGTGACTTAATTGTAAATGCTTCTTAGATCTTATGTATTTGCATCACCTCTTGATTACAATATCAGTAAGAGATCTTATGTTCTCTGAGCTAGATTTGAGCATAATGATCTGATATATATATATATATATATATATATATATATCAGATCATTATGCACATTCCCTTAATATATATATATATATATATATATATATATATTAAGGGAATGTATTTTAGTGCAGGGCATTCTAGTATGACATTGTTCTGATTTGATGTGAAAATTATATTCTTCAAAATCCATGCACTACATTTATTTAGTTTAGTCTATTAGAATTTAGTTTAGAGTTGGCCAGTACATTAATGGTACTAAGTGGCCAGAACATTTATGATGATCAGCATGTTTTAATATCCCAGCATTATTGTTTTATGGTTGTATATTTAGATGGATGAGCACTTAAATTATGTTTAAATAATTGGCCCAAGCTGGAAAAGGCTAAATAGTTTGGCCTGATCTATAGCAGACCCATTGCAAATCCAGTCACAAGATGGACTGTTGATTTATTTTATTATTGATGATTCATTATGATTGATGATTTTTTTACTTATTTTAATGCTGGTGATTTATGGTTAATTATACTTTTAGTTGCTCTAAAGAGTTAACTAGGCTCATCTCGCAGAGATCTCATGATCACATTTTTAATAATACCTTATAATATATAACATTATTTATATTTTTGTAATGTTAAACATTACTTTAATATCTATATTTTAATAGTAATATCCTAATATAATATTACTTTATTTTAACATTATTGTAAAATTTATATTTATTTTGAATTTGGGGTTGATGAAGATTTCAATCATCCCATGTTCACCCCAGGGACAACCACCTTGGATATACCCATCCTGTTATAATATATATATATATATATACTATGCATCATTTTAAAAATTATTAGAAATACTTAATATAAGCACATAATCTATAATTAAAACTTATATATACACCACATATTCTTAAAACTATAAGTAAAGATATCTGAAAAAGTTAAATGGAATCAAAGTTATGAGTACTTATTATTTGACTCTTACATTTCAAATTGTAATAAACAATATATATATATATATATATTGTTTATTACAATTTGAAATACAATATATATATATATATATATATTGTGTGTGTGAATCTATATGTGTACAATATCTAATTTTTAAAATGATATATATGCATAAATAATAATAAAAAATAGATTTTTATGTGTAATTATATGTAAAAAATATCAAAATGAGATTATTGTATATCTGTCTAAATACTTTAAATGATCAAATTTTAATGTTAAACTTTGTCTATAATGTTGCTTTTTATATATAAAATTTAAATTGATTATTTTAAATTTTCTTTATATTAATAAACAAGGAATAATGTAAAGCAATTACAATTTTCTGAAGAAGTCTGCTGGATAATCAAAACTGATAGATAATTAAATAAAAAGCATTATGACAAGTGCAAAAAAGAAGCAATTTTTAAAAAATGTTTATTGAATATAAGCAATGCAAAAAATAAAAGAATATTGAATATCTTAAAAGACAATGCAGTACTAATATTTAAATTTTATTATCCTAGATAGCAAAATAAAATAAAAAACATTTTAAGAACATTCATACTCGTGGTACAAATAAAAATAAGTTTATGAATGGTTTAATTGAACATAAAAGCTAATGATATGTGAAAATTTGCTATAAAGAAAGAGTTAGCTTCATTCCTTGTAATAATTTTTTTCATATTTTATATGTTTTAGCTTCACATGTTCATTGGAGAATATATCAGTATAAGGGTATTTATTGTTATAATAATATTTTTATCATGAAGAATAACTTTTTTGTTAATCAAATTAGTTCAAACTCTCATATTAAGCCAGTCAATTCACCATTATTAAAGACAAGACATGTAGCTGCTTTATTTATTTGAGCAACTGGTAGTGCTTTAGAAAACTGATAAAAGTCTTCTTTTTTTTTTTTGGAATGTATATTGATTGCAGAGTAATTTATCAGTTTTTTAATGTAATATGATGATCATATAATAAATGTATCATGTACGATGACTGGATTCTAATTTAGTCTTGATGTAATGATTGTCTTTATAACAAAGATCATATTTATCTCAAGAAAGTAATAGATGGTGGATGCCCAGAAAGTTATTGGTTGTTTTTTGAGTTCATTTAATTAATAAAGTTTGTTGCTAACCTACAAATTTTAAAAACATAATAAATAATTTTATTTTGCTTTGACTTTTGTTAGAACAAATAACTAAGCGGGTAAACAAATAACACTGAACAAGCAATCCATTTCTTCAAATTTTTTTATAAAACACAAACATTTTCTATTATTAAGTTTTCAAATGGAGTTATTAAAAGTATGTTACTTGAATACATGGTTTAAGTTATTTCAATTTAATATGCGCAAAATTTTGTAAAACACTCTTTTATACATTTAAGCCACATATCACGCATAAAAATATATAAACAGTAGTATTTTTAACAACATAAATTTAGTTTACCTTCTATAATTTGCTTTTAAGCAATATGTTGCCCTTTAATTTATATGCATTTGAAAAGCAATTTAATTGGAAAATAATTTATATGATAATAGCTAATGAAAAATTCAAGTCGTTAAAAAAAGTCTAATATTTCTTTTTAAGACTGTAGTTTTTATATACCTTAAAATGATTTTCATTTTGAAAATCTATTTAATCTTTCCATTACCATTTCCTGACTTCATAGTCAATTGATAAATAATGCATTGGTTCCTTTATCCATTCTGCTTTTTACTAATGTTGAAAAAAAAAAAATTATAAAATATTTGTGTAATTAAAGTGAGAGTCACGTGATTTTAAAAATACTAACTGCAATTCAACTCTAAACTAAAAAGACTGTCTTTATGAGAAAATCGCCAGATGCCATTCAAGGCAATAAACAATGGAGCTTAACATGAAATAAGAACCTTCTATTATATATTAATAGCTCATTTTATTCAAATATTTGCAACATTTCTGGTTGAATTATTTAAATGAAATAGATCATAGCAGCATGCTTTCCCATTATGCTTCTCGTGAAAAAATACGGTATCATTGTTAATACATGTAAATGTGTGTGTGTGTATAAATTTCAGCTTTTTAATTAATTCAAAAGAATAGAAAACTCCTAAATGAGACTATGCATTTGCTTATTTTATTTATTTACGTATATACTCACAATGTTTCTGTAAATTGTTCATACAATATTTAAAAAGTTAAAAATGAAAAGAAAGATTAAAAAAATAATCGCTACTTCTTACAAACATATTGATCTGGATTATCTGTGTATATATTTAACTATTCAAAGGATCACTGATCCAAGATATGTCAGAAACATTAATGCTTGTTCTTATTCTTCATTTTCTTGGTAAACAGCGACTAACTTCAAGCTAATAATATCACATTTTTCATCCACTATCTCGCTCAATATTAAAAATAATTTATTGAAGGGAGCGAAACTATTTTTGTAAATTCCATTGAAGTTAAGAGTACAAAATACTATATAATCTGTGGACTGAATATTATAAATATTTTGGATGATCCTTTTTAACATTAATATATTTCATAACTAAAAGAGGACCCTTTTATTTCTCTTTGTAATGATAAAAGAATTGAGTAGGATACTTTTCTAATAGCTAATGTCCATTTACAGTAAAAGAACATGGATGGGTTTCTCAGCAACATGCATCAATCAATGTCGACAGTTCATTAGCTTTTTGCATCTGGGTTTAAAACTAAGAAACATAATAGTCTTTTTTTTCAGTTAGCTAATAACATCAGCTGAGTTTACTTGAAATCAGAATTAATGTTTATGTGTGTAAATGTTGTTTTTTAGATATTTGTAACCAAAGACAAAAAAACTATGCCAGTTATTCCAGAATGCTATAAAGTCACCGGCTAAGGCAGTTGTTTATGAATATAAGTAGAGGGTGCTAAAAATCTATTCATGGAATACTGAGGCTGCCATTTGATGATAATATTTAATTAGTTGCCTACAACTGCAGATCACTTTCAAATGAAGAAAGTTTACAAAAAATAGAAGAATTGTCTAATATTAAATGAAGCACTGTTGGACTTTGTAAAGTTAGAAAGAAATGTAAAGAAAAAATTGATTTGAAAAGAGAACATGAATTCTTCAAAAAAAGCACAAATATTGGATGCTCAATTAGAGTGAAATTTATCATAAAATGTGAAAATAACATTGCAAAGATTTGATGGTGTATCAGGCAGAGTGGATAAATTAATTATTTATTTAATAGAAGATATCAAATGAAGATAATTTATGTTTGTGCTTTAATAAGTTCTTAATGCCATGAAAAAGTTAAAAGATTTTTATAGAAATGTATAAAATGCTTTCATTAATATCAAATAACATTTAAAAATTGAGATGAAAGATTTTAATACTAGAATTTCAAAATGCTTGAAATAAGAAAGTGATGTGTGTAAATGTATTTATAATGACAGAAAACAAAGAGAAGGCAGATTTCAGAATTTACAGAAAAAGAAGAAATGTATATTATAAATTCTTTCTTTGAAATAATTGCTAAATGGAAAAAAAACATGGAAGCATCCAAGCATCCAAATTAACATATTGGACAGAATTGGATTATATTTTGATTTAGATTCAATAGTTGAAGTGAACTTCAAATAGTGAGATGTAAAATATGTTAGTGCAAAACTATAGACACAAAATCAATTACAGGATATTAACTGGTACAATCGTAAACTGCAAAACAATTCCAATGACTTTAAATTAAAAGCTGCTAATTATTTTAAAACATTGACAAATTTTGAATATGGTTCAAACTTAATTGAAACTAATAACAGAGATAAAAATATTTTAAATTAAATGTTTTTGTTTATATGCACTAAACAGAAAAAAATTGTTTCTACAATCACCATTGAAGTTATAGATTTAATGTAAAATAAATGCATGAGGAAGGAGGATCCAGAAATTAATTAAATTAATCCCTTGTTATTAAAAATAGGGATTGACTTAATTAATTTTCGAACTGACATGATTTTATTTCAAGTTAAATCTAAAAACCCCAATTGTAGTTGAATAAATAATTATTTTTTTTTAGTGCACAGTAAATAAAAGCCTTTAATTTTAAAAATATATCTATTACTTTTAACTTTTTAGTATTGGTACAATAAATGAAAATGTAAAACTATATTGTATTTTAAATTGACTGAACACTTGTAGTTGATATATGTAGATTACTGGATATTTTTTTCATAAGTTAATAAGAATAACTTTTATGTATATATCCCATTTAGTATGTGTACATAAAAATCTATGTGTACATAAGTGATTAAAAATATGAAATTTCATTTAAGTGAAAAGTGTTTTACATTTTGGCTTTTCATTGGAATTTTTTTCTTAAAAGAGGTTTTCCAAAACTATATTGTAAATGAACTTAATTTAATATATACATAATTTTACTTGAATCAATTTCACTCTTATAGGGTATATAATATCTTGTGGTATATATACACTATACTCAGTATAGTATGTATATATACCACTAGATATTTCTGCAGCAGATAATAATTATACTCTTTATATATAAATCAGATTTAGTATGAGCACATTAAATATATATGTATAATAAATCAATAAGTTACTTTTCTATTAAAAATTACTTGACATTTTTTTTTATTTGATGCTTAACAAAATTATATTGTAAACTAATTTTCTTATTATTTAAATAAAGCTTACAATCAAAACCAAAAAAATTGTGAGCATTACTTAAAACAATAAAGTATTTACCCCTCCCCCTATTTTTCCAAATCTAAGAAACTAAGTTACATTTCTAAAATATTGTGTCCTATAATTTTGGCAGAGATTTTTAAAAAATGTACAAAATTTCAATAAATTACATTCAACTTAAATCTATTAAATCTCAATTTTAAATTATTATTATAACTTTAAACTGAAAGCATGAAAAAATCTCTATATCACCCTCTCACAAATATTACTTAAAACATATTAAAATTCTAAAAACAATTTTTAGCTTTGATATCAAAATATTCAATATTTTCTTCCCTTCTGTTTTATATGTTAAGAAGTAGAGGACCTACCAAAAATATTAGTATACCATAAGGAATTTGTCTGGTACTTATTACTTATGTACCAAGTTTAAAGCAATTCTATTAAATTTAAATCTATTAAACATTGATTTTAAAATTCTAACTTAAAATTGATTCAAATATTTTTAAACAAACAGATTTTCCAACTTAAACAGAAGCATTAAAAAAAACAACTGATAATCTATTAAAAATTGCTACAGAAACAACTGATTCAAACAAAAACCAGCAAATTGATATACATATACTGAGATAAAATAATGTATAAAAAAGTTCTACAAAGTGTCGTATTGCTATACAGAATAAAAAAACCTAATCACTCCAATTACTACTTCAAATTATCAGTAATTTTAAATGAAGATATGAAAATGCAATTAAATCTGTGATGAAGAATAAAGTTCTAAAAAACAGTGTAATTATTATTGATAACTTTAAAAAGCAGGTGAAGAAATAGAAAAAAAAATGTTGGCAAAGTGGATATACCAATGATTTAAATAGTAAAAATGTATCAGGTAAATGATAAAATGCATTAGTGATACTATTCTTTAAGAAAGATGATAAAAAAGATATTAAAAATCAGAAATCTATGAAACCTATTTTTAAAAATGCACAACTCATTTATGGAAAATATTCAGTTCAAATAAATTTAAAAAAAATTAGTTGTATATATAAAAGTGATATTAACAGCATAAATCAAATATTGAGAGAAGTTATAAAAAAACCAATTAATATGAATTGTCACTATGTTTAGTATTTGTAGATTAAGAGAGAGCATTTGATATTATAAGCATTTCTATGGTGAGTGATGAAACATTAGAGTATTAAGATATAGATCCAAGTTATTGCCATATTTTGAAGAATTATTAGATTATATGGTGATACCAAGAAGATTAAAATTAATGAGTTTATGATAAAGGAATTCTATGTTTCTAAATTTTTATAGCAGTATTTGTGGATTATAATAGAAAACTAAGTGAATAGAAATACTTAAAAATTATTTAAGACATCTAGATTTTAAATATGATGTAATTATTTGGCCAATAATGCTCCAAAGCTTCAGAAAACATTGCCATAGTTATCAGAAATGAATGCAGGTCTAAAGAAAAAAAAATAGAAAACTAACGTTTAATGATTTATTTCATGAGAATAAAATATGTGTGAATAATTATGAATTGGAATAAATTAACAATTAGAAACAATTGTCATATTATTAATTTAGAACTTAATCATGAAATTAAATGTGAAGTACTTAGAAGAAAAATAATTCTGCATTAAAAAATATGCATATATATTTAAAAATGAATATTTTTAATAGATGCCTTGTATCAGTTTTTACTTATTGATCTAAAATTTGTATAGAGAGCATGACAAAGATTTCAGACCATTTAATAAATTATGGAAAGACTATAGTGAAAATAGCAGAAAGTATTGGAAAGTGACAATCTTGTGTAAGAGAACATGGAGGTATCATTTATATTATTGAAACAATTAAAAGTCTGAAATAGAGCTAAGCTAAACATATTTCCCAAAGAGGAGATAATAATAATAATAATAATAATAATAATAATAATAATAATAATAATAATAATGATGATGATGATGATGATAATGATAAAGATAGTAATAGTAGTAGTAGTAGTAATAGTAATAATAATGATGATGATAATGATGATGGTGATGATGATGATGATGATGATGATGATGATGATAATAATAATAATAATAATAATAATAATAATAATAATAATAATAATAATAATAATAATAATAATAATAATAATAATACTGCGGTCCTGCTCTTTTATGAAAATAAGACGTTATTTATGTGTCTAAATTCAGCAGCAAAAAACTACAAAAAATGTATAAACATTGTGATAAAAGTAACAAAAAATAAAACAGAAATCAAATTCCAAGCAATAGAAGTAAGTATAAATTTATAATATAGAATAATTAGACCAATTCATTAAAGAACTTATTATTTAGTATTAAAAAGATATGGTGACCACTCAGCCAAGTGATGAAGCGGTTGGTGCTAAAAAATTCCCATTAAAACAATGACATCCAACACAACAAAAACCTACACCAATGCTGCCAAGTCTGGTGCACAAACAATCAACATAAAGCATAACATAAACTCAACTCAAGCAACTAGATTTGGAAAAGCAAACCAAAAAGATATCAGTAATTTTAACTTAAAAACCAACAAGAACCAAGACCCCACACCCACATACACCAGATTGCAGAAGAGTTATAAACAGCCAATATTAATTTCAATAACACAATTCTCAGAAAGTTATTTAATACATTTAAAAACTTTTTCTCACCTAAATCAATTTTCTTATTAACCACAGACAAAAATCTCACATTATACAAATTCACTATACCATTGCTATACGATGCACTGACACCATGTGGAATGTGGGACACAATGTTATGTATCGGCAAGCATCCTAATTAATGATACCTGGCAGTGGATTTTTTTGATGAATATCAAAGGCCCTGATTCAAATCCCAAATTAAAACATTAGAAAACTACACATTGGTGGTAGAAAAGTTATAAATTTAAATCCAATATACCTGAAAGACACCCATACATCTGTATCAAACTAAAACAACAATGCAAACCAGGAAAATATGTCTAAGCAAATTATTGACTAGGAGGCCATACTGTCACTTTACATAAGAGGGTTAAGACCCCAATGCTACTTCATGTCATCGGCATGGCCATCTGGAAAAACATTGCAATGCAAATCAAATTATGCAAAATCAGACAATGGATAACTAACCTATACAACACTCACAAAAACAAATAATGAAAGTACATCAAAATGATGATGATATAAACAAAAATTCCAATAGAATTTGACATCAACATTTAGAAAACAAGCAAACCAAAAATACAAACATAAACATAAAAGCGCTGGACCTATCAATCCAAAAACCAATTAAAAAGCAAACAATTAATCTTGACACAAGCCAAATAATTTTAAATTGTTCATCAAAAAACCTGATCAACATTACCAATAAAAACAATAATAAATCAAAAGTAGATAGCAATACCATGAATAACACAGAATACCAAACCAAACCAGCACATGCACTTATCATAAAGAACAATACATTAACACATGTAACAAAAACAATCACTGCATATCTTCTCTCATATAGAAGAAACAATGCCAAAGGCAAAAAAACAGCCAGGATGCCCACCAAAGTAAAATGGACAAATAAAGAAAGCTAAAGCAGAAGAATTCAATCAAGGAGATAATATTGGCCATATAGTCCATACCTTTAATCCAACTAATCCAAAAATATAGAATTAAACTATGATACTGATCAGGAACTACCTCTAATACCATATTACCACAGATATAATCACACCAGCTTACATAACTGCATTTAATGTAAGGAGGTTGAACTCCATTTCCAAGACCAATAAACTAAAACAATGGATTAGAGCCACACAGCCCTAATACTTGGATTAATTGAAACTAAAGTCTATGCTGGCTCTCAATCAGACCCAACAAGACATCGACACAAAGGGGGATTTTGTACATGCTCCAGAGACTCATCAACACTCTCTGGGTGCAGTAAACTCCTCATTGCATCAAATTGTCTATTCACTTCATTCAAAATAATATTTATAGATTCACACCTGTTAATAGTAACCTTCCAACATCGAATTGTGACAATCAACATAATTTTTGTATATATACCTCCAGAGTCTAGCATAATTACCAGTATAATAGCCAACATTAATTCACTAATTATAACTACAACAAATCCAACCATATTACTTGAAAACTGCAATATGACATATAAAGTCTTCATTACATGGCAGCTGTATCAAATTTCTGTGCCACTAATGAGTGCTGAGGGTTTTCTACCAGACAATGCAGAAACATTCCACAATGGCCAACATGCATCACTGATCAACCTCTGCTTCTATTCATCAATGCTGCATCATCTAATCACAATGAACCTATCCTCACCATTCTTGAACCATTCAGTTCAAACAATAACTATCAACTTTACACAAATTCAAACATCGGTACTTCCACTAACCAAAACAATAAGAGTATTTCTCACAGTGACCACCCAGAATTTTTATTCTTGGAGACATACATTATGCTTAATAAAATTCAAAATATACAGCTTAATTCTGTACAGAAGTATCTAGCATTTATTAATATACTCTCTTTTAATATTGATTATATCACAAGAAAGAACCCACCATCCTCCAGATTACTAGTACTTGGTGATGAGCTGCATAAGGAAATTCTCATGATAAATCCTACACATCATACTCAGCAATACATACATAAACTCACATGAACATACATAAATACATGCAACATGTTAAAAAACGACCTAAAAATAAAGAAAGCAAAATATTCCCTACTCAACAGCACACCTGGACCAGAAGTTACATAAAATGGGTGCTAGGACACCTACCTAAGATCAGAGTTCCCAATGGCTATCCAAGCAAATAAAACTACATACACAGATCATAACAGGACATTGCTATATACTCATACTTTTTACACAACAGCACACCTGGACCAGTGGCTACATAAAATGGGCACTAGGACATCTACCCAACATCAGAGTTACCAATGGCTATCCAAGAAAATAAAACCACATACACAGGTGATAACAGGACATTGCTATATATTCATATTTTAGACAAAAACTGCAGACAAACCAACCAATTAAACTTCCCTCAGACCTATTTGAAACACGAGAAACAACAACCATTCTACACAGCTAAGTTTGCAACAAAGCTGGCAACCATTCCAAACACATGCCATCCAGGAAACCCCATCATCCATCAGTTTGTCTTAAAGCATCTCAGTAGATTTACAGCCCAATATTTTTGTGACCTAGCAAATTATTTATCACAGAAAATTTAACCCAAGGAAGGAAATTACACAACTGCAATAATGCCTTTCAACAAAAAAAAAACAAAAAAACAAAAGCCATCTTCTCCTTAAAAAATCTCCACCCAATATCCATGGGGCCAATGCCAAGCAAAATCATTAACAAAAATATCAAAGAAAAAATAGAACCACACATAATGCTGCTAATCTCCATTATGCAATTTGCAAAGAAAAACTCAACAACAATCCAAGCAGCACTACTAATTTTTAAGGCAGTCTTAAACTCAATGTGAGGGAAGAAAAAATATGCACCAATAAGTAGTCCAACTGGAAATCAAAGGAGACTTTGACTCAATCAATATTTATGTACTTATTGATATGTTCATAAGTACCACAATAACAAATGTTCATAAGTACCACAATACCAAAAACTCAACTATATTTACTATCAAATCTGCTATTAAGCCATGAAATCTACATAACACTCAATATTAGAAATTCTCCGTCATTTGTCTCCACACAGTCTATTTCACAAGGATCCTCTCTCTGTTTACTACCATTCACACTATACATCAACCTCCTTCTGCAAAAGGTCCAGCAAACATTCACAGGTATCCCAATACCAAACCCTACACAACACATCACTTGCATTGCATATATAAATGATATAACCATCTTTCTCCTTAAAAAAACAAGAAAAACCATTGCCTGGTCATTATTTACTGGTAAACCATATATAAATGCATATAAAGCTAAACCAAATGCTTTTCTTGGCTTCCCATGTCACATGGAGCCATAGGAATAAGACGTCATATACAAAATAAATTAAGAGATGAAATTCAGTGGATCATTAACTTCTTATCAAAGACATACCTTTGAATATACTCAAAAGTGCAATTGATAAACCAACTTGTCATCACTAAAATTATATATTACCTGCTTATCATATCATTCTCTAAGGCATATAAATCTAAAATCAGATCCATCAGCAACACACTCTTATGACACAGAAAGACAGTCACAATCTAACCAAATGCCTATTGACCACTTGTGAGCAATTGTATGATATAAACATCTTTTATATATAAAAGTTAAAAAATTTGTAAATGGCCACATTAAAAAAATTCCCACAACTAAAATGCCTACTTCAAATCACACCAGCAGACAAACTACTACCCCCAACATTAATACCTATTATCAATTATTTACCAATACAGAACAATCAACTAAAATACTTGAAGAATATACAAGCAAATACACTTATTGTCAGATTTATACCCTCATACACCAAGAGCAGCTCAGTAATGACCCTCCTATAATGCTAGAAATAATAATTGAATCAATCCATAATTTTAAAATAATGGTCACTGGAAACCAAATTTTTTGACTTCATCATCAATGTCAACCTTTATATCATGCCAACAACATTCTTCCTCTATCACAAGAGAATGTACATCGCAAATGATCCATTTTGCAGGCTCTGCTACCATTCAAAAAAACATAACAACACCTAATCTATCAATGCACAGCACTCGAAGAGATTTGAAAAATAATGTGTAACACATACAGACAGCATAATACCTCAGTAAAAAAGATTATCAGTGCATATCAAGAAAAATCAATTCTGAAAATAAGGGCAGCAACATTTATACCCTATGCATCCTGGTGCACATGATATACATTTATAATGGGCAACAATGCAAGACAGCATCCCTTCACATTCCATAACAAACTAGCACAGTTAAAAATCAGATACAACATAATAGCACATCCAGATATATATTTAGCCATGTTGTCACTATGAAAACAACAATCAGCCTTATAACCAACTAAACCAACATGTAAAAGACAATCAGTGAATCCAAGAAAAACAATCCATGTATCTAACAAAGATTAGAGGATGGAACTAGAACAAAAGACTTATGAACTATATAAAACAAAATCAAAAATGGCATAACCAATCAGCCATTTTTCTGAAAATTATAACCCTCCTAATTAAATGGACAGCCTAACTAAATCAACCAAAGAACAATGAATATAAAAAGTGTATATGTAACATATATGTATGTAAATACCTTTTGACCCAATAGTTCCTTTTTGATTAATAATGATAAAAACAACAATAATATGTGATGTGATGTTGTGATGTGATGTACTGTAGATTCTCCTTACATGAAGTCAATAATCTCTCAGCAATTATGTCCAGAGAAACCTATTAGCCACTTTATTTTCCATTCCCCAGTCTAAGTTTTTTCCTATTCTGCTCCATCACATTTTCACAACATAATCTTTGTCAACTCTATGGCCTTTATAACTAAATTCCCCTTATCTTTTTCCAAACCCTACATAAAAACCAATAATCCCCTTTCTGTATAATTACTTTTTTCATATTTATTCTTCCTTAATTTCATTATATGTGCCCTTTCTGTTTTCAAGCATTTCCATTCAATTAACAGATGCCTATTATTTTCTATTCCTTCCTTACATAATTTACAGACTAAATCACCCATATTTTTTCATTGCTCTAACTCTCTATTTTTTATTATAAATCTTTTCTTTTATTCCATTCCTTACCACTATAACAATCAACAATCCTCCTAACACAATCATCCCATCTTTTGTACAAATATACTGATATAAATTCTTTATCCAAATCTTTTGATATAAATTCTTTATCCAAATCTTTTGCATACTGCATTACCTTTCCCACCTATCTTGTTAACTGCCCTTTACTCATAACCCAATTAAATACAATTTTGGTAATTATTTTATTATCCATAAACTGCAATCTACCAAACATTTTCATTTTACTTTTTGCATTTCTCATATAAAAACTTGATCATTCCATTTGTTCTTGAATTACCTCCCTTGCTTTCCATACATCTGCATCCAATGCAAGTTTTTCTATTTCCCTTTGAACTTTTTTTAAGTAATTTAATACCTCTTTATTAACACATAATGCATCACTACCATATGTTAACCCTGCTACTGCAACTCAATTCCATATAATTCTAGCTACATCATATTTATTATATGAAAACACTGTTAATTTCTTTATCAATCCCTGTTAATTTTTTTATCAATCCCTTTCTTTTCTTTGCTTTATTTATCAATTTTTTCTCCCATTCATCAAATAATTTTTCTGATTACTTAAAATAATTCCCAAATAACTATATCTATTCACCACACTTAACTTAATATCTCCAAATAAAAATTTTAGATTTTCTCTTTCCCCAGTTTTAACAATCATTATATTTGATTTTTCTTTTCTAAATTTATTCCCCATTTCTTTATCCACCCTTGCACATGTCCTCAGCATAACTTCCATATCCTCTCTTCTTTCTGCACAGAAAATCTATTCCTCACCAAAAAAAACCCTGACAAAATAAATACTTCCTTACTGCCTATTAACAATATCTCAATCTCTCTTTCTATTCTTTCTATTGCTCTTTCTATTCTTTCTATTGCTCTTTCTATTTCACCCAAATACAACACAAACAAAATAGGTGACATAGGGCATCCTTGCCTTAGTCCCACCCCATTTTTAACTTTAACTGATTCTATATTCTCTTGATATAATAATTATTTCATATAATTTCTTAATAATATCCACTAAAACTTCATCCATTCCAAAATTTGCTAAACTTATCCATAATCTATTTCTATTTACTCTATCATATGCCTTCTCTATATCTATAAAACTCATATATAACTGTTTACCTGAATTTCTACTCATATCCATAAGTTATGTAGCTACAAATAAACTATCTCCTTTATGCTTATCTAATCTAAAACCTCCTTGCATTTCCCCCACTACATTATTCTCTTCATCCATTTTACAATTTTTCTAGCCACCATATATGATAAAACTTTATATAAAACTGATGTTACTACTATTGGTCTATAATTATTTAACTTTTTATGATCCTTATCCTTTTTTAAATAATAATCTTACTCTTGTATTACTCCAACTATTCTGAAAATCTTTATTCTGTGCCATCTTATTAAAACAGGATAATAACTTTACTTTTGCCCTATATCCTAAATTCATTATCATCTCTGCTGCCCATCCATCTAAACATCTTGCCTTTCCACTTTTCAATTTCTTCTCTACCTTATTCAGTTCTTTTTCTGCAGTTAATATTTCCATTACTATATGATTTCATGTTTTCTATCACTCTATTTTTCACATCTAACATCTTTTCTATATTTATTACATATTTAAGAATCTCTCTAAATTTTTTCTAAGGCTACACTCTATTTCCTCATCATCTAGTAATACTATATCTCTCTCCCTACATTTCTCCTTTTAATGTAATTCCAAAATTTTTTACTCCAACAATTTTTATTCAATTTCATTCTCTCTCCGTAATTATCTATTTTAGCCAACTTTTTTTCTGAGTACTTTTCCCATTTAGCATTGGGACAGTGTTCTATGCTTAGCTGATCATCCCAATCACCATAAAATTTCATGATCAAAACCAAGGTCAAAACACGGGTTATTTTGCTCATAACAAACAGATATATAATTGTTATATTGAAAAATACATACTTAGGCAACTCCACACAGGATTTTTAAAAATTAATGGAGCCTTTTGGGAAGATTGTCTCACTGCAACCAGTTTACCTAAAATACATCCCAATTCCAAAATACATAATTGGCTATGAGTTTAAAGACAAGCTAAACAAAAACCTTGATCCAAACACTATATCTACTCAGATTATAGATCAAGAGACAACACTTTGCCTATACATAAAGTGGTTAAAGCCACAATGTTTCTTTTGTTTCCAGCATAGTCACCTAGTAATCAACTGCACAACCACTCAATGCTTACAATGTAATCAAGTAGCTAATCATACACCTAGATGCATTTATAATCAAAACCAAGACAATAGTGACAAAACATCTAATACACGCACAATCTGATGGTAACCAAACTCTCACCTAATCAGCCAAACCATGTAAACAGTTAGACTCAACTCATATAGTTACGATAAAACAGTCAATTATTCACAATGACAATACTAACCAATCTTCACCTATAATAAACAAGTCTCACATAGATGTCATGAAACACTGACAACACCATTACCAATATTTGAAAGCTGTGATGCAGATTACACTTCCAAAAGAAAACCTGGTTGACAATGAAAAGATCTTGGTAATAGAAAAATAAAAACACTTGATACTGAAATTAACCTAATCTGCTCCACTAATAACAGCATTTATAACATAGAATCTTGTGGCTCTCACTTAACAGACACTCAACAAATACAGGAAGCTCTAACTGAGCCCCAAAATATTCATCTTTCATTTAACAAAACCCCAAACTTAAGCAATGAATCAAAAACAAACCCTGAAGATAAACATATATACAGTAGTGTACCAATAGGTTTCAAACCTTTCTGCTTAAAAAGTATAATCAAAACAAACCACCTCTTAAATATGTTTATGTCCTAGATGCCAGCTCTAAAAAATTTAATTTTGAGTCATAGATGGTCATTTATCTTCATACAATCCTTTTTCTAAACCTTATAAACAAGGCAACAAATGGAAATCTCAATCCAGTCAATATAAAACAGCTGATCATCAAAACATATATTTAAACAATTGTTTCTATTCATTTACTTTCAACATGAAAATAAAGATAAGAGCTTTCAATGTTTGAGGTCTCTAGCTAAGTAAATGGATTCAATTTACACAGCTACACATCCTGGGTCTGCATGAAACCAAAATATAGTAGTTCTCAGATTGACCCCACAACCTATTTAAGGACACACAGCTTTTTCACCTGTTCATGAGATTCATCAACACCTTCAGAAGGCACTGGCCTGGTCATCAGAAAAACCAGCCAATTTTCATTCTTTAAAATTATATATATATATATATATATATATATATATATCGATTCAAACCTACTTATAGTCATTTTCACCATTGTACTATTGCACTCAAGATAATAGTCATTTTCACCATTGTACTATTGCACTCAAGATAATTTTTGTTTATATATCTCCTGGACCAGTTGTCATCTCAAGATTACTGCTTACCATCAACTCAATACTTTCATCAACCTCTTACCCAGTTGTTTTAATGGGCGACTTTAACATGAGTTATCACACCTTTGTTTACAAGTGGCTACATCAACTTGCAATACCTCTAATGAACACTGAAGGTTTCTTACTACCCAACTTCATTTCTTTCTACAATAGTCATCACACTTCACTTATAACAGTTATCACACTTCACTTATTGACCTGTGTTTTTATTCACACATACTTCATCATTTAATTAAGTTAACACTTAATCCCTCAACTTTTTCTGACCATTCTAGTCAAATGCTCAAACTCAATTTAAGTGCAATGCAAACATCAACATTTCAACTTCATAAAACAATAAGAATAATTCTTCCTTCACACACTTCTGAATTTTTGTACTCTGAAACAACATACATTATGTTATTTAAACTCAGCACTATGCAACTTGATCCTGTTCAATGGTATATTTTCTGTATCAACATTCTGTCATTTAATATAAATCATATTACCAGAACCACACCACCACCCTCAAAAATCCTAACTTTGGCCAATGAGTTACATAAAAGAATCACCATGTGTAAATTTGCTCCAGATACCTATGCACATATAAAAAGACTTGCACAAATATATAGTGACACCTGCAGCACTTTAAATGAGTACCTAGCCACAAAAAAAAATAAATCTGTCGAATAAAACAACACACTTGGATATGAGAGTACATTAGATAGGCACTGGGATAATCTTCCACTGTCAGAGGTCCATGATCATTTGAAACCAAGGGTGTCACCAAAGCTGTATATAATATGATAGAATCAATATACAAATACTTCAAACAAAAGCTGCAGTCATATTGTGCATTCACATCACCTGAAGACCTATTTGGCCAACCAGAGTTAGATAAACCATTCCATGCTGCTATTTTCTTGCTGAAGCTAACCACAATACCAAATTCTTGTCATCCAGGGCCACATGGAATCTCTAAATTTGTATTTTTACATCTCAGTCAGTTTACCACTACATATCTATATGATAATTATCTAGCACAAAGCCCGTTTAACATAAAAGATCTATATCCAATATTGTTAGTTCCATTCAACAAAAAGCAAGCTTCAATATATAATCTATTCAATCTATGACCAAACTTCATGGGTCCTCTTGGTGTTAAATTTCTGGAAAGGATTCTAAAAGATAAAATCAAACTATATCTCCTCCCTCTATTTTCACCAATGAAATATGCAAAAAAAAAAAGGCTCCTCACCAGGCCGAACTGCTGTCATTTTCAAACCCATTGTAAATTCGGTTAGAGAGCAGAAAAATATGTTGCTCAGGCTGTTCAAATTGACATTGCAGCTGCTTTTGACTCAGTTCCTATTGAAATTTTAATTCAGACATTTGCAGACACCAAAATACCTTGCTCTCTCTTATACCTTCTAACCAATCTACTTCTTAGTCATAAAATCCATATTACAATTAATGGTATAACATCAACTTCATTCTTTCCCCACCAATCCATACCTCAAGGATTTTCACTCAGTTCTTTATTATTTATGTTCTAATTAACTCTCTCATAAATAAAATACAACAAAAATTACAAGGAAATTCAAATTCCACACACTGGACTACATATATATATATATATATATATATATATATATATATATATATATATATATATATATATATATATATATATATATATATATATATATATACATACATAGATGTCATTACTGTTTTTTTATATCCAAAAAACAACTACCTTCTCTAGAAAAAATACTTAATTAATACACCTTCAAATATAAACTCAAGATCAACATTAATAAAACATCAGCTTGATTTCTTTATACTGGCAAGATATATACACAAGTTTATCATGGTAAAACAACTAATTTCCTTGGATTTGCTTTCTACCTAGTGTCCTCTGGAATAGACAAAATATCCAGAAAACCTGAAATGATGCTGATGCTGAATGCACAACCACTTCTCTCTCCAAAACCTACCTTTCATTATATGCAAAAGTATACCTTTTCAATCAACTTGTAATTACAAAAATAATCTGTTACTCACTAATCATAAACTTTACCTAATCTATTATTCCATCCATTTACTCACTCCATAGCAAGCAATATATTATGGTGCAGAAAAGTAGTCTCTGTCTTT